>CM041521.1:38688258-39062128 GCA_023091065.1 Dianthus caryophyllus
TGATATCCTTAAATCGGTACATATATTTATCGTTACGTTTAAGTGATTGTTTAATTTTTTTGAGTTACTCTTAAGAAAATGAATTCCTCGATTTTGTATTATTCATTTTTTGCAAAAAATTTATATTTAAAAAAAAAAGTAAATTACGACTAATTTTAAAGTCGAAAAACATAATCACAAATGACTAAAAAAAAAAAAAAAATCAGCTTCTAAGCACATCTCATGAGTCTTCAGATGTCGCAAGCATACGTCGTGGCGAGACTCTGACATGTGCCTTATCGAGTTTAGACATCTCGCGAGTATTCTCTGAGACGCTGCCTTTTTTTTTTTAAATTTGCTGATAATTTATATATCTATAATAGACATTGCTTTTTTAAAAAGTTCAAATAATTATTAAAAAGTAGAGAAATAATACTAAGAGTAGATAAGGGTAAATGAGTGGTGGATTTTTACTATTTTCTTAATACCTAGTGTTAAAAATTAAACGATTTTTCATAAAAATTTAAAATTTTAAAGTGATAATTTCAAACTTAATAATAGATAATAATAACTAAATAAATAATTATTCTAAAATTCTAAGTCGTTAATTAAAGAAAAGATAAAGTTCTGACTTGCAAGAAAGAATTTGTCGAATTTCCACTTCTAATAGCACATCCCTTTAAAATATGAGAATCACACGTGTGCATTATTATTGCTAAAATATATATTTTTATTATAGAATGAGAGTAGTTAATAATTTATGCTCATTACTAAATTGAAAAGATAAATACAAAATCTATTTTTATTATTATAAAATAATCACCAATTAGTTAGTAATCTATACTATCCATTACTCCCTTCATTCATATCCAAACTTTGCATTTCACTTTTTGATACTATTCATGAGCTTAGTTCATTTTTGACATTCCGTCAAATTATAGGTGATAATATAGTCATGTATGATCTTGTAATCTTGTTTGATTCGTTTTCTTAAATACTCCTTCCATCCCAATTTACTTGTCCCCTTTTGGTTTTTTAAAAATCCCAATTTACTTGTCCCCTTTGGAAAAATTACTTAATTATCATTAGGTCATCCTTATTGTGGGAGTATGTATTTGCTCAAGTTGGTATACCAAGTCCTCCCACCCATATTATTTTAAGGGTAAAATTGGAAATATAGGTAACTATTGTGAAAATTAGTACTCCCTCCGTTTCAGTGAATTGTTTACAGTTTGACTTTTTTGTGAGGGGAAAAAATCAAACTGTAAACAAATGACTGAGACAGAAGGAGTAACTCTTTTCTAAATTTCTTAAATCTAGCATTTTAGAAAAAGAGGACAATTAAATTGGGATGGAGGGGGTACTTAATTACTATCAAATTTTTATAATTTCTCATTTTGTAAAATTATACTCCCTTCATCCCAAATTACTTGTCCATTTTTTGTTTTTGAAAAATCCCAAATTAATTGTCCCCTTTGGAATAATTACTAAATTACCCTTAGATCACTTATTGTGAGTATTGCAATTTCTTTGATTGCTACTCTTCTACTTTCTACCAAGCCCTCCCACCCATATTAGTAGTATAAAGGTAAAATTGGAATTATAGGTAAATATTGTGAAAATTAAGAGATGTTTGTGACTTTTTTCGAAATTTCTTAAATCTAACATTTTGATAAAAGGGAATAATTAATTTGGGATGGAGGAAGTAGATATTATCGTTGAAAAATATGTATCGACACATGTATCATGACATCGTGGTAACTTTGGATTTGGACGGAGAGAGTACTAATTATTAACCTATGCAAAAAAAAAAGTCAAAGCAGTTTTAGGGTAGGTAAATTAGTCATCACTTGCAATTTTCATGTGGAGGGCTCTCATTCATCGTAGTAAATACTAAATACCGGTGAAGACAGCTATGAAGATTGAAACGATGATTCTTCAAGTCACAATAATAAATATCAAGTTAAGTTTCACGTGGAAATTCATTTTCCGAATTAAAATAATCGTCCAACAAAAAAGACTTGTGCAATTTGTAAATTCACTAAATATGTATATATATCGATCCAATAATTTGGCTACTTTAATTTTCGTGATTCTAATTAACTACTCCGTAGTAATGGTTTAGTTTATGTTCAATCAATCTGTTAGTTAATCGTGATACGTAACAGTTCAATGTATCAACACGTTATTGAACAATCCAAGTAAAGTCTGTATACGCCAATTTTTTAGTTAAGAAAATTGTACCTGTATAATTGAAACTCATTTCAAAATTATTTTATTCGTGAATTTATTCCATTTTTGTATGTTTACGCTAATAAACAAAAGATACTCCATGTAGAATATGGAGAGCGGAGCATCCAATAATCTTGGAGGAAACGACCACAATTTTTTACAATATTAATATTATTACTGAGTATTTTATTTTACCGAAAATATTTTAACGTAGACCCATAGTTTATTTTATTTCTTGGTGACTGAGTATAGACCCATAGTGGTTAATACTTAGGACATGTTCTTTCCATCTTATTTCCAAATTCATTTAATTGATTCACCACTTGATTCAGATTGATTAATTCAGCTTGATTGATTGATTCAAATTATTACTTGATTCATTTCAAAGATAACTATATTATTTAATTGAAGCTTTTGATTCGATTCGATTCGAATCATTTGATTCATTTCGATTGATTTAGTTACAAAAAGTTGAAAGAATACGTATTCTTAAAATGGATGTATTGTTTGGTTATGTCAATAATTTTCAGTGTTTTATATACGATTTTTTTTCTTTTATTGTATTAGAACTAAGTATTATTATTATTATTATTATTATTATTATTATAAAAGTAATAGGACTACTAGTCTACTAGTACCGGTACGCGAAATAAGAAAATCAGTACGTGGATGCATGGTGTTCATGACTAATACATGCACGTTTACTTGATTAGATCAACTGACCCAATGAAAACAGTACCACGTACAATTATTACTCCATTTTTTTGATAATTGATATACTGACGAAGTTGGTAGGTGGGCATCTCGTTGCTCATTTATTTGTTTTGCAACCGTATGCTCTCTCTTAAATTGTTTTATTTAATGAAATAATACTAGAGTAAATAGTCTTACATTAAGTTATATCAGAGTATAAATTATAGTTAAAAGGGTAAAAAAACAGAAAACAAATCTACTAAAGTCACTTTTCGGGATACTAAAAAAACAGTAGTTACAATTAACACGGAGTAATAATTATCACTAAAATGGTACAAAAATTATATAATCGAGTACAAATGAGGCTGACTTATAATAAGAGGCTTGACTCACACAAGAATTTGTAATAACCCTAAATCAAATTTATTAGAAACAATTCACAAGAATCATCGAATTATGCCTCATCTTCTCAAAATACAATAAACTTTAATTAATCCAAAAATATATACTCAACTATTGAATATTGCTTCTCAAAATATATACGACGACCTTTTTTTATTTAAGTTAAGATACACTAAAAATTACGCAATAGGTTACTCAAACTAGTGAAAATGCCTTAAAATCCTTATCTTATTAGGCTATTAAAAAAATCACTATAAGATTATCAGTAAAAAATTATTTTAGTATTATACTTTGAGAAACAATGTTCAATAGTTGAATATATTTTGAGATTAATTAAAAAGTGTATTTTGAGAAGACGGAGCATAATTTGATGTATTCTTATGAATCATCCCAATTTATTACACATTTTCAGTTTTCCATTTCTACTATATGGAATATAATTTTCATGTAAATCTTATTCGATAATTTCATATTCTATAAGTTTAGTTCAACTATTATAAATTCATTTTTGATTTAGTAAGCATTATAAAAAAAATCACTTCAGTTACAGTAAATTCAGCTCAATTCCAATAAGTTTAATTCGACGTAGTTTCAATAAATTTAGTTAAACGCATATAAATTCAGTACTAATAAGCCGATAAAAATTGATAATAATTGAAGAGGGGTGGGGGTGCCTTTTGGTCCTACAAAAATCCCACAAAATGACCAAATGTTATTCTTTTGGCAGTGTAGAGCGTATTAAGTAACATGACTACGTCTGTAATTTTGTCCTTCAATTCACACAGCCTGTCCCCTAACTTTGGTGCATCCTTGCATTTGGGAAACTTCACTATCGATCTTTTTTTGCTATTTTTGTATGTGCCCTCCTACGGTTTAGCTAACTCCGATCCTGAATGCAACCGAAACTGAAAACGAATTTGTATCGAGAAAAGTTGAATTGAATTGAAATTAAGTCCAGGAATACGACATAGTACATTTACCATGAAAAATAAGTGCAATATACTTAGGGTAACTAATTTTGCGTTCTCGAGGTTGCTTTGGGTTCCTATCCTTTTGTTTGAACATAAGTTGTGGACCGATCGCAAGGGACATGCATGATGCACACAGACCTTCCAAGCCATCCTTACGTTGGCGACAAAGTACATTGCTCGCATCCCTCGAGCCAGGAAAATAGTAATTTTTTTTTTTTCTTTAGTGGAGTAATTGTTCTAACAGGTCGTCTTCCACTAACAATGTGAAAGATGAGTTCCTGATAAATAAAATGTGACTACATTTATGTTGATCATAACCATTATTACCCCAGTTTTATATTATTCAATAATGGTCACACTATATTTAAAGGTGATCATAATTAATTAGCCTAGATCTTGTCACATTTCATGAATCAAGAAACCCGACTTTGACTTGTTAGTTCAAAGTCGGTCTCTTTTTAAGACTTTGCCTTCCTTCCTAGTCCTCGAGATCCTTCTATCCGAGTAATCAATCGAGGTAATAAGAAATTAACATATCAATCATTGTAAATAGTCCCGAGTCCCGACATCTTAAAGACACACGAGACAGTCGAGACAGTCGCCTATAGGCTAGAGTCCATTACTCCAAGCGAGGTAGGGTCTCCTGAAAATGGAACACCGGACACTCGTAGCCATGAACAAAACAAAGGTACCCGCGGCCACTAGCCCATATCTCAACATTTAATACCTCCGACCCACAATATCTCGAGTAGGCAACGTGGGCCTCAAGGCTGCCAACGTGGTCACGTTAGTGAATAAATAAAGGTAGGTACTAGGCGAAGCCTATAAAAATGAGTACCAACAACCCTCGTTCCAGTGATAAATGAGTGTAGTAGTATGGTACTTCAATGCCCACTTATTTTGTTATTACTGTCACTTTCTGCAAATTTGCTGTCGTCTTCGTGGCGAATTGGCATTCTGTGGTCTGTATATAGCACAGAAAGATCAGAGTTAAGCCCACATATCAATGTATGAAAACACTTACTTCAAGTGGTTTACTTCGTTTTAAACGGTAAGTTTCGTGTGAGTCTGTCTCATTGTAGAATTTGAGACGCTTTCACCTCTCTGATTACTGTAACAAGTGATTAGCTGTTTACTTGGTGTCAGTCAAGACCAGCTACAAGTTATATAACATCCCGACCCACAATCATTAGGTAGTTCACTTTCCAGCCCATTTCGGATTATTTTCCGATGTGGGACTATAACCTCAAAATCTCGAGGTGATACATTTGGTTCCACAACAAGGACAATATCTCAGCTCTTGCGACTATTACAGTTGAAATACACATCAATCTACATTGCTAGAAAGTAGCCTATAAGCAAACATCTTTAATGTCGAACACATGCATATATGAAACTACAAGGCGATAGATTACGACTTTCAAAACATAATTATGCTCACAAGGGTTGGTTTCCGTCAACTACTTAGCACCACTTCTCTTCATCTTAAGTATTCTAAAGTACGAAAAATTCTGAAGTCCTCTGAAATCATTTGAAGTTGTCTGAAATTTTCGTGAAGTATTTAATAAGTTAATAAAAAACTAAGATGAGGAGAATAAGTACTTAGTCCCAATTTCGTACTCCATTTATTTTTCTTGTATTATTATGTCGTTGATTTTCATGCCTTGCCAGACAATCTGCTTATCAAATTAACCAAAATTTCCAAGAAAATTATCAAATTTTTGACACCAAAATATAACTTTCAATACGATGCTTGAAGAGCAGACATGTCCTCCAACCCCTGGTGAGTGGGGACGTTAAACGTCTTTTGTCAAATCAGAAAATTACACCGCTCGATGTCATATAGTACCATGGAATTGCAAGATTATAATGGCAACAAACAGAAGTTCACAAATTATATGATAATTCGAGATCGCAAGCACCAAAACATCACTATCAAGTATCACCCTACGTGCTGACAAGCAATGAAATTGAGTCCTTAAATAGTAGGATAAGTTCCGTGAGAGTGCGATATAACCACATTATGCTAAGACTCCTCCGCACTTATTAGAATTCGCTTTATTCAATAAAGACTAACGAGATGACTACTGATGTATCTCGTCCATATCATGAAATTGCAACACTAAACGGCAAATATTAAGCGTCCGCACATCTATGATTTATCTATTTCAACCGTTGAGACATCACGATCATCCCAAGTATACCTAACTAAAGACATATCGTAATTGGGGGTTGCCAGATTCTGCCAGAAACTCAGACCTAAACAAAATACGGAGTATAAATTAATTCGCACATCTTTATTTTTATTATGGTACTTAGTACGATTATGATTTAAAATACCCGTATTACAGTTAGTGTGTGATACTCCGTAAGTGAGTATTATGTTCTCGATGCATGTGACGTTGCTGTATCTGAGCGTAAGAAACAATATAAATATAAATCAGACACTTACCGACATATCTGCTCAATATCTCTACCGAAATTCAAAGCCAAAATTCCATTCGCCACTTGTCCGTGTTATCCATTTGGGGTTTGACTTCTCCCAATTTCTGCCATGATAAAGCACGTAAAACGCTTTCGTTGCCTATGATGAAATCTCAAGAGTAAAAGCTCGAATTAAAAAAAATGGACAGTTGTATCCATGATATAAAATCTCGGTTTGAGGTTTGATCCCAGTCATTTTAGTCCCATCTTGGGCAACAAAGCGTCAAAACATTGATAAATCTTTCGTATAACAGCATCGTGGCCATATTTAAACCACGATTTTATCAAATCCTAAGATCTACAAACCAGTGACCGCAAGTCCCATACGAAATTAAACAAAAATATATAACACTTGGAGCAACAAAATATGTGCCTCAAAATATGACAAGAAAATATTAGAAAATACCAAGCTGAACTCCTTATATGTAAAATCTCGGTTAGTTTTTTTCTCAGCACCATATTCCCTTTTAGCCTAGACTAGAAAACAATCCTCCACATTTGCCGTCATCTCCATCGTAATCTGAAAGAGAATCCAACAAATAGACGGCAAAATTAGTGAAGGTGTCCTTATAAATGGGCTATAAGTGTTCATTATTGAGGGGCAGCCAAAACCATGAAAAAATTGCTGATACCGTGAACTCAAATATGATTCAGTAACAATATAGACACTATTTCAACCTAAAAAAAAAAAAAAAGAACATCATTGCGTATAGATAAGTTCATCAGATTGACTCTTAAAGATATTCTGACAATATAATCATAGAGAAATTTAAATAGCCATCTTTTTCAAAGATGAATCCAGCAATTGACCGTCGACGAGATTCTTACGGAGTTTCCAATAGACAGACTTAGACAGTCTTCATCTTTTTATTCAAGCTAGCAAAAATTGCTAAATTTTGTTCTTCCAAAACCAATTTACACGGAGTACATAACCTCTTCCTGTTCATGTTCGCTTTGCTAAGTATGATTAAAAGGCATAACAACATTACCCAATGCCTAAAAGGGCTCCGACAAATGGCAAGGTAAGGGAGAGGTCAACCTCATCCCTAAGTAAACTATACAAAATGGTTGTTTGAAAAGAACTAGCTCATAATGTAAATCGTGTCCAAAAATGCATTGAATGACGGTAATGAGGTTCGATCTATCTAAACTCCAAACATAAAAGTGACCGACAAATGATCCAAAACTATAATATATTCACTGCTTTGCAAATGAATACTAGCAATACTAACATATCATGATTATCATCAAAATGATTTTTCGCTGCCAATTATACCATTATACAAAGTGCATGGTTTCATAGTTCCCGTGGTTGAAGCACTACCATATACCAATTACTCCGTATACCATTAAAGATAATGTACATCATTGGGAGTAGTGTTTTGCGAGACAGAAAAAAAAAATGCTAAACAGATTTGCGGAGAATGGAGGCGATTTGTACATCAATGTTCATAAACTCTTTCCCATCCATAACAGCTAAAAACCGCAAGGTTGAACACTTACCAACTTCAAAAGACGCAATCATAAAGATTTCCAGCTTTCTTCCTCCTCAGTCTCACAGTACATACTACATAGCCTACAATTTCCGATCTAATTTGACGTGATACATAGAATTATAAATCCAATGCACTGTTGTTGACGGACACTCCAATATCCACCAACACACACCACATTACAGCATCATTGTTTCGACACTTAGTCATAACAATCGCAAGAAAATTGCCTATAACTAAAAGCACGCCTTTTGCGATAGCAATCACACTGCAATACGTCGTCATTGATTCTTTTCAGTTCAGTTCAGTTAATTTCAGTCCAAAAGAACCGGGTCGAACCGACGTAAAGGCATTCTAAAATCCCTTTTGTTCCCAAATTTTATCATCAATTTTCTTTTGAAGTTCAAAGATCACAGAATTAACCCTTTTACAAATAGAAAATGCATTCAATCGTTAAAACACCTCACATACAACAATAATGATTAGTTGATTACTACAAACACAAATACTTAGATAACAGAAATCAATCAGCAGATTAAAGTTGATCAAGATAAAAAAAATTACCCCAATTCAGCAACATCCCAGATAAATTCAAAGGAATTAAGCTAAAACCCAGAAATTAATTTCAAAACTGATTAACAATCGATGGGATTGAGTGAGTACCTGTTGTTGAAATCGTTCAAGTTTGCGCCTTTGGGTTTTAAGTGCGAGAATTGCATGATCAACCCCTCTTATTTTGGGTTTTTTAATGAATTTATTCCCCATCACTAACTAATCAATTCCAAAAAGAGAAAAAAATTTAGGGTCTTGTATAATTTTAAGGAATATTAATGTGCCCTAGAAATCTCAAAAAAAAAAAAAAAAAAGATAAATAAATAAATATCCTTTTATTATGAGGATTAAGAAAAAAAAAATCAACTCAAACACTTACTCATAACACAAAATTATAAATTTAAAATAAAAGAAAAAGATGTGAAACAAAATTTTTCTTAGAAGAAAGAGATTTGTTAAAGAAAGTGAGGTGAAACAAAAAAAATTTAGGGTCTTGTATAATTTCAAGGGATATTAATGTGCCCTAGAAATCTCAAATAAAAAAAAATATTAGATAAATAAATACTCTTTTTATCTTTTATTATTATTATGAGGATTAAGAAAAAAAAAAATCAAATCAAACACTTAATTAACAAACGACAATTCGTTGAAAAATGTCATTAATTTTTTTTTACAAAAAGATCGCCGATAGGCCAAACAACTTTTTTTTTGAGTAAACAAACTTTGGAAGACCATAACTTTCCGTTATAATTTATTATAAGTTCACAAAACGTTGGGTTTTTTTTTTCAAATCAATGACGAACAACTTAAATAAATAAAAAATAAAAAAAATTACTACTATCTTATGAAATCGTGACAAATAATTATGGCAAGTTAATATTTTCTGAAATAAAAAGAAGAATATAAATGAGCAAGAAAAAAGCATAGGTTATCATTGAGAAAAATCAACCTAATACAAAGAACAAGATGTTGTTTTGGTAATTTTAATTAATTTTTCTCTCATTTCGCTGAAATTAAACTTTATCACGAGCCATTTAATAATTTTACATAGCTTGATCTAGATACGACCCATTAAAAGACAACTCTATGTTGGGCCATGTCCACGTGGTCTCAACTTGAACTGGACCTAACCTAAACCCGTCAGCGGATCATATCAATATTGTCGGGCCAAACCCGATCGAGCCTGTTAGATAATTGCCACCTAGAACCAAGTCGATTCTAAGCAAGTTCGGTCAGCCGATTGATGGTTCAATAAAATCCGATTAACTAGCTCGATTAGGTCACTAAAACTGTAACATATAGATAGTGTTGTGGATTGTGTTTTAAGTCTGGTTTATTACTCCATCGTGAATTGTTGATTTTTAACTTCATTTTTCTTTTTGGTGTGAGCAACAATGGATACTTGACAACGACCAAATTCGAATCGTGCCCAAAAAATCTTAAATTCAATATAATATCGTCATATACATATACAAATACATATGAACTGAAAAGACTACAAATGGGACTACCATGTCTAAGACCAGCCACATTCATCGAGCCTACGTGCATCGGTACATATGACGATCAAAGCCTCCAAACCCTACATGTGAGTATGTGACTACGTGAGTATACCTTCGACTCCAAACGTACAATGTTATGAGTAGAAATTGGGTGAAAAAAAAAAAACTTCAAGGTAATTCATGATCAAAAAGAAATTTCATACTACATATCATATTGTAAACATGTGTTGGGTTTATTATTATTATTATTATTATTATTATTGAATTTAATTAATTTATTAAAATTCTTGTATGGTTGGAAGATTGGGTTTCCAAGACCGTATATGATGGACCTCAAAATGCTCACTTTTTTCAATAATCATTTGCAATATTTGATTTGCCTTCATTTTGCTCGGAATTAACTTACTTGATTTATCAGTCTGTCTTAGAATTTTATCTAGTTGTTTTTTCGATATTCTAATTCTAACATGACCTCCTTCGATTACATTGGGCTTCTCCGGTGCTATCGGCCCCCAATCATCTTCGGCCCATACAATCGAGGTCGATGACCCACTCGCGCAACAATTACCCATCTTATGTTGATAGTACTTGTATATTAATCGGTATTACATACTCCGTATATGTATCTCAATGTGACATATACGGAGTAGATTCCTTTAAATTAGTTTTCAGCTCAAAAAAATCTTGAGTTTTTTGTACATATATGTATAACTTAGCTTGTAATATACTAGCTAAATTATTTAGAAAAGGTAGACGTATTAGAAATTAATCATACGGAGTACTTTTTGAACTACGTATATTTGTATATATGTGTATGGTTATGTGTATGGTTAGTTACGAAGTTAAAAGTGAGATTTGAAAGTAGAGGAATTGGTGAAGAGAATAGTGGAGTACTCGTAGTAATGAAGAGGAGCATGTGATGATGTATTTATAGGATATATGAATAAACACAAGCACTGTTCTTTCGAACTTTTTAAATTGAAGCCCAGGCCAGATTAGTGGTGAATGCCCAGTCGAATGGCCCAGGAATCGAATAGGCGAATCAGATAGGCTGACCCAGGCCAGAATCGAATGAAGTTCAATTATATAACTGTCATTGTCTTAATCAAGCTATGTGGCCAAGTGGTACCCATCGAATCAGATAGGCTGGCCCAGCCCAGCCCAGGCCCAGGCCCAAGTAGCTGAAGCGAAATGTCTTGAAAATAAATTTGGAAAAAGAAGAGTCTAAGTCTAAGTATTATTAGTATTAAATATTACGGAGTATGTTATTTATGAACGACTTTTGAGTTACCATTTATCTTGTATAAATACCTTTAATTGATTGGTTGAATAACAAAACAATTCATCATAATAATAATAAAATTCATATTTCACTAAAATGTATTTTCAATATAATTCTTAACATGGAATCAAAGCCTTGTTTTTTAGGTCTCTCGATACGTTTCCGCTCTTTTGCCGGTGGGCGTTGCTTGCTCACCGCAGGATCTTTCACAGTCCCATTGAATAAATTGAGCCAGTGTTTAATAATTACGACAAAAAATGATGAGAGCTGATAAATTAATAAGGAACCAAAAATGTAAATTAAAAATATTTTAATAAGTAAAAATTTATAAAAATATCATAATGAGATTTTTCTCAAGTTATATTATATTTATCAATTAATTATTAATTTAAGTTATTAAAATATAAAGGTAAGATGGTGACATGAATAAAAACGTGGCAATATTAGATTGCTGGGTTGCTTAATAAATTAGAAGTTAGGTTTGACCAATTAAGTGGTCTTCTTGTGACGTGTATTGAAAATTAGGAAGAGATTATTAAAAGGAAAAGTAAGCAAGGGACTTGTGAACTAATAAGCCTCGTGTTTAATTAACCCAAGTAGTCTATTATAGACTTATAGTACGGATAAAATCGGTCCCAAAAATCTAATCATTAATTTGATAATTTTTTTAATTGAGTTATATTAACTTTTTACGAGTCATTAAAATTTTATGATCGTTATAAAAGGTTTTAAGGTACGAGAATATTTGTCGTTGTATATTTATACTTTATAAGTTTAAAGGGCTGATATTTTAAAAGGTGAAAAATTATATGTAGTCTTCGTTCAAAAGGAAAATTATAAGGAGAAAACTTATTAATTATATAAGATATGTTAAATATATAAAAATTAAAACTTAATTAAAATTCTTAACTTTTAATACGGAGTAGTAATTAGAGCATCCATATCAATGAATATTACTCTCTCCATGAGTTGAATGGAGAGCTAAATCTCTCCAAAAAATTGTACATCCATGGAGAAAGTCTCCATTAGAATGGAGAAAAAGGTTTTTCTCTACAAATGTGGAGATCTCCATGCATTGGCCTAATTATTGTTATTTTTTTTTATTTCTTATTATATTTTTAATAAGGAAAATGGGCCTAAATACATTTTATTATAACTTTAATTATATGTGGATTTACTAATGGAGAGAAAAATTTATTCATTGATCTGAATGTTTTTTGGAATGGAGAGAATATGATGGTGTCTAAATTAACTTGAATTTTAGGTCTCACCATGGAGAGAAAAAGTCTCCATTAATAAGCATGCTCTTATGACCGCCCCTGTAGTCGTTCCCTGAACTCATTTGATCCCTGAAGCCTAAAGGGTTTACTAACTTCAAAGAATAAAAGATAATATACTTTTTCGGTGACAAAGTATATTTAAATTTTTCAGTAAGAAAAATATACTCCATCTTTAAATTTTCATTAATTAATACTGCAGAGAAATAATTTATTGATGAAAATAATAGACTTTCTTAAGTAATTTGTAGCTCGTCGATAATTTTTTTTTTTTTGGTCCAATATGAGCCACAAGGGTAATACAAAGGAGGAGGGGGTTCGAATCTGTGACCTGTCGTCATCAGTACCTCAACCTTAACCACTAGGCCAAAACATTCTTAGTATCAAATTGTATTTAATAATGTGTATATATAATTATATATTCCGTATATATTACAAAAAGGATGAAAAATTCAAATATCAACCTCAACATGCATTTTTTGTCTTTTGAAATTGGTTTCTAAGGTGGCAATATTATTATTTTCTAACATGCATACGGAGCATTTAATTTAAAAAGTTATTCCTTAATTTATTTTTGGTATGATAGCAAAATAAGTATGATAGGCTCTTCACTTCTTCACACATGCATGCAATAACACAATACTCCGTACTAATTAACAATTTTTTATAATCTACGTTACAATGTGCTTAATGCATGTATGATCACTTTAAATCTTTAATAAAAAAAATAATGGATATAACAACCTTTATTTTCCAAAAAATTCTACCTTTACTTTTTAATTTAGTGATCATCAAATCTTCACTTGATTTTTTTTTGATTTTTTTTGGTATGTCCAACACATGCACTCATGCATATTTTACGTTCAACGTGATTATGGTTTAAACACAAATTGCTTTGTTGTTTGGTGCCTTTTAAAGGATGAACACAAATCTTGATTTTTTTTATTCGATCAAAAATAAACGTGATTAAATTAAAGTGGTTGGTTAAAAAATTGAATTGTATGACTTGTTAGTAAAAATAAGGTTGCTCTTATAATATTTCTTTTAATTGTTTTAAAAATTCGTCTAAATTAAATTTATATTTGGCCATTAATTAAAAACTAATTAATTATGTTTCGACGTTAAATCGACAGACTAATTTAAATTCTGGTTATTTAATACTCCGTATATAGTAGTTCGAAATCACCTATTGAAACTTTTTAATAGAGATAATTGATCATCATATTAATTGAACGATTGAACGATTTATGATGCATACATATTACGTAGTACATATATAAAGCCAACTAGTCCAATTTAATTTGTACAGAGACCCTTAGCTTGTGCGCATGACATTTTTGCTAATAAACTAGCTTACAATAGCTACTTTAAATAAGGAGTAAAAAGTGAAGTAATTAACACCATATAATCGTAGAACTGTCATACTCCCTCCGTTTTAGTGAATTGTTTCCAGTTTGACTTTTTTGTGAGGGAAAAAAAGTCAAACTGTAAACAAATGACTGAGATAGAGAGAGTATAACAATTACGCTTCTATATAAATTATGTTTCGACAAATAGGGCAAGAAGTCCTTTGTGCTAGCCATTTGTCTATGCAAGGTAGATGATACAAGTGCTCACACCCAGGTAGTTTTCTCGCCTTTTCACCATCGGTAAAATCCTAATACAAAACCATACCATAACCATATATAGTTAGAAAACAAGAATTATTTTCTTTATGTTCGACAGTTAAAATCGATCATCGCATATGAAAATTTGTGTAAAAAATATGTATAGGGGGAATTACCTGTAAGCATATTGTACAAGAAACTTGGAATTGTGAAGAGGGAAGATCGGAAATTGATGAATTAAAACAAAAGCTGATTATCGGGAGCTTGTTGATGAGATTAATTGACATCCCTTGATGAATTTCATCCAAATTGTATATGTCGCCTCTTGTACTATTATCGTCAATCTCATTCATACTCGTCTACAAAAATTATTACCGATTATTCATTTTTATTACGAGTCATTATTCAAAATCGTACTTAAACAATGACAATGATTCTAGTTCGAAATAAATACATTTTCATATTTGTAAGTTTGTAACTGCTTCAATTTTCACCCGATTAATAAACTTTTGGTTAAGTTGGTCCTGACATGATATCGGTGGTATGTAACTAACATACACATTTGTATGTTACTCCGTAGATGATTGATATATATTCTTTTATTATCTTTTTTATGATTTCTTTTTGCTATAATATCTTCAATATTTTAAATTTTGATGAAATGATTATAAAAGCAAAAAAATGTAAATAAATAGTAGAGAGTATGTAATTAATTACTTGTTGCCATTGATAAGCCTTCAAAACAGCAGGACTGACCCATTCTCTAAACGCTTTGCCATTAAATATACTTCCAAAAAGTGCAACCTGTTTGTAACAAAAATTATTAAATACAATAAATTACACAAATATGTATGTATTGTACATACATTTAATGACCTAAAACAAGTAGCACTACCAAAACCTTGTGCTCTAAGAAATTATATTTAATTTGTCTATTGTATGTACTTTCTATAAATTTATGTGTTAACTGTTGTAAGTACAACATTTATATTTCATCATATATATCACAATATTTATTCCGTCATACTATATTTATAGGTCATATTATAAATTATAATATTTTAGAGCTATCTAAAATTAAAATTAAAATTAAATTAAATAACTTATTTCATTCCTAGTTTTACATACTGTGTACATGCGAACCCTTTTTTTAAAAAATAATTACTCCGTATATAATATTGTACTATGGGTAACATATTCTCTTATGCAATGGCCAATTAAGAGACGAAAAATTTTAGGTTTGATTTATTGATAAGTATATGTCATTTCGAAACAAATTTGGCATAACACACTGAGTACAAAGTATAAATTTAGGGCTCGTTAAGCCTCTACGTAGTCGTACTTATTTCTAAAAGGCCCCTCACTAACTACTTCGATTCTTTATTAAATTATCTGAAAATGATTTTTCTTGATTAGAGATTTCGAGCTATGCATACAAGTAAAATTAGTGATTACTACTGCGACAAATGTATGCATACGTATATAACGCGTATATATAATCATAATATCAATTTATAATTGATAATGATTTGTTTTGGAGTCATTTCATTTGAGTAATTGAGTACTGTCGTTTTTTACGTACATTATTTATATTGTTTTTCCATGTGACATATAAATGTTGCTAATATACTTTTTTTAATTAACCTTGCACCTAAATATAAATTAATTATATATAGAGAAAAATAATTCATAGAGAAAATAGTTAACCTTCGATAAAAAATGACCGTTGAAGACGGAATCCAGCAACTCGAGGGCGACAATGGTACCGGAGACGGCACCAATTGCAGCTCCTCTACAAAACCCTGTCTCGGTTGTTTGTCCTTTCATTGCTCCTGCTAAACTTCCTACTATCACCCCTCCTGCCATATAAATTAAATTAAAACATTATTAGTTAAATTAAATTAAAACATTAATATATTAAATTAAATCAATATATTATTAGTTTGCAAAAATAAATGATCATAAATTTATATTTATTTAGTTTATCAATACGAACAATAAACATTATAATTAGTCAGAATATATGACATTATATTATACTTTCTTCAACTGGTCAAATTGTTAAGATTTAACTATTTTTCTTAGGATATGTTAATCAAATGTTAACAATTTGACCGATCAAATGCAGTATTATTTAAACTTGATAGTATGTCTTCGAACTGCGTAATATAGTTAAAATATAAATGGAATAAGCTTACCAAGTGCAAATATGATGGTTCCTAGAGCCAATGAAACACACTTCAATGTGTTGAAAGCAAATTTAAAGCCATAAAACTTCAATTGAAAACAATTCCACAAGTGAACAACTTTTCTACATAAGAAAATCATATCAAATGATGTAGTAATAAGATACAAAAATTCCATTTATTTTTCACTAAAATATATAGATGGAAAAAATCTAATTTCAACAAATAAAATAGTCCAATTTTAATGGAGTGATAATATAATATAAAGAGGAAGGTTTTAAGGAAAGTGTGAAATCGAGGGTTTTGGTAGTAGATGATAGCTCCATAGCATTTATATGGGATTTGGGTGCATAGAAATCTTGAATAGCATTTAATAGGGTAATTAGAGGGTTAGACCAACTTTGGATATACATGCAACTATGCAAGTAAAAACATTAAAATAAAATAAAATAAAATAAAATAAAATAAAATAAAAAATAAAAATATAAAAAATCTGTCTTTTATCATGATAGTGAAAGATGAATTTTTTTTCATACATAAGATGTTACGGAGTAACATATTTAGATTGTATGATTACTATTAATTATAATTTGACCACTATTAAACGGTAAAATGTAAAAAAAAAAAAAATAACATGCTCAACTTCTTGAATGAAATTATGTATTTTGAGTTTTGACAGTGGATAATTATGACTGAATTAAGATATATTAATTATTACATACTGTAATTGTTAGAATCATTAATCTGGCCCGCTAAACCCGAGTGGAAGAGAAGCGGCGCAGTTTCTGAGTCAAGGTCAGCCACAGGGGTGTCTGACCCGTCTTGGTATGCAGGGTCCCCAAAATTTTAGGGCCCAATTGAATAAATCTGGTTATGTAAGATACATATACATGTTACAGCATTGTAAGAGCATAGTCTTTCTCGTCATCTAGCTGGTTTGTTGGTGCATTGAGGAACTTTATGGCCAGGGGTTCGACTCCCACTTGAGGGCAATTTTGGTTTTTTTTTTGTCTTCTTAATCTCATATGTTTATTGATTAAATCCACTAAAATATACTTTTTCCAATTTGTATTTCATAATGCAAACAACATAATTATATGTGTGTTTTTAAGAAGTTGCGGTCGTTTTCAAAGGTTCAAAATTAACATGTGAAAAAAAATAATAAACTACTAATCGTAGTTCGTAAGTTATACTGAGAAATATGTAAGTAAGTTAGCTTTCCTCTAAAACATCAAAAATAATTTTAAAGACGCACGAATTAGTTCATATGGTTACCGAGTATAATATAATGTAGAAATAATAGGGCCTAATTTTACATGGTCGCATTGCCCGAAAACTCAGTGACTCTGCTAAGGTGATTCACATTTCTCAAAACCAATTGGCAATGAGAGGAGGACCCTTACACTTTATAAACCACACCAAACTCTCTTCCACAATCGATGTGGGACACTCACATGTGGGGTATTATACTCCAACAGTAATTGTTATTAATATATAAAAATATTATGATCGATTACTCTTAATATATGAATAGTTGTTGTAATTATCATAAAGGTAATTATATACGAATACATTTCAGTCTTTTGTATTAGTGTTTTCGGTATATGTATAAATTTCCAGTGAAAACTAAAATTAGCCATGAATATATTATACGGAGTATATGTTATGTACTCCTAGTAATTAACGTTGGATGTGTAGGAAACAAATGGTAAGTATGTACATTATGTATTTACGATAATTACTACGGAGTAGTTGTTTTTTTAAGTTGCTTATAATAATCAATATAAGTGAACAATATCATTTAAATGACAAGATTAAATATGGAGTAAGTTAGATACGGAGTATTTTTTTTCATATTCCCATATTTAAGTTTTTCAAAAGAGACATTGATTTTCACTCGAACACTATCTCGAGCTAATTAGTTGTTTTTCAATTAGATCTCATAAGTTATCACTTGAGTGGACTTATTTGAATAGCTAGAGATGAAATACGGAGTATTTTATTTCCATTAGGAGGCATAAGAGTTAAGACCATTCTAATAATAGGGGAGGAGTATATTTGAACTCGAGACCTAATGTTTACGATACCTTTTATTGCATGTGGAGGACCGTAGGGTCAAGAAGTGTGGAGAAACAAAAGATATTGCCAACTAAGTACGGAGTACTACGTATTTGATAAGGGAAGTTACGAATATGAGACCTCAAAACTTAGGCCGAGCTCTGATACCATATTAAAATAACAATTTAATCAAACCCTAAAATAACAGTTGAAGTACACCAATAAATTTTACTACCTCATGAGGTTTAAGGAAATTAAAGTTCTACGTTGTTGAGGAAAAGTTTATATGATGTGTTTATAAAGGATTACAACTACGAGTACATCTTAATAATAATAATACTCCGTAATAAAGGTATGTGCTTTTGGGTTTAAGTGGAGACAATAAACTCAAAAGTGTACATTTCACCTTAAGGTGGGTTGTATTACAAGTTACAACGATGGTGAGTCGAACTATTATATGGAGCGAGTATATCTTCTAATCAGATGTATAGCAATTTTATACTTCATCTATTCCAATGAATTATTTACCATTTGACTTATTTATGAGACACATACTCATATATGACTATAAAATTGATGCTATCATTTTCAAGCTGATATAACCAATTATGAATTTTGAGTAATAACTACCACAATAAATGAAGCATTTTAGCCTTATTAACAAAAGGAGAGTGATACAAATATTAATGCATCAACACTTTCTTTTTTTCTTTTTTTCTTCTTTTTTTTTTTTTTTTTTGCATGGAAACCAGGTGCTCAATTTCTATGGGTTTATTTAACCGCGGTTTTTTGCAGTGCTATAATTAGAACTTTAGAAGCATAACCAAGTTGTTTAAATTTTATTTTAAATTCTTTTTAAAAGAAAAAAAAATCAGATTTTATAATATAATTAATACGTATGCTATTTAATGTCTTCTTATCTAACATTATACTCCGAAATGGTGTACTTGCTGTACGTTATGGTCTTTTATACGTTCCCCATATCTCTTCTGTATATATCCCCATTCCTACATTTAGTGTTTATATACATTGTTTCCAGCTAATAATAATGGAGTATAAAATTTAAAATGGAGATATGGAATAATTTCTAAAAATCAAAAATTAATTTTGGGACGTATTTTCTAACATGTGCCCTAAGCCTTGTAGCAGAGACATATTAAAAGTTTTTCCCATGCATAAGTATTTTTCACTTTTTCCAGGTTGTCTGTTGTTTGGCGTATTAAGGTTGTCTTTAAACTTATAAACATAGTCCCAACCGTATGTAAACTAGAAATTAAATTTAGCCGTTAGTTATGTTTCATATAAACTTTCACCCTTATTTTTCAGTTTTTCCTCCATCTTTTCGCATTAAGTACCATAATCTATCATCCATTATAAGAAACAAGGTGTTTAATGTGAAAAGATTAAAGAAAAAAACTAAATAAAAATGGTGAAAATTCATATAAAACAAAACTAATTAAGTTAAAGCTTAACTGATTATTCAAGTTGGTTATAGTTGAGATTAATTTTTAAGTTTACAGATAACCTGTGAAATACGCCTAAACGCAGGAAATCTGTAAAGTGAAAAGATTTAAGTAATATGATCAGAAAAGTTATCCCGTGATTGTTATTAAAGGTAGTACTTGATCTATTTCATCTTTTTTTTCCTCCCATTTTATTTTGGAACAAAAATTTAAAAACCCAAAAAAAAATTGTTAAAAACTTATACTCGTAATAGCGTAGATGGAAAAAAAAAAATATTAATAAACGGTTGTAAAAGATTCAATAAGGGGAAAAAGAAATTATAAAAGGGTATACAAATGGAAAAAAAAATATTACTCATTTACTATGTGATAAATAATCTATATCTATACTTCCTAAAAAACAAGAAGTCTTTGATGTGACTAAACTATTCACATATAGTAAACCAACCATTGTTTTGCTGCCTTCGTCCGTTTCCAACTGAATTAGTTGGCCCTAAACACTAATCCCATACGTTTCCTAGCCATACCTCCTCATCCCTCAAATTAGTTTTCCTCCTGACATTAACCTGTTTTTCTTGGTGTTTTACTTTTCAGCTTACCTCTCCCATTCCCCCTCTTCACTTCAATTATTCATGCTCAGCTTACCGTCTTCCACACTTTTCAATTCTCAACTCACAATTTTCATTCAAATCAGAAATCAGAAATCTCCTAAATTTAGGTCTGCAACAACAGATTATACAAATCGCAAATTCCCACTTTCTCCCGGGAGCTTTCACACCCAACATTTAATTCAAATTTACAATAACTCAGGTTCATTCTATATTCCCTGTGTTCAATTATTTTGGATCAATTTACTTCATTCTTGATTTAGTTTTTCATTGGTTTGCTGTTTATTGTAGAGTGAAGATGTTCAATAATAGTAGGATGGATGTTTTAAGGTATTGATTATTTGATTTACGGTTTCCGATTTAACAATGACACTGGTATTTTCAGTTGTTCTACTGAGTATCGTTGCTATAATAGGTTAAATTGTTTTTTTCCGGATGATGAGTTTGCATGTGGAGTTTGATTTATTAGTGTTTTATCCATGCATACAAGATGTTTGTTGAAATAGTTTATGTACATTCGTATTGTTTGTTGAAATAGTTTACGTTCAATTATTTTTGATCGATTTACTTCATTCTTGATTTAGTTTCGATTGGTTTGCTCCTCATTATAGAGTCAAGATGTTCAATAATAGTAGGACGAATGTCTTTAGTATTGATTATTTGATTTAGGGTTTTCGATTTAACAGTGAAGCTGGTGTTTTCGGATGTTGTACAGAGTATTGATTAGTTTAGCACACGATTTAGGTTTTTTTTTTAATTGATTTAGGGTTTTTTTTATTGATCGATGATTTCTTTGTCTCTGGGGTGTATTCCATCATCTACATCGATTTTAAGAATAATTAGTTTTTTTTTTTACTTTTGGCGTGTTGTACAGAGTATTGATACAGAGTACTTTTTTTCGATTTTTGTTTGTGATTTCGGTTTTTTATCTGATTTTCGAGTTTTTCGGCAAAGAGGGATGTTGTTGTGGCGGTTGATGTTCGATTAGGGTTTGATTTTGGCGTGTTTTGATGTTGAACTTTGATTAAGGTTTGATTTGGGAGTTTTCCAGTTATCCGCAAGTTATTCTGACGGTTGTTCCTCAATTGGGTTTGTAATTAGACTGGTTATTGGCTCAGATTTAGTGTATAATCTCATTTACGTAATTTAGAATTAAATGATTTTATTACGCTATTTCAATTAAAAATCAATTAAAAAACAAACCTTGATTAAAGCGTACACTGATGATATTGATGACGATGCTGTGAGTGTGCTGTTTTAAACTCTGACGACGTTTATGTATGAGTGTGTGACTACGGTGTACGGTTCCTAATTGCGAACTTGACAGGCTGAGGAACTTCAGAATTTGATGGAGCAAGACTACGAGATTGGGTGAGTTCACGGATCATGAGCTTGTTGTTCTTTAAATTTTTTTATATGCTGCGTTCTAATCAGGTCATTGATGTACACTCTTTCTCATATATGCCCTATCAGGTTGTGCTCTCCATTAATGCAGCTCGACGATTAGAGACAAGATAATTCCCCATGCTGTATCGTGGTTCACTGGGGAGGCTGCACGGGGTGATGAGTTCGAGGATATAGATGAAGATGAGGACGATGATGACGATGACGAAGATGATGATGACGAAGATGACGAGGAGAATGAAGATGACGATGACGATGACGATGATGATGAACCTAAGAGCAAGGAGACATCGATACCGATTGCTTGATCCGTCATATCAACAAGTAATTGGTTTCACCCTTTATCTTTCCGATCATATATTGACATTTTTGGTTTCATTTTTACTTAATTCATTAGTTTAAATGTTTGAAATAATTATTCGGAACCATAGAGGACTAATTAGACGATACCTCCCTTGGTATGGTTGCAGAAACGAAGGCTTGGAACTTTGCAGTGTGCACTTGAAGCTTTATGAGTTTTGACGGTAGCAAATCCTTTTATTACAATTGCTTGATTCTTTTAAGTGTCTCGGCTTTTAATCCTTTCGCCTTCTCTTTTTACCTTTTTTTGAAAGGTTTTTGTTGCATGTTTGTGTCATGAGTCCTATCTTTGCTCCATTTGTGCGTTAACTTTTTGAAACGAGGTTTTAAACACACCGTTCGCTTATGTAGTGCTCACTCTGTTAATACTACCATTCAGTTTGACTCGGAAATTTTCCATCTCGATTGAGTTGAATCCAGAAATTCGGAAATTTCTTGATGGAGTTCTCAACGAGGCGTCCAAAAATATTTCATCTTTTATAACCAGTGGTATGGTTTTGTACAACAAACATATTTAGCACACTTTGCAGTTTAATACAATGTCAAAGAAAATTAAGAATTTAAATTTTGCTTTTGTAAGTACTCGACAACTAAGCTATATCCGCTTTCTTCATGCTCCACGCTGTAAATTCAGTAATTTCAACACCCGATGAGCCATGGTTAAAGGCATATAGATGTGCTTCATCGAAAGTTGCCATTGTTGGATACACTCTTGCTGTTATCTATATTTTCTATTCATTTTTATTGTTTTTGATGTATGTTGAAAAAACCTTTTTTTTTTTTTTTGGTTGTGCTTTTGTGTGTTTTTCCAGCTATTTTTGTTTTATTTTAAAATTTTAAGATTGTATTTTTAGTGTGCTGATGATGTAAATCATGTCTATCAATATGAAATTAGGGTATCTTAATATTTCATATTTTTATTTTTTATTTTTTATTTTTTTAGTGACTGTGAAATTGATACTTGAAAAATGTGTTTGCAAAAGAATGAAGTGACTCAATTTTGTGCTGTGATTACTCATATGAACTTGTAGATGGTTTACCATGTGGAAGTTTCATCCTTTTTCATAGTATACACTTAGTTGGGAATTTTTAGTCACAAGTTGTTGGAAAACGAGTCAAGTTTGTGGTCACAATGGTTTATTGTATGTGCTCATGTTGCTTGAAAACGAGTCGAGTTTCTTTTTTTGGATTTGTATAAACAGACGAGTAAGATGGCTGGCTACATGTTGTCAAATTGTTGCACATACCATTTTAGGATGAAAACCAAAAAGTAAATGGTGAAATTTGATATTTGCCTCAGTGAAGCTCAGGATCAAGTCGTTGCGAGTTCTTAGCTTTTCATTGAGATGCCTGAGACTACAACGATTGGTTCACTCAAGGTAACAGCAGGCTGCATTTCTATGCACTTGAACACCGTGTTAATTTCTGGAGAGACCGTTAGGTTGAAGTATATATATTTCTTCAATTCTATGTTGAATATTTGTACAGAGACACCTTAGAAAGAGAACCAGGTCGATTTTCTGGTAACTTTCTCTCTTATTTCTCCCAAACTTTCTCTGTTACCTATCAATCGATTTTCTGGTAACTTTCTGTATTTCACTTGTTTGTGCTAATTATTCGTTTTATGCTTAATTAACGTTGTAATACATGGGTTGTTGTTTGCGTTTTACTTGGTGCATGACAATCATTTGTGTTAATCCAATCTGTAAAGGCAATGTCACTTTGTGAATTGCTTATAAAAGTTTCGGATGAAGTGGTCATGATGATATTAAAAAAAAAAATATCGTCGAAGTTTTTGTAGCATATATAACATTCATTTGTTGTTTGCAGAACAGTAAGCTACGTACTTCTACCCCTCTATCGTCCAATATTGGCTGGAGCCTTTTGATACACTCGGTAATGTTTATGTGTATGTCACTCTTTCCCCTCTATCGTCCAATATTGGCTGGAGCCTTTGATACACTCGGTAATGTTTATGTTTATATCACTTTTTTTTCTATGGTTCTTTCGTGGTGCATGCGAGATAAATTTTGAAACATTCAACGACCGAGCCTTTGTTGTTCTGTAATTCATCATTCAGTTTATTGTGGCATAAGATTGTACATTTAGTCATTTACTAAGGCAGTGAAGTCACTGCTTTATATGATATTTTTTCTTCTCTTTTAATTTGTGTTCCAATTGCAAGTGTTTTAGCTCAACAATTGTTTATGATTTCTTAAGGATAAAAACGAGGGTTACGAGTTTATTTGGGACATGTGGAGGCTGACAATCAGATATCCTTTTCAAAGAAAATAATTGGTGCTATCTTATTTTTTCCTACTTAGTCCTTAGGATTGAAGTTTTGGTTTCTTTTGTTTCTCAGGCTTATGATGACCTCATGAAAGCATTCTCGGACCGCAACAATATATCTGGTGCTATCTGTCGGGTTTGTCGTTCCGAGGTGTAGAGGTTGATTAAAGAGTGTATGATGCTATCGACATACTACCTAAGTCAATACTGATACATACACGCGCAGAATCTAAATTATACGTACCAAGAATTGTTTGTTTGATGGCAGGTTAGGCTCCGAGCACCTGCGTAGTCTCTCCGAGGAGCAAGGTTCGCGAGTATCTCGTATTGGTTATACCATGTGGCTTTGATCCTAAATTTCTAACTCAGGTATAAAATAATGTTATTTGATTCTAATTTATTTTTTTGTTTATGGTTACTGTTTTGCGTGTAGATGTCTGAGATTTACTTTGCTATAAATTGGTTGGGAATTTATATAGGCGACACACTGTCCACAGTAGGACCTAAGTAATAAAACTTAGCCTTCCTTTTGCAGCTGGGAGTCCCTGGGACATCTTTTGAAACGCCATAATTTGCGTTACGTATCGTCTTCGATTGAATAGCGGGAGCAACTGACTGAGGCTGAAAAGCAAGAGCGTTCGGCCGCTACTGAGGCTAATATTCAGGAGGGCACTCAAGTTGAATCAGCTAAAAGCGACGATCAAAACGAAGGTATTCACACTCACATTATAATTGAGGGTCGATCTTTTGGTTTTAAACATGTTTCTTAATATTAGAGACGATGCAGGTGAGCATTGCAAGACAATGAGAGCTTGTCAAACACACGGAAATCTCCGGTCTCCTCATTCTTCCTTTGAGAAAATCATTGACGAATCAGGCTATGCGCTGGCTCAAGATCGTGAAGGTATAGTAGATTGTATAATAAAACGGTTACAACTCCGGGAAAAACCCAGTAATGTTCCACCAGAAATGATGCCACACAAATGTAGTTGTAGTAAAGAAAAACGCTAGCAATGAAATTATGTTGTAGTATACGAAGTACTTTTAAAATAAATAGACATTTTCCTTGCTGCTGCTGCATACTTGGATTGTTTCTTCTCCTCTGGTTTTCAGTCAGTTAAGTTTTACATACGTTGATCTTACCATTTCCTATGAAACTTGCTCCATAAAACTTTCAAGGAAAGCGGTGATTTACAGAATACTGTACATTTACATGGCATGTATGATGTCAATAATCGGAAACTTTTTTTGGAATACTAGATGCCACCAGTTTGATTATCTTCTTCAAGGCTACTCCGCGGAAGTCTGCCCAACCTTTGAGATCTTGTTTTTGACACAATTAAATGCACTAATCATTAAGATAAAGCTTGGGAAGAGATGTATTTGCAAATTGTAAAATGATTTGTATTTGTAAGCAAAGTCCATTAAACAGAGTCGGATACTTGCAAATTGATAAATTTGCGAGCGACTTAGTTGGGAAATAGAAGGAGCCACGCATTTGCGAGTTGCGACCATACTTCCTATTGTAAAGCATCTATAATGATAAATATGTCAAGCTCGTTACATAAGAGAGTATATCGGTTGTTTCGAGTAATGCAGAAAATGGCTCGTCACATATAAACTTACTCCGTAATAAATTAAAAATAAAATCATAATAGTTCACTATTGAATTTTAAAATGGAAATAAATAACAAATTATTGGGACAAATGACCTAAATTACATTAATATTTGTACGAATATAGAGTAGACAACAAGAGATCATCCAACATTACTTCACTCTTTACATTGACAATCATACTAAGGAAACTCTTATTCACCAAACACTAATAATATCAATATTACTATATCTTAAGAATGTATGACCCTTTATGTTTATTAGAAAATACATACGGAGTAATAAAGAAGAAATATAAATTCCTTGATTAAACATCAAAGAAAATTAAAAGAAATAAAGAATATATGACCCTTTCTCTTAAGCAGGGAATTTTTTTTTTCCCTCCGCTGAAGGGATGAGGAGTAGGAGGGAGTGAGAAAGTGGGAGAACAAAGAAAAGGTGAAAATACAAGTTGTATATACGAGTAAGGAAATAAGAGACAAATGATTAAGAAAGTGGGGTAATGAATAATGAGACGGTTGACAAGTGATATAAAAATAGGTAGTGTCCAGGGACGAAGGCAGGAATGATTAGTTACCAGGGCCAAAATGTCGATCACAGACGAGATATGCTATATCGTATAATCTATCTACATTGAGTAAAAATGTTTTTTTATAGACTCGTACATTTATCTTATTCATACTTTTTTTTTTTAATAACGATAGAAACTAAAAGTTTATTTTCAAAACCAATGGTAAAAATAAATAATTTAGTAAATTAAATATTATAATGAGTTTAGTTTCAATAACATCACTTGGTTAATTCTCTTTCAATGAGTTTCATAATGTTAAAAAAAGTGAATTTGGATCCATTATTATTCATTAAACAATAAAGTCAATAATATGTCATAATTATCTAAATCAGTACCAAATTTAGAAATATTGATAGGAAGAGGCTAAAACGGATTAAAAGGAAAAAATTAGTGATTTAATTTATATGGAAAAAAAATGCAGCTAACAGATATTAGTGAACCCCCAACCTGCGACTCCAAAAGTGACTTATGCAAAGAGAGCAGCCAACTGAGCAACCATAGATTACATGGTTTTATGTTAAGCTAATTGTATTTATATTAAACCTACCCGGGATTGGGCTTGTTTGGCTTACTCTTAGCTCAGTCTCTGGGTAGTGAGGAAAATGAGTAAAACCAGAATAAGCAAAAAAAATGAATTATAGACTAATAGTAGAGCAGGCGAGGAAAAATATATTGAGAAAGAAAAATCCAAAAATTTAGAGGAATAACAGTAATATGAGGAGTAAGGAATGAGGATGAGGGGTTTGCGTTATTATAATGGGTAAGAAAATAAGAAAAATGAATGTCAAATGAAAGGGAAATCGTAAGTAGGGAGTAAGAGGAGAAGCAAAAGAAAAATGGTAAGTACAAAGCATGCACATGAAAGGAAATGGAGGGGAGCAAGTAAGAGGAGATGAGATGAGGTATAAGACGTTTAGAAAAAAAAAGAATAACGAGAATAAAAGTATTATAAAAGAGCGAATGAAGATACAAATGAGTACGAAGTTAAAAAGAGTAACATGAATGATAAGGAAATAAGAAGTGACGGAAAAATGTAAGAGAAAATGTTATAGAGAAAAATGTTAGGAGGAGAAGGAGCAGGAAGAGCAGGAGCAGGATAGGAAATCAGGGCACTATGAGTAAGACGAGCAGAGATAAGGAGAAATATGTTGAAAAGAAAAACATTATTAATGAAATCTATAAGTGTTGTATAAGCAAAGAATAAAGAGTATTAAAATGGGTAATAATTAATAATGAGGTAGGGAACATGTGGTGGAAATAGGTAGTAGGGAAGTGAGTAGTATGAGGAGTAAGGAAAGAAAAGGAGTTTGCGTTATTATAAGGGGTAAGAAAAATCTATAAGTGAGGATAACTGAAAGAAAAATGTTAATTAGAGAGTAAGAGGAAAAACAAGAGGCAAATGGTATATATGGGGCATAAAGATGAAAGTAAATGGAGGGGAGTGAGCGAGAGGAGATGAGATAAGATGTCAGGTTCTTAGGAAGAAAAATAGAAAGAATAACTGGAATAAGAGTAGTATGAGATGTATAGAAGAATAGAAGTATTATAAAAAAAAATAATGAAGAGGCGGGTGAGTAAAAAGAGATAAAAGAGTACCATAAAGGATAAGGATATGAAAAGTAGAGAATAAAAAATAGGGAAAGTGTAATAGAAAGAAGTATGAGGAGGAAAAGGAGAAGGAGGATATAGAATCGAAAAAATATGAGTAGGATGAGCGTAGAGAGGATAAATTTGTTGAAAAGCAAAAACATTAGAAATAGGACTATAAGAATAGTATTTGATAGGTAAGGAAAGAAGAGACAACTGATTACGGAAAAAAAAAAAAGTGTATAACAAGGCGTAATAAATATTGAGGCGGAGGAGATGTGATAGGGTGATAGGTAGTAGAGGAAATGTGTAAGAGGAAAGTAGGTGAGAAAATGGGGTAAAATGAGCAATGGGAGAAAAGACGAGAAAAAATATACTGAGAAAGAAAAATTTTAGAAATTAGGGGAATAACATAGTATGAGGATTAAAGAATGAGGACAAGAAATTTGTGCTATTAAAAAGGCTAAGAAAATAAATAATGGATAATAGCTGAAAGGAAAATGGTATGTAAGGAGTAAGAAGACTAGAGATGAAACAAGTGAAAAATAGTAAGTAAGGAACATAAAGATCAAAGGTAATGGAGGGGAGTGAGTGAAACGAAATGAGATGAAGTGTAAGATACTTAGTAATAATAAATAGAAAGATTAATGGGAATAAGAGTATTATGAGAGGTAAAGAAGAATAAGAATATTATAAAGGAGAGAATGAAGATGCGGATGATTAAGAGTTGTACAAAAATACCATAAATTATAAGGAAATAAAAAGTGATGAGGAGTCGAAGGACGATGATAAAGAGAACTATAAGGAGGAGGAGGAGGACGGGGATTAAGAATCAGGGTAATATGAGAAAGACAAGCGGAGGCGATGAGAAAATTATGTTGAAAATGAACACATTAAGAATGAGACATATAAGAGCAATATATGGGTAAGGAACAAAAAGGTAAAGAATAAAAGAAAAAAAAAAGAGTATTAAAAGGGTAATGAATTATGAGGCAGAGAAAATGTGATAAGGAAATAGATAGTGGGGAAATAAGTAAGAGAAAAGTAAGCGAGAAAATTGCGGAGAATGAGTTAAAGTAAAGGACACAAAGACAAATATACTAAGAAAGAAAACAGACAAAACTTACAGAATAATAGTAGTATGAGGATTGAGGAGTAAGGCAAGACGAAGAAGAGTTGGTGTCATTATAAGGGATAAAATCATATTAATGAAGATTATGAAGAATAACTGAAAAGGATTTGGTAAATAGGGAGCAAGAGGATAAACAAGAGGAAAATGGTAAGTATGGAGCATGAACATGAAAAGAAATAGAGGGAAGCGAGTGGAAGGAGTTGAGATGAAGTGTAAAATGCTTAGGAGAAAAAATTGTAAGAATAACGGGAATAATAGTATTGCAAAGTGTAAAGAAGAACTAGAGTATTATAAGGGAGATGATGAAGAGGCAAATGAGAAATTAAGAGGTGAACAAAATAGTACGATGAAGGGTAATGAAATATGAAGTGATGGAGAAATGAGAGGGAAAAAAGTAATAAATAAAAGTATAACGATAAGGAGAATAGAAAATCGGGAAATTATGAGTAAAAAAAGTAGATGCGAGGAGAAAAGTGTTGCAAAGGAAAACATTAGTTGTCAGGGAAAGAATAAAGAGGCAGAAGAGTAAGTGACGAACAAGAAGTATTTTGAGTTAATAGAAAGAATATGCGAATTAAAAGTATTATGAGCAATAAAGAAGAACAAAAATATGTAAGGTAGAAAATGAAGAGTCGGATGAATAGGAAGTCAGAAAAGAATACCATGACGGGTAAGGAAATAAGATGCTAGAGAGAAATGAGAGGAGAAAAGGTAATAGAGAGAAATATGAGGTGGAAAAGGACAAGGAATCAGGGTAATATGAGAATGGCGAGCAAAGGCGGGGAGAAATATGTTGAAAAGAAACACATTAGGAATGAGTAATATAAGAAGCATATGAAAGGTGGGGACATAAAGGTAAAAGATTAAGGAAAGAAAAATGAGTATTAAAAGGGGTAATGAATATTGAGCCGGAGGAGATGATATAGAGAATTAGGTAATGGGTGAAATAATTAAGAGAAAAGTAAGCGAGAAATTTGAGGAAAATAAGTAATAGTAAAAGAGACGAGGAAGAATATACTGAGAAAGAAAAATCAAACAAAATTAGGGGAATAGAAGTAGTCTGAGGAGCAAGGAAAGAGGAAAAGGAGTTTGCGTTACTATAGTAGAGAATAAATAACGGATGATAACTGAAAGGGAAATGGTAAGTAAGGAGAAAGAGGATAAACAAGAGGCAAATGATTAGTAGGGAGGTTGATAATTAAAGAAAATGAAGAGGAACGAGTGAAAGGAGTTGAGATGAGATTTCAGATGCTGAGGATGAAAACTAGAAAGAATAACGAATTTAAGAATATTATAAGGGGTAAAGAAGAATACTAAGAGTATAATAAAGGAGCTAGAGAATGAAGAGGTAGATGAGTAAGAGCTGTAAAAAGAGTATCATGAATGATAAGTAATAAGAAGTTTGGGAGAAATAAGAGAGATAAATGTAACAGAGAGAAGTATAAAGAGGCGGAGAAAGAAGATAGGTAATTTGAGGAATATGAGTAAAACGATTGATGCAAGAAGAAATATGGTGAAAAGATATCGTTAGAAGTGAGAGTTATAAAAGTAGTATAAGGGGGGTAAAGAAAGAAGAGGTAACGAATTAACAAAAATAAAAAGAATATTACAAGAGGTAATGAATGATGAGGCGAGGATGATGTGAAAGGGAAATAAGTAATGGGGGAAATGAGTATGAGGATAGTAGGCGAGAAAATGAGAGAAATGAGTAATAGTTGAGGAGACGAGAAAAAATATATTGAAAAAGGAAAAAAAAAAAAAAAAAAAAAAAAAAAAAAAAAAAGAATAGCAGCAGTATAAGGAGTAAAGAAAGAGGAGGATCGGAGGGGGAGCTTATGTTATTATAACGTGTAAGAAAATAAATAACAGAGGATAATTAAAAGGAAAATAGTAAGTTGGTAGAAAGAGGAAAAACAAGAAGTAAGTGGTATGTAGGGACCATGAAGAAGAAATGAAATGGAGGGGAATGAGTGAGAAAAGATGAGGTGTAAGCTGTTTAGAAAGAAAAATAGAAAGAAAAGGCGAATTAAAGTATTATGAGCGATAATGAAGAACAATAATATGTAAGGTAAAGAATGAATAGTCAGATGAGTAAAAAGTGAGAAAAGAATACCATGACGAGTAAGGAAATAAGATGATAGAGAGAAATGAGAGAATAAAAGGTAATAGAGAGATTTATGAGGATGAAGAGGACATGGAATCAGGGTAATATGAGAAAGACGAGTGAAGGCAGGAAAAAATATGTTGAAAAGAAACACATTAGGAATGGGGGATATAAGTGTAGTATATTAGAGATGAGGACGTAAGAGGTAAAAGATTATGGAAAGAAAAATGAGTATTAAAAGGGGTAATGAATATTGAGTCGGAGGAGATGATATAGGGAATTAGGTAATGGGCGAAATAATTAAGAGGAGAGTAAACGAGAAATTTGAGGAAAATGAGTACAAGTAAAGGAGACGAGGATAAATATACTGAGAAAGAAAAATCAAACAAGATTAGGGGAATAGAAGTAGTCTGAGGAGTAAGAAAAAATGAAGAGGAGTTTGCGTTACTATAAGGGGTAGAGAATAAATAACGGACAATAACTTAAAGGGAAATGGTAAGTAAAGGAGAAAGAGGATAAACAAGAGGAAAATGCTTAGTAGGGAGGTTGATAATTAAAGAAAATGAAAGGGAACTGAGCATTCATCTAAGGGGGCATATTAGAGTAAGATAAAGATAGGCGAGTCAAAATATGTCGAAGGATAAAAATCAAAGGAATAAAAGTATAGTGAAGTATAGACAACTGACACAAAAAAAAAAAAAAAAAAAAAAAAAAAAATGGTCTTAAACCCGAATCCGAACAGGGACGAAACCGAATAACTCCCAAAATTCTTTTTTTGGGTGCCTATGTAATGAAACTATTGTCAACGAATAATTACACATACAAGGTGGATTGAATTTACCCCAAGGAAAGAACATACAATGGGGGGTTGCATTGTGTACTTGTATTAGATTATGAATTTAACCCACAATTTTATTATTAACGACTGATTAAAAGTCAAAAAATAGCATAAATTAACGGAGTTAAAAATATTTTAAAATCGAGGTCCCATATTGTAAGTAAGATGCAAACAATTATACTAACAACTCTTTTATATGAATTTTGTTCTCGAAAATTCTAATATGGTATGAGAGCCTTATGACAAGAAGTCACGGGTTAAAATCTCACCAAACACCACACCACCCTTTAGTTGGTGTGTTATAGAATAAAACCAAATTTAGGACTTCAGCCATTAGTTTAACCTTTAGGTTAAGTTTGTTACTCACGATGAGTAAAATAAAATCTTTTTTAAAAATTGAGGTCTCATACTGTAATTGTGACGCAAACAATAATACTAATAACTAATCAATATACAAAAAAGTATCAATGTTTAGTACCTTCTGTTGAATAACTTCAATGCCTCTCAATGACCAAATATTTAATTCCACTAATAGTGTGTTTGGATAGGTGGATTTGATTTGAAATTTTGGATTTGATTCAAATAACTTGTTTGGCAAAATACAAATATTTGGATTTGGATTTGAACAAAATTCATCCTTACATCCATCTAAGCTTAAATTTAGAGATTTCAAATTCAACTCCCACCCCATGTCATTTGTAAATTCCACATTTCATAATCTAGATTTGAAATGAGATTTTTCAAATGAAATCATGGTACCCAAACGCTACCTAACTTAATTCTTTTCCAGTACATCAATTGATTGTTGAATTTCAATTTAGTTACTTACATATCTTCAAAGGCTTCATTTCATTTGAATTTTCTTCTATAATGACTTCATTATTGAAACAAGACACACAAAAAACAAACAAATTTGTACATAATCCAAAACATAAAATACTAAAAGTGTACAAAACGAAACAACCACACAAATCCCGCCCAACAATTAACACCGCATTGGGGATCACAAGCAATACATGTGATCACAACTAGTTGAACAAAAAAGAAAGTTTATTGCTTAGAAGGAAAAAGTATATATTTTTTTGGGAAACCGGGGGAAGAAAGATGGAATTGAGGGATTACTCCCTTTGTGCTGATATGTTAGTCCTATTTTGATTTTACGATTCCCAACGATCCTCTTCGACCATATTTTTTTTCACTTATATATATACGATTTTTTTGTCAAAATCAAATTTTGTGAAATATATATTGATAACAAATGTAAATTATTTTTTATCATCGATTTTTTTTTTGTCCATATGAGTGCACGCACTATGTCGCATATGAGAATTAAACCTCCAACTTTTTATCATCGTATAACTATTATTTATATATTTTATTTATATGCGATCAACGTTGAAAAACTTTAACGGTCAAAAAGTGTAATTATCACAAAAATATTTCAGTTTTGTTTTCCTTATGCGTGCCCTAAGGACATAGGTTGAAAAAGTCGTATTCAGAATAAATAACTATTTTACCACATTTAAGTAAAATTTTTGAAAAAAAATCTCCTTTTTGATTTCTAACATGTAAAATATTTTACCATATTTTAGAAAATTCAAGTTATAAAATATTTTGTCACAACTATAATAATTCAACGTTAGCATGACTTTTTAACCTGGAAATTAAATTATTATTTACTACTTCGATCCTTACGTAAAATAATAATAATAATAATAATAATAATAATAATAATAATAATAATAACAACAAAAATAATTAATAATAATAATAATAATAATAATAATAATAATAAAATAATAATAATATCAATAATAAATACGGTTTCTAAAAAAAAAAATAAAAAAAAAAAAAAAAAAAAAATAATAATAATAATAATAATAATAATAATAATAATAAACAAAAAAAAAAATATTCAGTACTACATAACTATTTTGGACGATTTGTTATTGCATGTTTGCGCGCAATCTCAACATTTTAATTTTTTTATTCACAAAAGAACTTTACTTATTTAAGAACTTGTATGAAACTCACTTTTCATTATATACTTTTTCTTTTTCTTTTCATTGAAACATCTCCTAATTTTCAAAGCTAATAAAATTATTCGTAAAATAAGAATTAAACTTTTTCATTAATAAATGATCCACGTATTCCACATACTAGGGAGTATCAATTATGTACTGTTTTAAAAATAAGACTAAACATGACAATATTTATCTTCAATAATATTTTATTTAACGAATTTTCTATTATATGCATGAACTGTATACGATAAGAGCTTTTAAAAGAAAATATTTTCGAAGATCTTCACATAAAATAGATTTGTTATTGTAATATCTAGATTTTTAATGCAAATATTTTTGCCATTTTTTAACGGAGTAGATGGAATCGTTTCTTACAAGTTTTTGTGCCAAAAGAGGAATAAAATAAAAATAATTTGGAAAGATTCCATGAGTGATTGGAACATTCGATGGGTGTTTGTGCAACATAACGACGAAGCTCGTCTCTGTCATTTTCTGTTGATCCAAACATTCACCCACTACTTTGAAATTTAAAAAAAAAAAAACAAACACAATCAAACAACGCACACATTATTACTCATACAAAAAATCATGACTATTACGGAGTATAATTGAGAACAATGACTATTACAAAGTATATGCATAAACAATAATTATCTACGGAGTACTTTTTTTTTTTTTTTTTTTTTATTTACTATAACCATAATTATCTTATCAATCAGTTTAACTTGCACTTTTTAGCTCATAATTATCTTATCAATCAGAGTAATTGTGATTAAAATATTTACTATTGTTACAATTATGACCATAATTAAATACTCCATAATTAAATACGGAGTACTATATAAATTACCATTTTTAAATAGTTAAACATGAAAAATATTTTAAATCACAAGGTATAATCCCATCTTCCGATATCAAAGAAAAATTAATTATCAATTAAAGTGAACTAAAATTATATTTACCAAATTTACTTTTATTTAAAATCGCAATATTTTTAAAACAAATTAAAAGTTTATTTAGTAACAAAGAAAATATATTAAATTAGACGGAAAATTCCTCCATATAAAATACCAAAATACTCCGTATAAGAGTTAGTCTCCCATAAAACGGATTATCCGTTTCATATGTAAAACGGGTCAAATAATTAGACATATGAATAGAAAAAACAAAACTTTTGTTAATTTAAAGGATTTTAACTTTTGTCTTATTTAATTATTTGACCCGTTTCTTATGTGAAACGGATATTACCTGTTTCACACAAGAATTTGTGCAACTTAAGAAAGGGTCAACAACCCAAAATAATTTGTATTCTTTTCAACATTTCCTCAATAATTATTTTTCAAATTTTTTCTTCATAATTCATCAAAAATACATTAATTTTTAGATGATCAAAAAGTTCAAAATTTGTTCATCCCAAATTCAAAAAGTTGAATTCTTTCCACAAGTTTCAGTTACGGTGCACAATTCAATTACTGGGTTTTCCTTGTTTCTGATATAAACAATCACTGGGTTTTCTGTTTCTGATCAAACTACATAAGAAATTCAGCAACTTGATCTTCACAGAAACAGTATAATTATGGGATTATGTGCTAGTAAATCCCAAGTTTCTCAAGGAAAAGTTGATGAATCTCATAAAAGAACCAATTTTCAGCAACAACAACAACATCAACAACAGCAGCAACAAATTCAGCAACAAAATCAACAACAGCAACCTTTTCAGCAACAGCAACAGCAACATGTGCAGCAAAATCAACAACGACAACAACAAAGGCAGCAAGTTATAGTTGTGCAACAACAACAGCAACAGCAAAAGAGGTATGGACAACAAAAACCAAGAATTACAATAGCAGCACCAAACATAGATACAATTGTAGGGAAGAAATTTGAGGACATAAGAGCAGACTATACCCTAGGAAAAGAATTAGGTAGAGGACAATTTGGGATAACATACCTGTGCACAGAGAACAAAACTGGCATAAACTATGCATGTAAATCAATTTTGAAGAGGAAATTGGTGAGTAAAAGTGATAGAGATGACATGAAGAGGGAAATTCAGATAATGCAGCATTTGTCGGGCCAACCGAACATTGTCGAATTCAAAGGCGTGTATGAGGACAGGCAAAGTGTTCATGTTGTTATGGAGTTGTGTGCAGGTGGTGAGTTGTTTGACAGGATCATTGCTCAGGGTCATTATTCCGAAAAGGCCGCTGCTTTGGTGTTTCGACAGATTGTTGAGGTTGTTAAGGTTTGTCATTTCATGGGGGTTATGCACCGTGATCTTAAGCCCGAGAATTTCTTGTTGACTAGTAAGGGTGATGGTGGTATGCTCAAGGCTACGGATTTCGGCTTGTCTGTGTTCATTGAGGAAGGTTGGTTGGCTCGTTTGTTTCTGGAACGAATCCCTTTTGTGTTTTGTATGGTTTTGGTATTGTTTCGAGATTGTGTGTCATTTGGTTGTCTTTGCTATTAGTTTAAGTATTGTATGTGTTCTATCATTGTTAACTAGGTCGTGTTCTTTTAGACTTAGTTTTGCTGAATTGAAAGCTTACTTTTAGTGTAAATTTGTGAAGCAAGTATCTGAACGAAATTGAAGTGAACGGAGCTAAAGAAAGTCCGCAAGAATAAGGCTTTATATGGAAATAAAAGGATGTTAATCATAAGGGGAGTATTGGCGCACCTGGTTATGGTGTTGCGGTGTTGCTTTGTGGTTGAAGTCCTAGGACCCTTGCCTTATGGGGACGATATCGTGCACTAGGCTGCCCTTTAGAAGGGTGTGGAATCACTTAAATACTTGAGCTCCTTTTTTTGGATGTAGGGATATTTTACGGGGAAAATAGAGATGCAATTTTCCTTATAGTATTTGTTATGTAAGAGAGTTTGGTTTTATGCTCATTATTGTTTACGAATTGTTTGTCATTTTGGTTGACATTGATATTTGTTTGAGTATGGTATGAACAATGAAGTGGATGGTATGCCTTGTTGAGAAAGGTTGGTTGGTTTCTCGAATGGTTCTCGTGTGTTGATTGGCTTTTGGAATTTTGTGGGCATTAGGTTGTGTTTGTGTAATTTGTAGAATGTGTTTGCTATTGTATGCTATTGATGTTGATTATGAAGAGATTTTTTTTTTTTTTTTTTAAATCATTTGCGTGTGTGAACTTGAACGCTGTGTTTTGATGGGAAGAAAATGTAGGGAGAGATGTGATTACCCTTATGTTAGGATGAAGGCCACTGATTTCGGGCTAACTTTGTTTTGTTTGGTGAGGAAGGTTGATGTCTTGTACGCTTTCCATGTTTAGTTTGCCTTTCGAAATTCTATGGGCATTCTATGGAGTTGTTTTTATGTTGGAAGGTTGATGATATGTGTACCCTTTTCATGTTCTGTTTGCGTAACGAAATTGAATGTGCATTGTGCTATGTTTGCTATAGAGGAAGGTTGATGTCTTATACCCTTTTTGTGTCTGCGTGCTTTTCGAAATTTATGCATGTTGTTGACATTTGTAGAGGAAGATTGGTTTCCGAAACACTTTTTGACTGTGTTGATGTCTTCCGAGGAGTTGTCCTATACAGTGCTATTTTACTGCTATCATGGTTTAAGTTTCCATTGATCATAGTCGTGTGGTGAAAATTTTAGGAAAGGTGTACCGTGATGTGGTGGGCAGTGCCTACTATGTCGCCCCTCAAGTGCTCCGGAGAAGTTACGGAAAGGAAATCGACATATGGAGTGCAGGAATCATGCTTTACATTTTACTCAGCGGAGTCCCACCGTTTTGGGCTGGTAAGACATCCAATTTCATTGACTTGGTTTTATTACCATGATACGTCGACTATGATTTGTGAAGTTAGTTGACTCACTTGATTTTCTGCCTCAGAAACTGAGCGAGGCATATTTGACGCCATATTGAAAGGAGGAATCGATTTCGAGAGTGACCCGTGGCCGACTATATCAAGTAGTGCGAAGGATCTTGTCAAGAAAATGTTGAACGCAGACCCTAAGAAGCGCATAACCCCCGAAGAAGTTCTGGGTAAATATTCCTCATATCTCATCCTACTTCCGTAGAAAGCCATTGCCAATATCGAAATCGTTATGAATTTTTTGAGCCATCCTAATCATTTAGGATTTGTTCTTCTCATCTTATTGTCTCTTAACTTGTCAAACATTTTAGAAAATTTCAGATAACTTTAGACGGCTTCAAACCATTTCGGGAAAAAACACTATTTAAAAACCCTAGAATTCAGAAAACTTGAAGAAACTTCAAATGATTTCAAAAACTTAAGACAATTTACGACGAAGAGAATGTGTTTTTGTAAACACGAATCTATGAATCACGCAGAACACCCATGGATGATAGAAGGCGGTGATGCATCAGATAAGCCAATCGATAGCGCTGTGCTCACGAGAATGAAACAGTTCAGGGCGATGAATAAGCTGAAGAAACTTGCTCTGAAGGTGAGTCTTTGTTTATAGACCCGTCTTTTCTTTACTCTATATTCCAAATACCATGTTACTATTTGGTGTGAATCTCATTCAGGGGTGTTGAACAATGTAGGTTATTGCACAGAATATGTCCGACGACGAAATCATCGGTTTTAAAGCTATGTTCACCAACATTGATACGGACAACAGTGGCTCGATCACGTATGAAGAGCTAAAAACAGGGTTGGCTCAGCTTGGGTCAAAACTCACCGAGGGTGAAGTCAGGCAACTTATGGAAGCCGTACGTTCAAAATCACGGGAATACATGTTTTTGGTCCTTCCAGTTTATTTATGTTTGTTGCCTGCTTATGATATGATGACTCGAATTTGTCAGGCGGATGTTGATGGTAATGGAACGATCGACTACACCGAGTTTATCACAGCAACGATGAACCGACACAGACTGGAAACCGATGAGAATCTCTCCAAAGCATTCGGATATTTTGACAAGGACAAGAGCGGGTAAGTCAAGCGATGCCGCTTTTTTTTTTTTTTCCAGATGATTGTCGCTTCTGAAAGTGTTGGATAAGATGATTATCGCTACAGATTCATTACAACCGATGAGTTGGAAGCTGCTATGATGGAGTATGGAATCGCCGACGAAAGCTGCATCAAGGAAATCCTGTCCGAAGTTGATACCGATAATGTAAGAACTAAATAAATCAACTGTTAATTTAAATTCATGAGGCTTTCATCTGCGTTTTACTGATTTTTTCGTTATATTTGATTTTTGACAAATACAGGATGGACGGATCAACTATCAAGAATTTTGCGCAATGATGAAGAGCGGCACAACCCAACAAGTAAAGCTTTTCTAGTCCTAAATTCATTCCCGAAACCCATTGTCGTTCGTTTGGATGGATACAACTTAAACGAGCGAAGCGACTAGAGGAGTCATGAGAGGAGGTAACAGAAACCGTAACAAGGGGCTGTCAAGTGGAAAGTGAAATATGACGTTTCTTTCCGAAGCTTTCCTATGTCGGAAAGTAGGCTTGTCGGGAGTAAACGTATCCTGTTTCCTCCAATTTCTCTCTATCTCGATGTTCTATCCAAATAAACGAGATACCTGCTTTCGTTTCCTTCCTCTTCCCTTATCTGCTCCTCCGTCACAATTCCTCGAGTAAAATTAAAACAAGCCTTCAGTGTAGGCAACTTTTGTATATTTGGCTGACAGAAACGTCTACTTTGAGCTGGTTGAACCGCGATTGTGTTTTTCTTCATTGTTTTTCGGCATTTTGAAACCTGAAGCAGACAAATGGCCGAAGAAGCCTCATGTGCATATATGTTTTCAGTGCTTTATGTGCTCGTCTCTGGAACGAAACATGACTAGCTCTTGAACCACTGATATCATAACTGGTTAGTTCCTCAGAATGAAGTCCATGTCGGTTTGTTACATGCTTCTCGTTTTCGACTTTATCGGCAAAGGTGCATATACCCCCGAAATATTCGGTCTATGTGTCTGTCATGGTTATTTTTCTTATCTAAAACAATACGGAGTAAGATTTTCTTATCGACGAATGTGTGAGAATGTAACCACCTGCCACACATTCATTATCCATTTATGTCGGGTTTTCATCGGTGAACTTGTTTTGCACGAGATGTGCACATGTTGACATGAACAATTAAGTCCTACCTACTCTTCACCCGTGAATATTCTTGAAATTTACCCAAAATTGATTAAAAATCATATTTTCCCTAAATTTTATGGTCCTTATTACTTACTCTTTATGAGCTTTGTCAGTTTCTCTTTAATGTCCCTTTAATTTTGGACTTGCAACTTTCCTGCCTACTATCTACGGAGTACTTCACTTTGAAAAAAAAAAAATACTTGTATATCAAAAGAAACATTGTACATTGTACTTTGTTACGATCCTCGATTGAAGGATAAATACTATTACGATTTACGATGATATTTTAACGGTTTGATTAACACCACCAGACCATTAAAATAAATGATTTAAATGATTACGAAACTCTTTCCGTTGTTAATTTCTACTCCGTATCTCTTTCGCCTAATGAATTTGAAATTGTTACGATCATGTCATTAGATTGTACTATAATGTTATACTCCTTCTGTTTCAATCATTTGTTTACAATTTGACTTTTTTTCCCTCATAAAAAAGACAAACTGCAAAACAATTCACTGAAACAGATAGAGTACGAATAATTATTACTACTACTCCATATTATCGTAGTCATATATAGCTAAAAGCAAAAGTGCATAATAATATATAAAGGAGCATGTTACAATTTCATGATGGCATACACAATTATTTGGGTCTTACCTAAGTGCCCATACCACTATGAAATAACTTTAAAATACTAATAAAAGTCACACATTGCATTACATTACATTACATTACACATAGAAAGTACTAATTTTAGAAGGATTAATAAATTAATCCACTTTTAATTAAGAGGCTTAGTTACTCTCTAGTGAAGCTTGTTAACAAGGTTGCATTGCCTCCTAATTTCACCTTTATCACCGGTGAGCGGATTATTCTCGGACAGAATGGTAATCGCCCTCGAGAATTCCTTAAAGAAGTAGTCTTGATTTTTCGCCATTTTAATCACAAACGGCCTCGTCCTCTTGTCGTTTGCTAGTTGATGGTCGACGATTAGCAATCCTTTGTTGTCTAATATGTTACGGTAGTAGTTGTTGTCTAATATCATAGGAGTACCCCTGTCATTTCTCACATATTGTACCGATTTTGGGTCTGGTATCGGGTCGTAGCATTTTTTAAGCATGTGTGGGACATGGTCCGGGTTTATTTCCGGGTCGACATCTGGGTATAGCCTGTGGACCAATTTTGTACAATGCGTTCTTCCTACACTGTGCGCTCCTGCCAAAGAATTAAATCAATATTAAAAAAAAATATTATATGCATACAATGAGAGATATTTATGGTTAAGATTGATTATGACTAATATAAATGCTTAACTTAAAACGAATATACCCGTTTTATATGAGAATTTGTGATCTTTGAATTGAGTACAATTTAATTTGGTCGTAAACAATATGCATTATGACTAGAAAAGTTAAAGTGATTTAAGTCTTTAACTAATTTTAGTGTAAAATTAAAAATATAGTGGACATCTCACATCTTGTCTTAGACCATCCCCATCCAGAAATCACAATAACTAAGTCACCATTCATTTTTATTCTTAATCTCTTTTAATTAGTTTGATTCACTTATTTCCTCTCATCCAAAAAATCACCACCTAAGTCACCAACCCAATCATCTCTTACCTTTTTTAATTTTTTTTTTTTTTCATTTTCAATCATTTATCTTACCCACATTATCTACCCTATCACACCTTCTATCTTACTTTTCTAAATTTACCAACTTAAAATAAAATTTTTTTTTTTTTTGATTTTTTTGAAAATAAAATTTATATGGTGTAATAAATTGACGGCTCCAAACGATGATTTATGTTAATCAACCCTAATTTTTTTTAAAAAAAGACTTCAATATTATTATTTTGTAAATTAAAAATTATCAGTTTTAGTTCAAAAAAAAAAAAAAAAGTATACTAAAAAAAGCATATTAAAACAATAAAATCAATTAAACCCATGAAAATCGAAAATAAACAAATCAATCAAAAATAAGAACAAGGCAAAGAAAAGAGCACCAAAAAAATTGCATTGAAAATAATGAAAATGTAGCAGCACCGCAGGGCTGACACTTGCTTTTGTTCCCTTTTCATTTTTTTTTTTTTTTAATCCAATAGGAGCCCAACATGTGTTGGGTCATCCATTGATTCATTTTGTCTAAAGTGAATCATGCTATGACCTTCTATTGAAGTGAATCAACTTAATCATACTACTAATTAGGAATTAAGGTGATTCAATAGTGCCAAAACTAGATCACCAACTATGGATGGGGATGGTCTTATATGCACATTTGAATCAAACATTTGGTAGGGTCTCAATGTTGGATTCATTGAAAAACTTGACATTAAAAAAAACAAGGCTTGTCTAATAATTAAATTAAAGGACAAAAAAAAAAATGGTAAAACCTCAATGCAATGGATTAAAAGGTCAATATAACAAATTTACAATGCTTGTAACTTGTAAGCATTGCAATGGTATCTTTAAAGTAAAAATATTTTATCCATTTTATTTACATTTATTATTAGATAATACGGAGTACCTAGTTTATACTCGTATGATATTTTTAGGTTAACATTTTTAGTACTCCCTCCGCTGCAGTGAAGTGTTTACACTTTGACTTTTTTGTGAGGAACATTTAAGAGAAGTGTAAATAAATGACTGAAACAGATGGAGTATCATATGTCGGTGTAAAATTATTTTCGTATGTTTTCTCTTTTTTGAAAGGGAAGTGTTCTATGTATCCAATATCAAAGCCTAAATGTTTAGTCTTTGTACAATGTCACTACTTTTGTGCTTACTCTTTTAGGATTTAAATCGAGAAAACTTAATTACGCAAAATTAAATATTTAAGTGAAGTGCGCTGAAATTAAATTTTAATAAAAAAATTATAACCCGAGTCAGAATTGATAAAAATTTACCTAGCAGAGCAACAACACCCTTGGTGTCAATACCAATGGCCTTAAAACGGTCAAGTACCATCGACATGCTCTCGTTATGGTCGGGCAAGTACTGTTCCAATATCTCCGCTCTTGCCCTTCTTCCATCCCTTCTCCCCGTCTTCAATGGTATGTAGGGTCCTCCGAGCTGCCAAATTATCGTAAAAACGATTAATCGTTCGTATATATGTATACAGAGTAATAACAGTCATTTGATGTAACGTTCGATACGATTAACAATGTTTTTTCAAATGTTTATAGTACAATGGACTAAAATAAAATGATCTATACGCTTCTAAGGATACGTGAAAAGGATTTTGAAAATTTGTATACAATTGGATAGAATGAAGAAAATATTAACCGATGACAAAAACAATGATATACATACGGGTTATCAAATTACCTGTTGAATACCTTCTCTGGCCGATAAAACAAGGATATCAGCACAAGAGACGACACCAGAACACTCGCGCTCGAGAGCTTCCTTGATGGTCTCAATGTACCTAAAGTTTCTTAGCCCAAAGCTCCTATCCATCTCCTTCTCCGACATCATTCGCCTCGTCGAGTCCAAGAACAACGATGCATCACATGACTATACCAAAATAAATCAGTGAGTAAAGTTTAACTATTTCTCGTTAATAATTTCTGCAGTTATTATAATGATCACATTGTAGTTACATATAAATCTTTCTACGTACAAAAAGATCTTATTAAGTACGTTCTTATAATTACACTACACACATGTATGCATTAAATGTCACACCATCTTTGAGATAACAATAATAATAATACTCATGATCTCAAGCATTGTATGTAGCATAACATCACAGATTAAGCTGACACATGTTAGAAAAACCGTTATTACCTCGACAGCACAGTCGTGGAAGATGTTCCTAAGCCAAGAGAAAGCAGTGTTCTTATGGCGCTTGTAGAGAAGCTTGACTTGCTCTCTAATGATGTCTTCAGCTTGTGGACATGAGTCTTTGTAATAGTTCATCACAAGTTCTCCAACTGTTTTTTTCTCCTCTTCATTATTATTTTCTGCTAAAACTGTTGTTGTTGTTGATAATGTTGAGTAACATAACACTACAATGGTGAAGATTATTACAACTTTGGATACCATTTTTTTTTTTTTTGTTACACTTTAGTGTGTAGTGCTGTGTGACTTTAATTTTTTTTATTTTTTGGTTGCTTCACTCTACCCCTCCTTAAATAATGATTTTTGGCAAGGAGTGAAATACTTTATTACTCTCTTCTCAAAAAATTAAAAAAAAATAAAAATAAAAAAATAATCAAGTTTATGAAATAAATGCTCCAAATTAAAGAATTTGAGTATTCGGTACTTTTTTTATCTGTTCATTTCTTTATATTTTTTTCGTAAATTAAATGTTTTGAATATGTTATTTGTGCAGATAGGTGTAGGGTAATTTATATTTGAACTTTTAATACTCCGATATAGAATTGTTACTCCAATTTAAAAATGAAACATACTGAAAAATTAGTAAATGATTTGTCATAACTCATACATATAAAATTTTCATTTGACGTCACTTATGCTAAATGTCGGCTAATTGCGATAAAATTATGACGGTTGTTACAATTACTTTGTAATCACCATTGAGTCAATTCCTCCGTGTTGATTCGTAGGGACATAGGGTTGTATTCATAATAGTCACAATATTCAATAATAGTCGATAATAATCGTAACAAAAATCATATTATAATCACAAATAACTCATTAAATGCAAATTAATGCGTTTAGGTGTAGGATCATGTGTGTTTACGCTTGATTTGAATGTAATTACCAATATTGTTGATATTATAATGAAGTACGTTGATCGGTGAAAACGCTCTTACATTTACTCATTTATCAAGTGATCTATCCCTCTTTCAATCAAAACAAAAGTTACTTCGTAACATAAATCTACATCTTGGTGGAATGATTGACGATAAATAGTTTTAAAAGAAACCGTAAATTTTGTGATGAAACCATAAGTGGGCTTATTTTATTCTATTCTTATCAAATTATACAGTAGAGTACGGAGTAGTATTTTACATATACATGTACAAACAATTTAACGAGGCTATCACAAAAATACTCGTATACCATAACTATATTTATGTGACTCGATTATACCGAGTAATTTTTATTACCACTAGTGTATAAATTATAATCCTAATAATAATGGACCTAAATTTTTGCGCTTTGAGCCCATTATTTCAACGATTTATTTTGCATTTACTGTTTCTCATGACCCCAATTATATAGTACGGAGTAGACGAGTAGTAGACTAGTAGTAGTAAATGGTACGGAGTAAAATATGATATTTTTAGTTGTCCTTGTTTTGGGAAGGAAAATTTAACATGAATAAACTATCCTATCAGTGATCTTCCATAAATAAACCAACCTTTTGATTAACTCTCAATAAACCAACCTTTACACCTTATCTTCCAATATTAGACTATCCTCATTTTTAAACGATTATTTAAGGGTGAAGATCACATGTTTTTCCCTTTTTTTCTCTATAACATTAATAATGGAGTGAAAGCATTTGTGTTATAGTTTTCGTTATACCCAAAATGACAAGTTTAAAATCGAGATAGTTTAATAATGGAAGATGTGGTGTAAAGATTGGTTTATTCAGAGTTAATCAAAAGGTTGGTTTATTAGTGGAAGATCACTAATAGGTTAGTTTATTCATGTTAAATTTTCCTTTTGGGAATTGATTGAAACTTTTGTTTATGGATTGCAAAACAAGTGGGTGGATGAAATTATATCCCATGAATCTTGTGACTGTTGTGAGCAATTATTTTATGTTAAGTAGTCTTATTCTACTATTTTTATATTTGTCCAAAACTCTCTCTTGGAATTTGGTAACGTACGTAACACCTCTCTTTGCTTGCTCCCATATATACTAACGTACTTTCTCCGTCTCAGTCATTTATTTATACTTCTCTTAAATCTCCTTAATTCACAAAAAAGTCGAATTGTAAGCAAATCATTAGAACGAAGGGAGTATTAGTTCTACATATAAATTGTTAAAAGTAAATTAACCCTTTCGTTCAAATTCAAACAATTCATCTTATTTTCTGAAATCAAAACTTCTAAAATCAAACTCTGAGAATAAGTCGTAAAACAATAAAATATAAATATAATAAAATCAACTGTATGATATAGCCATTTGATATCTTGTTAAATTTAACTTCACTAATACAAAAAGAATATGTATTATCTTTTCCGTCTAGCGTTAAAGATATTATCGTTATAAACTACTTATCACAGTATCATAAAGTAATACTCCGTAGAATTTAAAATCGAGAAAATATAAACATAATGTTGTGAAATGTGGATGACCATTATCGGTTATTGCATCTTTTCACAAAAGGTTACGATTACCTCGTATTTGTACTATAAATATATGTCGATGTAATGTAATACAAAGAATTGAATATCAATATACTTTATCCTTTTATTCTCCTCATACCTGTTTATCGTTCTCGACGCATCCATTCATAACACATAAAATTTAACATCGCGAGAGTATAGTAATTGAAAAACCATGAAATACAAAGGAACTTTTAGTCTTTGTTGAGATTGCGATGGATGAATTAAAGCCCACAACATAGTTTGCCCAACATATTTGGGCTTTCGACTTTGGACTTATAATGTGAACAAAATAATTACTTGGATTATTTGGTGTAAATGTGTAATTATTTACAAAGCTAATTATGCAAAGCAAAAGTAAGGATAAGTAGATTAATGAGATTAAATTTTATGCTTTTAGTTTAAATTAATTCTATCAAGATACCGCTTCACAAAGTTACAGCAAATTAAGTTTCATTACATTCAGATAAATTTAGTTCAACAAAATTATATCGTAGAAGACAGAACCTGACATAAATTACATAATTAAATTCTTATGTAATTACGTGTAATAGGTCGTTTCATCTATAAACCAACTTCACGTGTTTCTAGAATTTTCTCCAAACGTAAATTCTTATCACAAAACCACTCAAATAACTGAAAAGTTTTTCATATCTTTTAACATTTCATTTTCATCTTAGTTCTTCAACCACTAGTTTAAGTAATTAGTTGAGTAAGTTTTTGACATGGTATCGGTCTAATCAAAGCCTAAGCTCGGTTTGATATTTGATATAAAACTATCTTCTTTTTCTTAAAATAAAAAACAAATATTATCAATTACTGCAACCAATTAAACAAGGTCTAAAGTTAGTCTCTCATAAAACGGAAATATCTGTTTTACCAATAAACGAGTCTAATAGTTGAACTTTTAAATAGATAAAAGACAAATAATTTGTTGGTTTCGAGGTATTACACTTTCCTCTTATCTAATTATTTAGTTTTTTTTTTTTTTTTTTTTTTTTTTTTTACTTAAAAGGAACAACTCAATTTACACAAGAATATGTGAATTTCGTATATTTTGACAAAATTTAATTAAAGAAAATAGACTATTTTCCGAGAGATCAATTGCGATTTGGTTGAACATTTCTGCCTTGTTGGATTCTATACTTGTAGCCTTTAGGGTATGGGCCTTGGGCCCAATTTTTCTTTAGAATGAAAATCGAGTTTTACGGTTTTTAGAAAAATATGAAAGCCAAATTGTCGTGAGATAGTCTTATAGCATAATACTGGTCCACAATACTAATTGCTCAAAATTTAACTTAATAACTAACAAAGTTAATTAAAAACTATCATGGTCGAAGTAGATTTTTCTCTTTTGCGCATGTCTTATGGAATGAGACGATTATAGAGAAAAAAAAACTCAAACCAATGACGATTGTACAGAAAAAAGTGGTTGAACGTAGAATATCCGTTTGATTGATGTGAGAGTTGAAAACACATAAAATTAGGATTTATGTATTCCCTACTAATATAATTTAAATTTCCTCATTCAGATGCATGTGAATCTCGCGTAATTAAAATGAAGTAGATTGGTTCAGCAAATTTTTCTCTTTTAAAATAGTAAGTGTTCTATAAGATCGTCTTACATTTTTAAACTTTCGAGTTACTATAAAAACCATGACAAACCTTAGGTAAATGGACACTCCTTTGGTTTTTTGTAAAATAATTACACTTGTATCGTCACTAGTAAATTACGGAGTAAATTGTTTGCACAATATTACAAATAACGCAACAGGTTATATATATACTCCGTAGCTTAAATATAACAACATGAGATCACACAATAAAATTTTCCGTATTATTTAAAAATAGTCCATTGACCATTGTTTTAATTATTAACTCTACGGTATGATTAATTATAATTCATTAAAAAAAAAGGAATTTATATTTGTTAAAAGAAATATGTACACTACCCGAAAATTAAGCAAAAAAAACGCAAGAAACCCGTTTTATATGAAAAAACCAACCGTTGTTTCCATGGCCGTTGCTTTTAATCAAAAACAACGTAAAAAAAAATATACGAAACCGTTATTTATATTAAAAATAAGATTTTCTAAAAATTTCAGATTTTACATTAAAAAAACGGTTATAATGAAGAAACCGTTATTTTTATTTATTAAAAAAAACGGTTTTTTTTAAAAAACCGTTTTAAATAATTATTAAAAAAAACGGTTTTTTTAAAAAACCGTTTTTTTAATAATTATTTAAAACGGTTTTTTAAAAAAACCGTTTTTTTAATAAAAATTAAAAAAAAAAGGTTTTTTTTTTAAAAACCGTTTTAAAAAATTCAATTTTTTTTTAAAAAAAAAAAAAAATTACGAAATTGCTATAATTACATAGAAATTATCCAAATACAATTTATATAAATTATCCAAATACAATTTATATAAATTATCAAAATACAATTTATATAAATTAAAAAATACAATTATATAAATTATCAAAATACAATATAAATTATCAAAATACAATTTCTAGATACAATTTATATAAATTATCAAAAAATATGAATTTGTAGTATATCGCTAAAAATCCACTTTAAACGACGTAACCTATGCAAACGAAAATGAAAATTGAATACACCTTAATTATTCCTGCAAAAAACTCAATCCGTACTCATTCAACAATAATAATATATATTTTTATAATACTACGATTTCGTTTGCATAGGTTACGTAGTATTATAAAAACAACAACAAATCGTTTATAAAAGCTAAGATACTTGCCTCTTTATATAGCTAAATACAAATTTTCCCCGCATATCTCGTTCCTCGTCAATTTCTTGCGCCAGATATGATGTTCTGTGGATTTTTAGCGATATACTACAAAAAGAAAAAAAATATATAATTATCTTAGTGCGTAATAATAAAATAGATACTTGAAAGCTTATTCTAACCATCGTAGTTCAAGCCGTCGGAACCAACGCTATCGGCGGCCCCACCGTCCTTTGAACACCTAAGTATGGTAGAGTGCAGCGGGATCTTTTTGTAGGTGAAAACGGATTTGTATTCCGATTGGCGGTGACCAAGTAATGGGCCGTCAAAGTTGGTAGGAGGTTATCGTTTGTCAAAACTTCAAACGGCCATAACATTGCGCCAGAGTGTCCGATTGGGGCAACTTTTTTTTTCAAACTGCTTAACTTTTCGAGATCTACGCAATGGGCTTGCCCAAAGGCGAAATGACGTCCGAATAATTTTTCAAAAAAATGCCTCTAAAAGGGTGTTTTGGCCCTTTTAAAGTTTTACAACGCAAACAAACCTCCAATGCTAAATATCGTCCATCAACAACTCCGTATTACTCCTTCATATTACCACATATTAATTATTACTTCGTTTATCACGTATTATTACTCCGTATTACTAAGTATTATTACTCCGTATTACTAAGTATTATTACTCCGTCTACACACACCCCCATACAACAACAACATCTACAACTGTAACTACATTGCAAGTACAACTACAATGCAACTACAACTACAACGAACATACGTAACACCAACGGCAACGGCCATATACCTAAAATGACAATCTATTTGATTAATTATGCAAGTTTAAGTGGAGATAAGAGTTCATCTTTTACCTTTTAGCAAAGTCACAATCAATTAATGGTCTTCCTCTAGTCCAAACCTCGATAGTCGATATGGCTTCACCTTCTCCTACTTCTATCAAAACACGAAAAAGATAGAGACAATGAGGAAGTACTCAGAAAATTACAAAAGATATTTAGAAGCCTTCCTCGACACACCTTATACTCCCTTTATCATTTCTTTTTCATTTTCATTTTAGGTTAAAAAATTGTACTTCCCTAAAACACTTTCTTCTTTTTCCTCCTTGCTGCCTCCCTTTAATATCTCCATAAAATTTAAAAAAAAAAAAAAAAAAAAAAAAAAATATCAGCCCACAACAACGAGCACAACAATAACAACAAACAACAACAAATAAACCGACGACAACAACATCAAACACGACAATAAGAATGACAACAATAGCCACCTTCATCTTCCCCTTTCTCATTTATACTTCATCTTCTTCCTCACCTTCTTCTTTCTTTAACTTCATTAACAACACCAACAACAAAATAGACAACAACAATAACATCAACATTGACAACAACATAAACGGCCACCACCGTCACTACCACCGTGCCCCACCCCTCTCCCCACTACTACAAAATTAGGCTATTGCAACACCACAAATATGTTGCAAAATGTCTTATAAATGTTGTCTTATACATTACGCAACACTTTTAAATGTGCTGCTTAAAACTCCGTTACAATAGGTTAATGCAACATTTAATGCAACAATTCTGGACTAAAAGCAACACTTTGTAAAAGTGTTGCATGTGTTTTTAGTATGCAACACTTTTTCTTGCAACACTTAGATAAGGAGTTGCAACACTTTCAAAAAATAAAAGCAATGTGTCCTATGGGATTCGAACCCTGCACCTCTATGTTATCAATTGACTACCCTCACCAACTACACCACCAAAATTTCATTATTTAAATATAGCGTTGTTTTAATTTATTTAAATTTTACTATGAAAGTAAGGCGACATTTTAGTATAATTGCAATTTAGTTTTTTTAATATAAGAGATCGGTTGAGATTTGAGACGTTTTCTTTAATTTTGGAAAACGCTTACGCAATTTAACCGTTCTTTATTTGTTTGACTAATTCCCTTTTTTTCTAATAGTGCATTTTGGGGGATTGACTTCTTTGATTAAGAGACTATCTATAATATATAATACTTAATTGGTCTCTTTGTTATTATATAAGACACCATTTATTTGGGATAATGGATTTCTTTGATAAAGAGACCATCTGTAATACTTAATCGGTTATTTATAAATTTAACCGTTCTTTATTTGTTTAACTAATTCCTTTTTTTTCTAATAGTGCATTTTGGGGGATTGACTTCTTTGATTAAGAGACTATCTATAATATATAATACTTAATTGGTCTTTTTGTTATTATATAAGACACCATTTATTTGGGATAATGGATTTCTTTTGATAAAGAGACCATCTGTAATACTGAATCGGTTAATTATCAATTGTCTCTTTTTATCTTATCATTTAACGATTGCAACATTTAACTAAAGTAACACATTTTGTTTCTAAAATCGGCAACATTTAACAAAAGTGTTGCAAAATGCACTCATACTTCGCAACATTTAACAAAAGTGTTGCAAAATGCACTCATATTTTTATAAAGTGTTGCATATTGTACCAAATTAGCAACACCTTTCCAAAAGTGTTGCAATAGATTGGATAATGCATCATTTCTCCAAAAAGTGTTGCCAAGATAATAATTTTTGCCAAATTGCAACATTTATAAAGAGTGTTGCTCACAATGTGTTGCAATAGGTTCATTTTCTAGTAGTGCCCTAACCCTAACCCGCCAAAAACAACAACAATGCAACCTCAACAACAACAATGCAACAACTACAACAACAACGGCCGTAACAACAAAAAAAAAACAACAACATTAACATACATACAATAAAATCAAACAAAAAAACGAATGAAAAACGAACCTTTTTAAGGAATATAAATTAGGACTTAGCAAACTTCGAACAAAGTATACTTTAAACTTAAATTAAACAATGAACAATATTGAAACTAATATAAATGAAAGGTTGTTTCGAATAAAATTATACTTCGTATTAAAGAATGCGAATGAAAAAAAGAAAATGAAGTAGAAGAGAGTTTAAGTCTTATGAATAAGACTTAAAAATAAGAAGCAGTAAAAAAAATATAGTACGACAAAAATAAAAAACGTTTGAACTTCCTAGCAGCGCCAAATTTGAAAAAAAATATAAAAAAAAAAAAAAAACGGTTTTTTAAAAAAACTGTTATAAAAACATTAAAAAAAACCGTTTTTTTTAATAATTACTAAAAAAAAACGGTTTTTTTAAAAAACCGTTATAAAAAATTCAATTTTTTTCTAAAAAAAAATAAAATTACAAAATTACGAAATTAAGTCAAATAAAACGGTTTTTAGTGTAAACACCGTTTTTTATAATATACAAAAAAAACGGTTTTTAACAAATAACCGTTTTTTTTAATGTTAATTAAATATAACGCTTTTTTAATTACGAAACCGTTACTTAAAGTCTAACTAAAAACAACACATTTTTGTTAATAACCGTTTTTTATAGTTTAACCGTTGTTTATAATTGTTTTTTCGTTGTTTTTAGTTATGAGTTAGATTTGGCGCCTATAGATTAAACAACGGAAATTTTTTTGTCGTTGTTTATAATATTATAAACAACGGCCTGGCTAATTTGTGTTGTTTTTGCTCCGTTGTTTTTGCTCAGATTTGTAGTAGTGGTAGATGTATGTAAAATTATTTGTAAGTATGGACATATGGTTGTATGTAACTTTAAAATTTTAATCTATCATGATTGGTTTTCTTGTGTACGCGTTTCATGAAGCTTTTTATTTTGGGCGAATTCCCACATCATTCACGTCATATCGACTCTTTCATTATTAACAATAACCCTTAATTGCCCACCAACCCTTATTTACTAGGGGACTTACATAGTTACATGGCACATATAATATTCTTGTCACAATTTAAAGGCCTTTCCTTAGACCATCCCCATTCATGAATGGTGATCTAGTTTTGGGGTTGATTGAATCAACTTAATACACAATTAAGTAGTTCATTAAGGTGATTCAGTAGCTAGTAGATCATATGTTGAACTAGTTGAAGCAAATTGGATCAAAGGATGACCCAACACATGTTGGGCTCCTATGTGGATTCCCTGGCATGTTAGGTAGCATTGACTGCATGCATTGGGAATGGAAAAATTGTCCAACAGCATGGGCGGGACAATATGCCGGAAGAAGTTCTAAGGCAACAATCGTTTTGGAAGCAGTCGCATCATACGACCTGTGGATATGGCATGCCTTCTTTGGTACACCAGGTTCACTCAACGATATTAATGTTCTTCAACGTTCTCCGGTTTTTAATGATCTTTTAGAAGAATCTGCTCCACCTGTTAATTTTGTGATTAATGGTAATGAATATAATATGGGATATTATCTCGCTGATGGTATATACCCGGGTTGGGCGACATTTGTTAAATCAATTACTGCTCCTCAAATTCAAAAACACAGGTTATTTGCTACTCGCCAAAAAAGTTGTCGCAAAGATGTTGAGCGTGCTTTTGGTGTCCTTCAAGCTCGTTTTGCGTTTATCAAACGTCCATGTCTTCTTTGGGATAAAACTATGATGGGAAAAGCTCTCATTGCTTGTATTATCATACACAATATGATCGTGGAGGATGAACGTGAAACTTATCTTAACTATGAAAACATAATCGCAGAAATGCAAGAAGACCAACCAACTTCTGCCAATGATGACACGTTTGTATACCACCGTCACCAAAGGTCCGCTCAAGAGCGATTCGTGCAAATTTATGGTCAAATTCGTGATCGTTCAACTCATATCGCCTTGAAAAATGACCTCATTGAGCATATTTGGCAACACTTTCGTGGGTAAAAAAGTTGGAATTTATTTTTAAAGCGTACTATTATGTATTGTAACCTTAATTTCATGTTTTTAATTTAATGTCATCCATGCTTAAACTTTATGTTTGCAAGATTATTTATCTACTTAAAAAAATTTATTGTACCAATTTTAATATTATTTTTTTTAAAAAAATATAAAAAATATTGAAGTCTATTATTTTGATATATATAGTACTCCATATGAAAATTAAAAAAAAAACACCGTCAAATAGTAACTTTATGTTAATAAAATTAATATATAAACAAAAAAAACATTGGTAAATTATAAAAGTTAAGAGTGAAATTATGGTAGGGTAGATAATGTGGGAAAGAGAAATGATTGAAAATGATTAAAAGTTAGAAATGATTGGATGTTTGAACTAGGTGGTGATTTGTTGGATGGGAGGAAGTAAGTGGGTCAAAGTAATTAAAATAGGATTAAGAGTAAAAAGTGAATGGTGACTTAGTTGTTGTAATTATTGGATGGGGATGGTCTTATTATTCTCTTTGATTCGCTTATTGGTTTACGTTTGCCTTTTACATATTTATCTGTGTTTATTTTGTTTTTTTTAAGAAGTACTCCGTAAGATCAAGCAAGGTGGCTGACTTATTTAACCTTCGAAACCTTAACCTTTTTTTTTTAAACTTTAAATCAATTTTATGAAATTTCTATTCTATGAAACTTCAATGTAGCGCGCTCATAAAACTGTAATGCTAATACATTTTTTTTAAACTTTAAATCTCGGCCTTTTATTTCGCTTGATCAAACAGCTGATATCTTGCCTTTGTGTCTTCCCCTAATTACCTGTTTTGATAAAACTTACCTCTATTTTTTAATATGTTAAGTTACCTAAGTTTTAGTACATGTCTACTAACGGGATTTCATTTGACTGTATTTTATAAGGTGTATATAAAATACTTTGTATTAAAGATTCTCTTCCCTTATGATGAATAGAAATAAAGGTAAACTATTGATCGAAACCGATGTAGCACTTGTCACCCTTTCATCAGTTTATTTTTAACTTAATTAGTTTGACTTAATATGACAATAATTTATGGTAATCAAGTGGATTTGCATGTCAGTTTGATATTTGTAGTGGTTGTTTACTTTAATCCACAATCATAACATCAAAAATGAAGTTTAATATTATGGTAAGTGAGTAAGTGACTAAAGTCTAAAATAAGATTAATTAAATTGATAAAACGATCAATAAAATTTCTCAACGCCTTATTTAATGTTGTACATAAATAAAATGCATATTAAGTAATTCTATTAACTCCTATACACATATTCAAGGGTCATACAATCACATTACTCACATACATTTCAATTTTACGAATTAACTATCGTAAATTTTTGTACTCCGTAGTAAAGTTGCAAGTTGCAACATTCCTAAATAAAGTTGTGAAGAGTATAATCAAGAGTTGAATACAATTGTTGATAGTCTCACAAAACAAACAAGTTAGTACCAAAGTACATAACATATATTGACACAAGTTCATTATTGTACATGAAATTTGCACTACATTGCCAAGGTATGTACATATCATATCGAGTATATCAACGTACAATTGTACACTTTCGTCTTAAATGACTGGCCAATAAGCTAAGTTATCAGTCATCACCATTCACCACAAGCTTTATTTCCATTGTTTTTTTGTTTTCTTCGTTTTCAAAGAGACCTACCAATGGACTTATTGTTGTAAATAGCTTGAATGTGAATGTTAGTACAATAATTTAAGCAAGATATTTAATTTGTGTCACCATACAGCCATACAGGTGAGTTATACAAAGTATATTATAGTACAGGGTAAGAGTTTTTATAAATTTTTAAGTTGATGAGATTTTGAAATGACTGCTACGACGTCAACAAGTCTGAAAATGATATATTGGAACAATTTCAGGGTTTTCCCTATATTATAGAGTGACAAATTAGCAATAAAAGAAGTGATCACGTAATATTATAAAGTGTGCAAGTTTTACCTCTCCCACGTAGCTAGGCATACTCGTGATACTCGTCTTTGGACAATTAATCACAACTTGAGTGTAATGATATTATGATATGAATGACTGATAGAGCTGTGAACTGATATGAGCTGAGTAATACTAATCGAAACAAATAGATATTCATAGCCCTCTAGTTAAGTTCCTCTGGTTAAGTTAAAATTATGTTAAAGATAACTTTTCAACATATACTCCATAGTTTATGTACATTGGATGGAATACCATAGGGCTTTAGTTTTATTTTATTTCGAGTGACAAACTTTTGACCCACCTTAATTTGATGCTAAACCTCATAATTGATAGGACCACCTTAATTAAGTCAATATTAATTGGATGGTTATATATGGAATACAAAATTAAGATTTAAATTAAACATGATGATGTAACAACATTATGGAGTAATAATTAATAGTGAATGATTTTAAGCAACACATTAATATGATGAGTGGGGGGCTCTTGTGTGTGTAGGGCACAATCTTAAGTACCCTTAAGAGCCATAGAATATGCCTTTGATCTTTAAATAGATAGGAACTTGCACCTTGAATAATGGTAATTTTGTGACCTACTCAAGTTGCCTTTTGACTAGGATGAATAAGAAAGATATGTTGCATGAACCAAATTATACACTCTAGTGGAGAATATTTTTGTCCCATAATATTTTTAAGTTGTTAGAGTTATATAGGGGTTAAGTTAGTAAAGACCTATGCACATTGTGGTTGAATAAAATGTACAAAAAATTTGTTAAATTCTTTGTTAATTAAAAGTATTATGTCAATAATTAATTTCTGTAACTTCAGACAATTAATTTGGTTTAATTTAAGTTGTAATGATAAAAAAAAATAAAAAAAATTATATGTTTTTTTCGAATAGTTATAGAATCTTTGGAATGAAATTGATTATGTGCATTTTATAATCTTGTTGACTGTAATGTCATGTCAAAAAAATAAACATAAACGTAATGATGAAAAAACAAACTGTTGATTGAAATCAAATAATGGATTATATATTCTACGTCTATCATCTCAGATGATTGAAATACACTTAATTCTTTCTAAAATTGAAACTGTATGATATTATTAATACTCCCTCCATTCAACTCCATTCAATTCATTCACATTTCTTTATTATTGTTATTATTTATGTCTGAATCTTTGAAATTCCCGACAATCTATAAATGAAAATATAATCGTGTGTGATCTTGTTTGATTCGTCTTTATGGGTACAATATCATATCCAATTTTTAGATTTTTTTATCGAGTGAAATTGTAGATATTTTCGTTCCGACATTTGCCTCGACAAATGCGAAAAAGTGAAATGTTGTGAATGGAATTGAATGGAGGGAGTAACTAACTAATCTCCGTATATTGTTTAAATAGAAACTATTTACTCAAAAATTACACAGTTATTGCACTAGCATATATGTTACTCTGCATATTGTATAGCTCCGATTTAAAAACAATTACTCCGTATATCGAAAGGGCACTAATCACTAAGCTAGATGTACTCACTCACTCCGTTCAACTCAATTCATATCATTTGTTTTTTCACGTTTACCAACACATTTGTTGAAACAGAAATATATTTATGTCGCTAAATATTACTCCGTATACAAGTAAAAAATTGATAGTTTTATTATAATAAAAGGTGAAGATAAAATTGAAATAAAGAGAGAAAATAGTGAGATAAAATTGAGGGAGAATTGACAAAAGAGGCCTGAGAAAGGAGGGGGTGGTCTACAATGCTGACAACTGTAGGACACCAGTGAAGGAAGGGCTACCCTACCTGAGTTAATTAACCCCAAATCTCACTCTTTGCTTCTACTTCCTCCATTTCTTTTAATTCTATACATTTGCTTTTTGCACGTACATCGATGTACGTTTTTTTTTTTGTTTATATCTTTAGTTACATAATTTTGAAAAATATGAAATTCGAATATTAATAATGCTCTCGAAAATGTAATTAAAACAAGATCTCACATGACTATTTTTTATTTCATATATTAGACGATATATCGAAAATTCTCCTCACTTTTGAATAGTGTACAAAAAGTAAATGTATAGAATTAAATGAAATGGAGGAAGTATTTATTTATGTGGGCCTTTTCGTTCGCTTTTTTTTTGTTATATTAGAAAAACAAATAATTAAAGGGATATTACATACATATGATGCTCTCGGTTTTTGGACATTCTACATGATATCACTCTTTTTAAATATACATGATGCACTTAAATGTTCTCATTATCAGTAAGTATACCCCAGAATTTTGTTTTGAAAAATTAAAGCTGAATTTTAAGCGTTAAATGATTCTTGGGCCCAATAGCGAAGCTTGGTTTTACTTCTTTCATGTAGAGAGAAGGCTACATTAGAGCCAATATTTATTTTAGATGTGATAATTTGATAGGAAAACAATAAATTATTTTTCATCAAATTTTTTATCGTATATTTACCAATATATATAAGGTTATAGGTGGATATTGAGCCTAATAGAGTCTATCGGTCATGGGTGAGTAATAACTAAGCTTCGTTATGCGTCCAAGTAATCATTTAACGTTTAAAATTGAGTTTGATTTTCTGAAAACAAAGTTTGGGGGTATACTTACCAATAATGACAATATTTAGAGAATGCTGTGTATGCTTTTGAAAAAGTAGAGATGCAGTGTAGAAAGTCAAAAGCTGAGTCTGCATATAAAATATCCCATAATTAAAAATATTGTTTTATTTTTTTCCCAAAACCCAGGGAAGTAAAACGCATTCAAGATTATTATTATCATTTTCATCTAAAGTTTTCTGTTTCTGCAGCTTTTTAATTAGGAATAATTCACAAGAATAATCCCAACTAACACCCATCTTCCATGAATAATCCCAACTCAAAATATTCCAACAATAATCCCAACTATTGAAACGTATTCCAATAATATACTTTATCCAATTTTAACCGGTTTAAATGGGGATATAAAATGTTTAAATCGATTTAAAAATGTGTTCGCTCTTATTCTATCAAAAATTAAAATTGGTATGATATTTTTTTTTACCTTTTCGAGTCGGTTAAAATTGGCTAAAGTATATTATTGGAATACTTTTCAATAGTTGGGATTATTGTTGGAATATTTTGAGTTGGGATTATTCATGGAAGATGGGTGTTAGTTGGGATTATTCTTGTGAATTATTCCTTTTAATTATACTCCGTATTTATTAATTTAATTAATTCTAAGTTGACAATATTTTTTCCTTGCTATCAAGTTTTTGTTTTTCTACCTTGCTCTTTGACTTTACGTTATCTTAATGGTAATATTGGCCTGTATTATTAGGTACAATAAGTTATTTGAGAATCGTTTTATATGAGAATTTGTGTATTACAATAAGTTTCTCTTAAAACGGGTTTGAAGGTACCGGGAACCTCTTCGACGCCTCGCGCGGGCCCGCCCGATCAGGGGGCAAGGCGCTACGCGAGAAAATTGCGTAAAAGTGCAAATGTGTGCGAGTTTGCTATGGGGGATATCATTGCTTATAAAATTTGAAAATCGTTTTGAAATTGTATTCGGAGTCGCCACCAAATATTTAAAGGAATTTGGAACCTTTTTAACGCGTCTTGAATTACAAGACACGAGTCTTAGAATTCAAGGCGCGTCGATACCTTTCCTTCTAAGGTTATTGTGAAACCAGAGAGGATTCGGGACAAGGTTACTTTTGAAAGTTAATCAAAGCGTTTTATGAAAAGCGAAATCAAAAGCTCACGTAAAGTAGTCTTTACTAATTTGAAAACAAGTATTTAATTTCGATGTTTGAGCTAATAAAGCCTTCGTCTGAAGTCACGAATAATGACTCGATAATAATGCAGAATAATGAATGTGAATCGTCAAGTCATGACGTTTTGCTATGGGAAATATACGTAAAATAATTAAGGGAAATTCTCACTTGTACCCTCGAAGGATTTGATTTTCTCACTTGTACCCCTGCTTTTCACGAAATCTCACTTGTACCCCTAATCTTTATTACTTATTCTCAAGCGTGGCCAATCTTTCATTTTTCTTCAATTTTTGTTCAATTTTATGGAGGGAAATAAATGAAGTAATGGGGGATATTTAATGAAGAAAATGAAGGGAAAATTTGGAGCAAAATGGAAGGAAAATTGATGAAAAATGAAAGAGGGAAAATTGAACAAAAATTGAAGAAAAATGAAAGATTAGTACACTTGAGAATAAGTAATAAAAATTAGGTACAAGTGAGATTTCGTGAAGCGAAGTCTGGTAGAAAACCAAATCCTTCGGAGGTCTGAGTGAGAATTTCCCAATAATTAATTCATTGATTTGAATTAATATAAAGCGTTATTTTCCGACTTTTGTCTAATTACAGTATTTTGAAAACCTCGCTTTGCATGTTTAAAGACTAGTTGAAGCAGTACAAGTTTATGTCGAATCAGGTGTTTAGTCAATGTTTAATGCATGAATGAGAATTTGCATAAATGTAAAATGTAACGTCGGTTTGCTTTAGTAATGATGAGTCGTTTGTTTATGCGATATTAGTAGGGTTTAGAAGGATTAGGAATTCGAATTACTACAACCGTATTACGAATACGGGTTCGTTATGCCAATATCGGGTCGGGTTAGTGTAACCCTTGTCCGAGTCTAATCCGAAGGTAAAGTGTTTACCTTAAAATGCAAAGACGACAATTCGAAAATGCTAAGTGTAGTAAGAGAGAGGAGTGAATCATGTGTAAGTTGTGTGAAAATAATGGTTGTGAAGTAAGGTATTTATAGAGGCAAGGGTGAGACTCGTAGCAAATCAAATCAGCAGCACACAGGCGCCCAAACTAATCGGCAGTCAACAGACGACTTGAAAACAAGTCGTCTGTTGACAGACGACTTAAAAACAAGTCGTCTGTTGACAGACGACTTGTTTTCAAGTCGTTTGTCAACTTACGACTTGTTTTTTTGTTGTCTGCTGAGCCGCTTTTCTCAATTTGACGGGTGTGATGTTTTTGGGCTGGTTTTTAGGGTGGGTTGTGTTTTTGTCCAAAGGACTTTGATCCTTTTTGGGCTGAACTCGTTTTTTTACGATTTCGCGTTTCGCGTCTCGATTTTTGTCGTGTTTTTCGATTTTGGCTTGAAATAAAATCGTGTTGTGTTGTATTATTTTGTAATATCGTAAAATTTGGTTTTACGAAAATGTGACTCGGGAGTCGTGTCGACTCGGCTTGGGTGCGTATTTTGTAGTTTGCGGGTTGTTTTTGTGGGCTGTTTTTGTGGGTTGCTTTTGTGGGTTGTTTTTGTGGGCTTGAATAATCGTGTCGTGCTTCTCGGCTTGAAATAGAACGACAAAATTAACGTTCAAATTTACGAAATATGCAAATTTAAATAAATACGTTAAAAACGACTAAAATGTTTTAGACACTTTGTACCGTTTCGTCTATTTATAAAACATGCATAAAAGTCCATTTTCATCATCGGGTTGCTTTTTGGGGGGTACGGATACGGGTATCTACAGGGTTATCCGTCTTAAGCGTAAAACGGGTCAAGTATCTATCCACTTGTACACATAAAACAAAACACTCTACTTTTTCCTACACTATTTACTTTTGTCTTATCCTAATTATTGACCCGTTTTAAGCTTAAAACGGGTTACCCGTTTTATATGAGAATTTGTGATTTATTATTGACGCCGCATCAATTGATTAGGTAGGTGGTGAGTTTTGGATAAGCTTTCATTTTTTACAGAAAGTAGTGAAAAAAGCTGACATCACCAATCATTTTTTTACACGTGTACCAATCACAATACTATTATAATCCTGCAATAAAATAAATAAATTCATGGGGATAATAAATTTAGTAATTAAATATTAATTACACTATTATTCATAGGTCTAGGTTTGTTCAAATTTTTATAAGTTTCATGCTAATCTCATTCGTCATCATCATCGTTTACATACATAATTGTCATTTGTCATACAATTGTTAATCTTTTGTTTTATAACTTGATGTGGTTTTTGGTAATTATTGGGATATGTTCATTTTGATTTTTGTGTATTAAACATTTGGTCGAGTGTCGACATATTCCACCAAATGTGAGTATCTCCAACATGAATAGAAAATATTCATTATATTTAGAGATTTTTTAAAATATACGGAGTACATTGTAAACATGATTAAAAATAAAAAGAACTTTATAACACAGGTGACATCGATTAACAAAAATCAAACTACTCTGGATGAGATTATTAACACATGATTTTTGTGTACTACTCCGTATGTTGTAAGGCAAGTAGAAGCATTCGACACTTATACTTTCAATGCGATTTTGCTAAAGCACTATGGGTCGATATTCTATGTTGGTTGGGTTGTGGTGAGTGTACAGGCGACCTCAAGAGGATCTCGCAACAGATTTCACACTATACGCGTCGACGTAACTGGAAAGCCAATTGGGTTAATTGTGCGTTCATTTCCATGGTCTACGCATTATATGGGAGGAACATAACCGGCGTTTGTTTCATGCAGTATCAATTTCGAAGTTCTTCTCTTTTGATTCAACGTATCAAATTTGTAACATGTGTGCGAGTCTTACAGTTGTTACATGGCGAGGATGAGTAGTTAGGGCATCTCCAATAATAAGCTACAAGACCTTGTAGCTTGAGTTGAAACCCAAATTTTTCAAGTGACTTTGCTCTTTAGCGGTATATCTCACCATTGGAGATGCTCTTAGTGATCGATTTACTTAATACTTGAGAATAGTGGTTATACTTTGTAAGTTTGAAATCTTTTTCCCTTTAATGGATGAATAGGATTGACTACCTACTTACCCAAAAAAAAAAAAAAAAAAAAAAAAAATGAAAATAACAAATATTTTTTGGACTTTTTTCCTTAAACATACTTCCTCCATTCCATTTGATTCTATACATATTCCTTTTTCGGAAATTCCAATCAATTTTATACATTTCTATTTTGGTCCGTACTTTATTAAATTAAAAGACCAATATACCCTTCATTAATACCCCACCCAACCCACTTGCAATGTCCTTTTTTAAAGAATAAAGTAGGGATAATTTGGTAATTCTATTGTCTACCCCACTTGATTTTCTTTTACCTTAATTACCGTGTTTTGGTCAAATGTATAGAACCAAACGGAATGGAGGAAGTATTAGTTATTGTGATATATAGATTTTCAATACAAATATTTATAAAAATATTTCCTTTCTGAGTGTATTATCATGTGTACTCTATCTATACGCATGATAAAAATTTCAATATATTTATAAAAGTTCAATTATTTGTGCTCGATAAGATAATTAAAACAATATCACACATAACTGTTTTTTAGTTTGTATGTTAAAAGTTATAACGAAAACTTTACACACTTATGAATAATATCAAAAAAGTAAAACGTATGCAATCTATTAAAGTAAACAAATGACCGGGACGGAGGGAGTAGCTTTAAAATATCATACTCCCTCCCTTCTTTCCATTTAGCCCCCTTCCTTTTTTCACCATTTTTAAGATAAAGTGAAAAAAGTGGGGTAGAGTGAAGAAAAAGTAGAATAGTTTAATTATAAAAAATTGGATGTGAGTGGGAAAAAGTAGGTATGTGTGAGAAAAAGTGGGATATGTTAGAGAAATTATTACTAAAAGGGAAAATAGGGCTAATTGGAAAAAAATTTCAAAAAAAGATATATGGGACTAATTGGAAAGAATGGAGGGAGTATTTCATAGACATTTAAGAGACCCTTGAGGAATTGATTTACATCTATTAACCCTATCCATATCACACTATCACAATCACAATGTAGAAGTAAAAATTTTAGACACTACACTCTAGTGTGTGACCACCCTCAATCCATAGTAAAAATAATTAAAATAATAATAAAAGCTCTTCTATTCTCTGCTCACATTCTAGCTGTCAATTTTAAATAAAAAAAGTAAAAATTAAAAAAAAAGGCCACAGAGAAATATTTCCAAGTAAAGAAAGTAGCAGTAAAAAAATCAGATTCTCTATCACATCCCATCACTTTCTTTACTTTTTCTAAGTTAAATAGGACTGACTATAGGAGTAACTCTACATACGTACGGAGTATTCTACATTTATTATTTTTACCTTCATTTATGCATTTCTTCTCTCCCTTCATCACCACCTCATTTTCTATTTTTATTTTAATATGTACCCATAAATTATTACGGAGTATCCCTCTGTTCTAGTCATTTGTTTACAGTTTGACTTTTTTTCCCCCACAAAAAAGTCAAACTGTAAACAATTTACTGAAACGGAGGGAGTAGTATTTTTTGGTAAAATTTTAAACGTAAAATAATAATATTTTATTACTTTATTAAATATGGAGTATTTTCTTCCATTTCATATGATCTCCTCAAATGTTTTTTTGACAATTAAAGACATTATAAGGTATGCCAATATGTCGACACCTCTTAAAAAATCCTTATTATTCCGTTTTTAAATACTTCCTCAATTCCGTTTGATTCTATACATTTGACCAAAACACGGTAATTAAGGTAGAAGAAAATCAAGTGGGGTAGACAATAGAATTACCAAACTATCCCTACTTTATTCATTAAAAAAGGACATTGCAAGTGGGTTGGGTGGGGTATTAATGAAGGGTATATTGGTCTTTTAGTTTAATAAAGTACGGACCAAAATAGAAATGTATAGAATTGATTGGAATTTCCGAAAAAGGAATATGTATAGAATCAAATGGAATGGATGAAGTAACATATTTTGACGTTGGAGTGATTTAGAAACAAAAATGTCTTAAAATAGAATTATGTTATAAAAATACCATATAATTAGTTATTTTGAAAAAAATACGGAGTACTTCTTATAAAAGAAACTTATATTCAATTAACTTTAAAATTAAATGGAAAAGCGTAACATTTTATTTTAAATACCGAGTAAAAAAATATTGGCGTTTATTTTGTCTTTTAGCACTGATTTTCGCTCTGAAATTTTTAACTTGAAAATTTTCTGAACTATTGAGTTGTTGCAGAAATCAGGATTTTGAGCAGTTTGCCTTGAAATCCGTGATCAATTTTGTAGGTATTCATTTAATAAATAAAAGGCCACAGAAAATCAGATATACTCCGTATCAAGTACTATCACCCTAGATAAATATGGAAGCTAAAGTAATTTTCTTTTAATTGTATTTTTCTTACTTTTGAATAAATTTTATTTTTTTACCTTCTCAAATCTTCTTCTGTTACTTTGCATTTAATTTTACTGTCAATTTATTAATTTTACCCTATTTTGAAGGCATTGTTTGCTAGGTATAATAATAGGCCAAATGAAAGGTAGATGGCTTCTTTTGTTTTATTACTCTTTTTGGTCTTATGAAACTAAACTAATAATTCTGGCTTTTATCTAGCTTAATTAATTTATTTATTTATTTATTTTTTTTTGCAGTAAAACCTCCAAAAGGAGATTAATTATCATTCATCAAATCAGAAAAAATAGCATCATTGATGCCACGCGGGAGACCCGTGCCCCAACTCCGACGTCCCTCAGACCAAGGGGACGCATGAGCAAGAAGATGGGCGGCCTTGTTCAAGTCTCTACCAATATAGGAAAAAACAACCGAAATAAAGCTATTACATAAATTTAAAATATCAACGTAAACGAAAAAAATCACCGAACGCCCTGACTTCTTGGATCGTAGGTCGTTAATCACAGCTTGACAATCACTCTCAATTATAATCCTTTCGTGTCCTGCTTGCGTTCCTGGCCTCCTTCATTGTTATTATAGTAAATTAGTAATTCTAGTATGTGGCCACTTACATGTGAAAATTTATGTTAGTTTTCAATGAGAAAAATTTGTTTGTTTCCATCAATGAAAAATAAAAGTACTAACCCTTGTATGTGTTAATTTTCATCGTTTTTCATGGAGAAGTCGTTAATAGATTATCATACTATTTTTTACCACTACAAAAAAACAGTCTAAATGCGAGGGATTTGCGACGGAAAAAAAATTCCGTCGCAAACAACAGGAATTTGCGCCGGACAAGATATTTTGCGACGGACTTTAGTGGTTGCGATGGCTAGACGTCGCAAACCCGTCGCAAACCACTCCCGCCAAAATTTCGAGCGAAAAAAGCTAAAATTATACGACGGATATTTGCGACGGACGCAAATATCCGTCGCAAATTTTGACGGACTTGATCCGTCAGAATCATAAAGATGCCAAATAATTATTCGGCATATTCTTTCATGTCGAAATTTGCGACGGATAAATTTTGAGTGTTTTTTTGTAGTGTACGTTCCGGTGATTTGTTTAGAATTTTTATTTTGCGTGTACGAGTTATTTGTTTACATTTTCGTAAATGCTTATAGTTGATGCCATGTGGGCAGTGGGGGTGATTAATTGGTCTTATTTGTAGCAAGTGGACCCTTTTTATACTTTTAACATTATTTTTTCATTATTTTGATTATTTTCTCTTCAGCTAGATAATTGTGCATAAAGTAATTGTAAAAAAAACTCACTAAAACGGAAGAAGTATTATTTTAGCTTTTATTAAATGGTTACATATGAAAATTTTCATGATAATAACTGATTCCAAATATACTTTTGAAATTATTTAAGAAATGTTGATAAACTCATATTCCCTCTCATTTTTAATGATGTTTCCACTTTATATTCATTGTGAGGAGTATTTTAATGAACATCATTAAAAATGAAAGAGAGTATGGAGTAGTAGAGTACATAAAGCTTTTGGTTCGCCGCTATATATATTTGTGATATATTTTCCACAATCGTTAGTTCGCTACAATCATGCATACTAAAAGTAAGTAAGAATGATATTATATATTTTCCTAATCTATCACATTGTGTATATAGTTTTCACTCTTTTGAAGTAAAGCATTTGGCTTTTGATTTTATATTGACTTAATTTAAGAGATACTTCGTACGAGATATTAATACTTTTTATGTTTCAGTTAATTATTTACATTTTGGTTTTTTTTATGCGGGTAATCTAAGGAAAGTGTAACCAAATAACTAAGATACACGGAGTATAAACTTTGTTGGAGTAACTTTTTATAAGAACGTTTGTTAGTGAGCTAAGGAAGAATTTTTAATTTTATTTTTAAAACTAAAAACTATACCTAAAATTCTAAAAAGAAAAAAACCTAAATAAAAAACCCCTAAATCGAAAAAATGTAAACAAATCAAAAATTCTAAGTAATACTCCGTATTACCAAAGTGAAAATATACATAACGAAAAATATAATGACTTACAAGTAGTCTAAAAACAATAAAGAAAATAATTATCGAAATCTCAAAACATGAAAATGACTCATAAAAAACGAAGGAGTGACCTATAATATATTACTGGTTTTAAAACAAAGTTTTAGGAAAAACTACATACTCTATGATTTTTAAGCTTTTGTCTCCTTTAATTTAGGAGTTCACAAACATATCTATCATCACTTTGATGAATAATGTTAACAATTCTTTTATGTGATTGGCTATAACAATTAAATGATGTGAAACATGCAATGGCTCATATTTCATAGGATTTTTTAAATTATAAGATTCTGATTAATAATGAGAGCGAGCAATAATTACGAAGTTATTGAATTGGTTTGCTAAACCTTATTTACGGGTAGTTCCTTCATTCAACTTTATTAATATTTTGTATTTTGAGTACACTGAATTTTAGCTATTACTTCCTTCATTTTCTTTGGATTCTACACATTTGGTTTTTGCACGTACGTCGATGTACGTTTTATTTTGTTTATATCTTTAGTTACATAATTTTGAAAATTATAAAATTTGAATATTAATAATGCTCTCGAAAAGGCAATTAAAACAATATCTCACATGACTATTTTTTATTTCATATATTAGACGATATATCGAAGATTCTCCTCACTTATGAATAGTGTTCAAGAAGTAAATGTATAGAATCTAATGCATGAAATTGAAGAAGTAAATTTTTTAAAAGTATCACCTTCTTCCATTATACTCTGTAGTCCGTACTTCATATTCATTTGTATACAAGCATATTCATAGGTGGGGTAGATAATCAACGCAACGGTTAATATGAGGTACTGTATAAAAGAACAGTCACGTGAAATATTGTTTAAATTGACTTACCAATTTCATTATAAATACCAAAGAAAAAGAGATTATCGTTAGTATTATTCGTTGTCATAACCAATCTCATCCGTAAGGATCAAATATGTTGGTCGTACTCTCGTTAAAAAATCTAGTACGGAGTAGTTTAATTACATTTTAAAAAATTTACAGAAAAATAAGTCTATTTAAAGGGCATTCCTACACTCTTTAGTTCATTTGACTTACTTTCTGTTGCTTTATTTCCATCACTTTCTTCTTCTACTATTTATTTCACCATTTTTTTTATTCTTTATTTTAGCTAGAAAAAAATAATTCAAAATAATAATTATGGCAGGAAGATATGGAAGAAACAACAATTACTCCCAAAACATTGAAGATTTTGATGAAGGAGATATGTGGGGAGTTTTGGAAGATAACAATAACAATAATAATAGTATTAATTTTAATCCAAGTTCATCTAAAACTACAAAAAAATTCACCAAAGATTCAAATTTTACCGCAGTAAATAGTACTTCCCCAAGAATGATCCCAAGATCATCTCCTGAAGTTTTACCTCACTGCGGTAAAAAACAATCTTCAGCTCCTTTGGACATCCCTGATTGGTCCAAAATCTACGGTACAAATTCAAGAAACAAACAAAATGGCACGTCATCATCGTCGTCTTGGGTTAATAATTACCCTAATGACGCGGTTAATAACGGTGTTTATAATTATTACGGTGGTGGTGGTGGTGGTTACAATAATGGTCACGCTACGGGTGGTAGTGATAATTATTATTATAAAGGAGACGAGGACGACAATGACGATGATGAAATAGATGGGATGGTGCCACCACATGAATACTTAGCTAAGAAATTTGCAAGGAATCAAATTTCTTCATTTTCAGTTTGTGAAGGAATTGGTAGAACTCTCAAGGGTAGAGACCTTAGTAAGGTCAGAAACTCTATTTTGTCTAAGACTGGTTTTCTTGAGTAACTTTATTTTCCTACATTGCTCTATGCAAAACAAAAAAAAAAAATTAATAAAAAATAATAATCATAAATTCTAGTTAAAATTCTCTACTTTTTTTCTAAAAAAATGGGGTTATTTTATTGATTAATTAATTAATCTATCTTATTAATCAAAATATAATTATAAATGATAGATAAGTAGTGTTTGTTCTCCACCTCAAATTTTTCTTTAATTCTTTACATATTATCGGTTGTGAAGAATTAAATGGATAAGAGAGAATATTAAAGAACGTAACTTTTATTGAGGTCGGTGTATGCATGGGATATTTTGAAATTAATTATTCATATATATGTTCGGTATTATAGAGTGTTTAATTTCTTGGTGTCTAACGAGGATGAGCGTCAGAGTTTGAAATTCAGAAAGGATCGAGACGACTTTATCTACGTCAGCTTAACCATTAGATCAGGACACCTTCGGCATCAGTAAGGAAGTATAATTAGTAGATTAAATTATGTAAGTAATTAAGGTAGGTTGTCATGATCAATTTTGTATTATTGAGGGGAGCATGAAATGAGAGTCATCAAACTCATCATCATGGGTTGTCGTTTCATGGCTACATTGAGGTCCCAAGGATGTCGTTTTAATTAGTGTGTCATTAGTTGGTAGCTTAATTAGCTTAATTAAGGTTGTATTATGATAATGTGTTATCTGAGTTTATCAGATCATCTGCCTAATTTTGTTTAATCATTTTGGCAGTTTTATCTGAAATTTTGTACGTTAAGTTGTGAGGGACTTTGTTGCACTGTTAATCTTCCATTAATCTCTATTTTAATGAGATAATTATTAATTATTACTCCGTATTTATTTATTGTATCGTGGTATTAGTAACTTTTTCTTTCGCTATCATTTTTTTCCGCTTTATTGTGGACAATGTTTGTTCGTTTAAACATTAGAGTAATATTTTCTACTCTTTTAATGAGTGGTCATGAGTTCAGTTATCGATCTATTTGATAATCGGGATATTTATTTCTAATAAAACAGAAGTCACTATTTCGTATGCTTCACTTTCCATGAAATTAACGATTTAAAAGCTAAACGAAGAATATGTAAAAGTTTAAGCCAACAACGGAGTATATTAAGTTCAATTATTAGTATTGTGTTTGCTTATCTGATCTTTCAACCTGCTAAACATAAATTAATCGTCGCATGATTTGTTGGTTTATTTATCTAATGAATTATTCATGATGGAGTACACAACTACACAATAGCATATGACACTCTCAATCAATATTGTAATTGTTCGATGTAACCAATAACTTCTTTAGTGGGAGGATTTTTTAAATAATCTGTACGTCTTACGATATAAAACGATCTCACAGGAAACTTACCGTTATTCAGTAACCTACTAATCTTCTATTTTGTTTTGGATTGGAGGTTGGGGGACATGGTCCCTCCTAGATCAACAATGCAAATTGAATTAATGGAATGAAATTGTAGTTATTGGGTGAGATAAATATTTTGCCATAAAAGAGGGAAACATAGGCAGTTACTTGCCTTTGCTAGCCTACCATTTCAGCAATTCCTTGCCAATTTCTTAGCCTCATAAAAATATGGTCACATGACACTTTTCCTTTTTACAATTGCATCTCATTGATTGATGATATTGTCATTTTTAAATCATGGAGTACATGCTTTCATAATTCATAAAGAAGAAAATACATAAACATATGCGTAATCTTTAGTGCTTCAATTTAAAATTACTTATTCGATTTACATCAATACACTCGAGCTGACAATAGTCTTAATATATGACTGTCGAACTAACGACTGTGATTAGCAAGTAATTACAATACAATACAAAACATCACATTTCGTTTGATATTCTTTATTTGATAAATAAGGTTAGATCAACGGTTAAAAATGATATAAACAAACAGTATCAAAAGTATAACAATAGTTATAAAATCAAGAATATTTGCCAAACAAACTCGAATAACCAACCCCATAAATTAAAATACAAGTAGAATAAAATAAACAGTTAAACACGACACTAAACATCATATTAGAAAGAAAACTATATGAAAATAAGAGGTAACACTAACTACCTCAAACCCTGAAAAAATGTACTCCGTATATAAACCGTGGTACGTAACATTTTACTACCCTAAATTATACTCCGTATACTCTTATCATAAACCTACGTAACATTTTATTAGCCTAATCACGACATTTTGTTTACTTTTTTCTGATTACGAAGTCAATAAAGTTTTACTAGGCTTTAGTTTTGCTATCCTAAATAATACGAGTAACATTTAGCTTTGCCCCCCCCATCTATCTCACTAGGGCTGAGCAAAATATCCGAATATCCGAATATCCGAAATCCGAAAATTTTGATCCGATATCCGATCCGCTTTTTTGGATATCCGATCCGATTTTTTAAAAAATTTGGATATCCGTATCCGAAGTTTATGGATATTGGATATCCGTTGGATATTTACTTTTGAAATTTTGGATATCCGATATCCGAAAAATATCCGAAAAATAGGGTTCGAGACCTTGTGTCTAAATCTAAAATGTAGAGAACTAATAATTATATAAGCAATATAATGTGATATGTGAAGATATTAATTTCAATCATACTTTAAAGTACATTACCGAACTTAATAGGAAAAAAATAAAAATAAAAATGAACGGGTATAACGATAAATTTAACGATAAATCAACATTTATTTATGCAATGACGCTATATGGATATCCGAATGGATATCCGCCTCTGATCCGAAATATCTTGGATATCCGAACATTGGATATCCGAAATATTTGGATCGGATATGGATATCAAATTTAGAAATTTTGAGTTTGGATATCCGATCCGAACTACTTGTTTGGATCGGATATCCGATCCGTGCTCACCCCTAATCTCACAACTGCAAAAGCACCCCCCGCTTAACTACTAACTCATCAATTTATTCACTTTTAATTTGCTACTCTTAATAAATACCTTCAACCGAAAATATTCTGGTCTAGGGGTCAAGGCAAAGGTATTTCATAAAGCAGGTCACAAGTTCAAAACTCCCCCTCCCCTGTTGTAGTGGCCTTATCGAGATGGTCATTTATGCGAGTCTATAGCATCGACAAATATTCACTTCACTCAATTACAACAACATTGTCAAAGCGTCCATTACCTACTCTTTTGACCGAGAGGGTATATTACATGAATGTTGTGGGCATTACTATCGCTAGAAATCATTTCCGATAACATTTTAATCTGGCTTCAAACAGTCCACCCATTTCCGATAACAATGTTCGGGGAATCAGCCACCAAATTAAGGGAGTGCCTAATGCCACGGGCAAAAAAGCTATGCCCCTCACTTTTGTGTGTGTGTGTGTATGTATAAGGCCCACTACATGCATCAATGCCTTAATTCCCGTGGAAACAAGCTAAATTACCGTGGCGTTATGCTTTCCCCAAATTAAGTTGTAAAGCAGTGAATGATTCAAAGTCTAAAGATAGAAAAGGGCCTACGCCTTCTACATTATGTGGAACTCTTCGATCTCCATATCAATGTCAATCTTCTCAACCTTAAAAAGTGATAGGCTTGCCTTGTATTTGTGATGTATGTGATATTGTGATGTATGCATGTCTTATAATTAATAGAACAAATATAGGAAAATAATTCAAGAGGTAAACAAAATAGAACGAGCAGATATTGATCTCGAGACGTCTACGAAGGTCACTTCTGGTAGTCTTATCGTAATTGTCAAGTCGATAACGCACAATGATCTTAAATTTTGCGAAGACAGAGCAGCTGCTGCTAGACAAAGCATCCTTATCATTATTCAAATTCAAAGCCCAAACACGAGAGCATTGTACGGATCATGAATCATGATTCAAAGCTAAACTACGACAGCATTGTACGGAATATGAATCACGTAATCATCTCTTCCACCTAGGTATCCTGTTACGTAGATGCTTCAGATATAGCACTACACAGGTAGTATCTCGATTCTGTTCTAGATCTCCTTTTATTCTAGGATTATACACAGATTTGTACAGAAGGCGCATGAAACTCACCAAGATCGCTGATCAAGCAGAGTCATACACTTCTCATTGTCATAAAATCCCAAAAAATCAACGGCATTCACATTTTTAATCACCACTCTAGCTACAACACAGTCACGTCTCTGTCATCATCTTGACGATTCTCGTCTGGTAAGAAAATTCAGGAATAGAATAGCATCAGACAAACAATTTATCAAAAAAGACGATTAAACATGCATAACATTCTTTGTTATGAACCATCTACTAGTGAACTCCGAAAACAGCTGGGTATGGCAACCAAATGTACGCCATCTCACAGCAAGCAGTATAAAAGAAGGTTATTTTGTTGGCATAAAACTTCTATTCAAGTCATTTTCGGATTGTTTATCAAACATTATCGCTTGTTGTGGCCTATGTAATGTGGAATATGAACACGTGTCGAGGTACCTATCCATGACTTCGACCCAACACGAAACATCATTTAGGAGTTAGGATATAATTGTGACGACACTTCACCAAAACTTCTGCAAAGTTAGTTTGGATCCTCTCCATTTCCTCTCACAATACATTATTTTATTATATATTCATATCTTATTCATTTACCTTTTTATTTTCAAATAAATCTACAACCAACCGATCGAAACCAAACTTCATCTATACCGTCCACAAGTAATGGACCCTCCATTTCTTTTTGAGAAATGGAGAGGATCCTTACTCAAAGTGAAATAGAGAGATGTTTGAATCTAACTACATGATATCGTCCTTTATATTTTATCACTTGGCTTCCCTTTCTAGCTTTCCTAGAACAAGTATAGAGTTTTTAAAGGTCATGCACGTAAATACATAGTCCATACCCATACGAGTGAGCGTCATGTCGGCTGCATGCGCAGTTCTACACGTGAAGTACTCCTCCGGTTCATTAGAATTGCAACCTTTTCCTTATTCACTAAATTTGCAACATTTTCGGACATATTACTCACACAATATAACCTACCCCATTATTGTTTCTCTAACTTTACACTCACCCAAACCCCTTTTATTATTTGTGCCAAAACCGTAAGAAGTATTTAGCAAATTCAATGAACAGAGTATTGAAGTATCATAGGTTATGGATAAAGCCTTAAAGACAGTGAGGGACCAAAAGACGTCTTCCATCAAACTTTAAATTTCTCCTACCATTATCCTTCTTCCATAGGTACAAGGGATTAACATATATATTTTCTCAAGTGACGCTATATTAGCATACTACTCATTTGAATGACAGAAGATGGTCAACCATGAACCAAAACCTCACAAGAGAATTATTCCCAACAATCAGAACTTAGGGACGGGAATTCAAATCGGGTAAAGCCAAGGATATGTTGAAGTTCCAAATTTTGAGGTTAAGTTTTGCAGCCAAGCAATCTTATGAGATGTAGGAAGCACGAAAAAGAATGACGGATAAAAAAGGATCCATCTTTCACGTGAACAAAATCGAATTGAGCGATGAGGAAGCAAATGAGCAGACGACGCAAACTCAAACCAACGGAGCCATAAGAGATGTAAGAGGCTCACGAATCTCCAAACAACGCAGCAGATCCCGGATCACAATATAACCCAAGAACAAAATCATGATCAAAAAACGAATAAACACCCAACAAAAACATAGCACCATGACTCAAAGTTTCAAACCATTCATATCAACAACATCATTCGAAAGAAAACATCAACAGCAATAGCATTTCACACCACTGAGCACAATATAAAGCGAGAACTATAAAAAAAAAACTATGATTCATACAATTCATATCAATACTAGCATTTAAAAGATAACATCAACGAAGACAACATCCAAAACAATAAAAAAACAAAAAAAAAAACATCAACAACTGCATGATTCAATTCAACTCAGCAAACAACCAAAACCCAATAACTGATACAGAAGACCAATACCTGTAATCGGTAGTTCTAGCACGCCAACGAATCCCCAACTTCTTCCGGCAACGAATCCCCAACTTCTTTCGGCAACGAATCCTCAACTTCTTTCGGCAACGAATCCCCAACTTCTTCCGGCAACGAATCCCCAACTTCATTCGGCAACGAATCCCCAACTTCTTTCGGCAACGAATCCCCAACTTCTTTCTGCAACGAATCCCCAGCTTCTTTCGGCAACGAATCCCCAACTTCTTCCGGCAACGAATCCCCAACTTCTTTTGGCAGCAATGCAGTAGGCGACACCAAACTCTCAACGACAAGAACAGCGTGATCAACGTCACAGATACTAAGCTTCTCCACGTCCCCAGTAACAGGATCATACAGAACATGCTCACCATCATCCTCCCCAAGCAAAACCAGCTCACCGCTCTGCAACGACAAAACGGGCCGTCTCGGGCCACACTCCAAATCAATGTTAAACATTATACTCCAACTCTGCGTAAAACGCTGACGGTCCCCATACTGCCTAAACACCCAAATGTAAAGACGGGTCAAACTCGACTCAAACTCACCAAAATGGAGCACCGAAAGGGCCAAAACCCCGCGAAATTCCCACAACGAATGGTACTTTTTCTCCCTACCATCGACACACATCTCGGGAACCTTAATTCTCTTAAACCCTTCCTGGGCGAAATTAAACCCTAAGATAGAAAACATGTCTTTCCTCTCTCTTTTGTACACTCCCCAGTACCCAACACCGTCGACAAAGGTACACATTTCGCTCGCCCACAACGTGTTTGACGAAATGCCTGAACCAGAATTCAAAACTTTCCAGCAATTCCTCCTAATTGAATACACCTCACACAATGTCCTCGCCGAATTCACAAACACAACCCTAACAATCTTGTAATCGACACCCCTTTTGTCGTACCCGAATCCCGAATAAAACTTCACCATGGGCGGCCCGTTAAACAACCCGGTAACGTCCGAATTCGGCACTCGAACACTCTCACAAGTAGCTGGGTTCCAAATATACATATCACATTTCGCATCAATTGGTCCATTTGAAAACCCCATGTACACCACAATCCCCAAAAGACCATTGATTGAATTCGAATTGATCAACTCAATTCTCGTGGGTTTTAGGACGTGATCAAGAAACCCTAATTCAGGTGAAACGACATTGCTCGGCAAGTGAAGCGTCGTCGTTTCGACAACAGAACGACGCCGTGTGGAAGCGACGGAGAAGTGAATTGGGGTTAGGGTTTCGCGAGGGTGTTTGAGGAAGAGCAATTTAGGGTTTTTGGCGGAATTTCGATGAAATAAAGCCATGAAAATGTAATCGGAAGAAATGATTGAATTCCATGATTTGCAGACGGTTTTGAATCGTTGAAGTGATTTGGCGGGTAATCTAACGAGAATTTCTGCCTCGATTTCTGGGGGAAAAATTGTTGACATTGATGATGATGAATTTAGTCGAAGAAATTCAAGAAATTTGGGGGAAAAAATTATGGTTTTGTTGAGTGATAATTTTGAGAGGGTTTTGGAAAGTGAAGAAAAAATGGAGGAAACTTCTGCGTATTTGTAGAATTTTTTTTGGAGGAATTCTTGGTGATCAAGGGTTGATTTTGTTTGGTATGTGTTGTTTAAACAATGAAATGAAACTTAAAATGGTCAAAATATTACTCCCTAATTTCTTTATATAGTATGCTCAATTTGTATTATACTAGGGTTTGGCACATATTAAGAAAGCGAAAAAAAATAGGAATATAACGGTTTTTTTCTTTAATTTAAATGTGTTGTATATTAAAAATCGTGAAAAAGTAGGGGTATTAGAGTCATTTTCATAGATAAAAGTTGATGAAAAAAGAAAATGGGACTAATTGGTTGAAAATTCCTTTAGGAAAATGAGGCTAATCTGATGAAAAGGACGAGGTAATTTATAAAGAAAATGGGATTGATATAAGCGATAATTTTTATATGAATTTTTAATTGTTTTTATGGTAGCTATTTGGTAAGAACGTCTAATTGTAAAAGTTGTACTCCCTCCGTTCAAGTGATTTGTTTATTTGTTTACAGTTTGACTTCTTTGTGAGAGGTTTCACAAAGAAATTGAAATGTACTTTGTATAGTCTGTATACATTGCATGAAATCAATATATTAGGCAAGATTTTTCAAGATTAGATGGTATAAAATACGATAATATATTGCCAAGATTATTCAAGATTTATTGATATAATTCGTTACTAGAAATGGATTTTTATATTTATAGATTTTTATTGTTTTGATGGAAATATATAAATAATATATGTTTCTTAATATTTATGAATTATACAAAAAAGGTGATCAATTTGCATGAAGTAGGAAAAAAATGTTTGTGATTTCATGTGAACTGAAATATTAAAAAGACTATTGTTTCCACAATTAATATGGAGTATCAACCAAGTGGTCATGTAGATGATGATATATAGAGTTATTTATATGGAGTTTTCTTAAGTGTGGCATAATGATACTCATTAAGACTTTAATTACGGAAGTAAATTAGTCGAGTAGCAAATAAGAGCAACTGTTTATTAGTGATTTGTAATCTCGACAATATCAAAATAGATATTGTATAATTGAGTTGATTGTTCATATAGATACGGTGTAGATTTCTATGGTTGGCTCAACTTAAAAAATAATAATAAATGACAGGAATAATCTGAACTGACACACATCTATCAAATATTAAGTCAAAATAAATTAAAAAATCATTCCAATGATATACTTTGCTCAATTTTAACTGACTCTAACATGTAAAAAAACGGTGAAATTGACTCTAACTTCAGGGATTATTTTAAATTGAAACTATTTTTGAAAGATAAGTGTCAGTTTAAATTATTTCCGTCATCTAATCCTAAAAAATAAAGTAAATTTGTCCATCTAATTACTTTGGGCTTTTATATATAGAGTTGTCTTATTAAACAAGGCTTTTAATAAGGCCCAATTCCGTAGGAAGTAATAAAGGCCAGCCAAAATATGATAATGGGGCATTGGCCATTCGTAGGGATGTCAGTGGGGCGGGTCAACGTGGATCTGCTTGCGCCACGATTAGGGTGGAGGTAGGAGAGACTTTCGTGGGTCGTGGGCGGTGGTGGATCTTAAAAGTGATGCATGGCGGTCGTGGAAGCGAGGTGGATTTATCGTAACCGCCCGCCCGCCCATACTTACCGCCCGCCCGCCACTTTATACCCGCTTTACGTTCTATCTGCTTTAATTCATAATCATCTTTCATGAAATATAAATTAGAAGATTTTTACATTTAAATTTTTTTTCTTTATATTTTCAAATACAGTATGAATGAAGTATCTGACATTTTTAGTTTATATTTAGTGTAGGGTGGCGGATTGATTTTTATTTATTTAATTCATAAACTTTAAATGTGTGTCGTATGTATTTTTATTTAGTGCTACAATCACTTTGGTTGGTTATTTAAAATATGTTTACGTGGCTATGTCGTAATTAGAAAATTTTCGGTAAAAACAATATTAAAATTTACGTAGCGATAATTTGATTTTCTGGGTGGGTGGGGCGGGTTTGAGGCGGGTGGGGCGGGGCTGGGGCGGTTGGTGGGGGCGGTGGTGGGTCTAAAATTTCCCAGGCGGATGGTGGAGAGAACAGTTGTCACCCGCTGGGTGATGAGGCGGAGGTGGAGGTGGGTTTTGTTGGTGGATGCGGTGGTGGATATCTTGCACTTGCCATGCGATAACATCCTGTAATTCGCCATTGAACCAAAATTAATATCTTCGCAAATGAAATTATTGTTTTTTTTTTTCCTTTTTTTTTTTTCGTCATTTAAATATTTTTTAATATTCAGTAAATAAAGGTAAATTACTCCTCAATATTTACCTTTTTTTTTTTTTTGGTGTGCGCACGCGCGCGCATGTGATACCGTATCTAACTTCATACTCTGTAACAATTACTCAGTAGTAATTATGCATTCATCCTAAATTTGTGGATAATTAATATTTCTCTCTGCTTTTTTATTTACCTCATCACTAAATCTTGTGTAAGTTAGGATTTATAATAAATTATTGTAAGTATGCCTCATTTGTACCCGATTATATAGCTTTTGTACTATTTAAGTGATAATTATGATTAATTGTTACTAAATCTTTTTAAATCATACTGTTAGTGCTTTAGTAGATTTGTTTCGTGTTTTTGTCTGCTTTAAGCTATGATTTGTACCTTGTACCATTAAGCTTAGTGTAAGTTGATCTTACATGAGAATTCTTGATAGAGTAATTCTACTTATAAAATCAGCCTTTCGTAGTATGAGGCATTTCTACAATTCAATAATATAATTAGCCTAATTTAATTAAATTTCTTTCTTTTTTCTAATTTTTAATTTTTTTTCATACCTCTCATATTTGTTGATCATTAATATTTGTAACATGATTTATTTAACACATGTTTATATCATGTTTAACCATATTTTCGTTTAACCATTAACTACTATATATATTATTATCATCGATTCACAGCTACTCTGTTCAAACTTAATTGCATTATATATGAAAAGTAACGTAGTTATTCTTCAAAAATAACTATGAATATATTTGTTGTCTCATACTATGAGACGGCCTCACCGTAGAATTCGTATTACTGATAACATACTCCCTATAACTTTATCAACTTATTATCCAAAATCACAAATTTTTATGTGCTCAATCAAACTACTCTAACTTAAAACATGAATACGCATTTTTTTTTTTCTTTCCATAATAACCTTTCATATCAAACTCCATTACCACCTAATTAGGCTAATTTGTCACATTACTTACACATTTACTTAAAATGTCACATATGCGACAAAACCCTACTACATTCACATATAATTCCATATGTTAAAACTAATAATTCTTGCATTTTATGTCTTGCTTAATATCTACGTGTGGACAAAAAATTCGACATGGTTTTGGGTAACAGTCTAATAAAGTTTTGTTTTATTAAAATTATGGAAATATCATTGATGCTCCTAATTATATTATTAGTTCCAAATTAGAGTAAAATGCCAAGACATGGGTAGGCTAATATACAATCACCCACTTTTACTTTTATCATGTAGTCATCATAGAGTTGGTCTATTTTTGCATGTAACATATTTTTATTTAAAATGGTTATATTCATTTTATAATTAAAAAAATCAAATAGATTAATGTGGTAAAACAAAATGCCTAGTGATAACCTGTACTGTTAGAACCACGGACAGGCATGAGCTACGCCCATACAAGACGGAAAATGTCAGCTTCATAAACTGTAGGAGGCTTCAACCCAAACCAATTGGCAATGGGTGGAGTGACTCATTTAGTTTATAAGCTAGACAACTCTATTATACTTAACCGATGTGAGACCTTATTATTGCATGTGGAAGTCCTTCACATGTACGTTTAAAGAGAGACCAACTCTTTTGCATTAGGTAAATTAAGGATAATTAAACCATCTTAATATTATACAAGACTGATTCTTTGATTAATCGTTGAACAATAGTTCCAATTAAATGATCAATAATATAACTGAAAATAAATAATGATAAATAAATTTTTCCTTTAAAACTAAGGACCACAAACCTTATCGGTAGATTTATTAAGAAATTCTCTCACATTATATTAACGCTGAAGTAACCTATATTGTAACCACAAGAGTTTTTCAAATTATAAAAAGAGAATTCTAAAATAACTACTACGTCACAAAAGACATCTTATATGTATATACGGAGTATATAATATACGGAGTATATAATATAATAAGAGTGTAAGACTAGTATCTCCTTCAAATATTTATGTTGATCTTATTATTCCTTATTATTTTCCTCTAAATGTACAAAGAGTGAATGATAGTGTGATTAGTTAAAAAGTGATTACAAGTCAATCTCAATTGATATCTTATCCCACTAAAAAAACAATCGGAAAATAAAAAATAAATAAATTATGACCTAATTTCATACGAATAAATATTAGTAAAATATTGGTGACCTATAAAGTGGACCATAAAAACCTAGCTGCCTCCATTAAAATCAATTTTAAAACTTTCACCTACCATCAATAAAATTTGCATAACCCTCATACCTTTCATTTATTTCTTCCAAACATTTATTTCAAAAAAAAACAAATTAAATGTATCTTCTAACCCATAATGTTCATTTATGCATGTATTTAAATACAACATTTTAACTATTATTCTGATATTTATATATGTAAATTTATCTTACTAACATTAACAACTAGACGATTAAATATATTCCTTCTGTTTCATTCATTTGTTTTTTACGTTTTTTTTTCATATAATAAAATAATTTGATCCAAAACAGTCAATGATTTTGAAAGATTTTAATCTCGCCTAAGTGATTTTTGATGATAATAGAGATACATTTTAGTTTTGCATGGTGAAAACGATGTATTTATTTCCCGTCTCAAAACAGAAAGGTAAACAGATGACTGAATCGGAGGGAGTATGTTATAATGACAAATAAAAATATTTCATTTTCCCGTTATATGTAATATTCATACTAATTGATTTATAACTTTTAAATTAAATACGGTCAAAAATTTAAAAATTTAAAATCGTAAATACTGTAATAGCATGCACCATTCTTATGTCCCATCCCCCCAACTCATCCTCATAAATACCAAACATTGAAAGCATTTGCATTATCAATTTCAATTTAAATTGCCTCAACTCATATTATTTTTCTTATTTGTCTTTCATATTTTGGTTGTTGAGTTTATTCAATGACTTCCTCTCTAAAAAAAAAAAAACTCATTTTATTTACTCTTCTTCATCTTTCTCTTCCAATTTTCTAACAAGTACATGTTATATTAAACTAATTCACGAGAAAAGAACGTCAGATGTAGACAGTCTTACCCTACGAAAACACAAAAAAAACCATCCCCATTTAACATATATACATAGAGTTTGTTTCAAGTTTTGCACTCTTTATCATACCTTTCATGGATGAAAACAACCCTAAGTTGATTTTTATCATCATCATTTTTTTTTTTATTTTTTTATGTTACACTTATGTTTTTCAAAATTTTGATTTATTTAATATTATGCTATGTTATGTTATGGGAACGTGCATGGGATATTGTTCCGGTTCAATCAGAAAACCGAGCTCTTAATCTATAGATCTCGAATTATTTGATTGAGCCGTGCCAATATCCCGTGCTTTAACTAATCCTTTCGATTTCTAACTTTTATTTCACGATTATTTTTACGTTTGATCTGTCATAATATACTTCAATTTTTCTCAAGATTTTTTTCTTAAAATGTTGCAAGTATTTCTTAACTTTTTTTACCTTTTACATAGTAAACACAAGTTTAAAAAATGGTTTAATTGTTTCGTGCAGATTTAAGGCACTAACTTGTGTATTTAGCAATTTCAGGTACTTCTTCAACTTTGACATAATTATAAACAAATTAACATGATTATGCTTCTTATATTTAATTTTCGTATGTATACGTTTGAAGTCTATTATGAATTTTTAATCTACTTGAGTTCGTTAAATAATTTGTAAGTTTTCTCTGTATGATAAAACAAACAATAATAAGTTTATCATAAAATTATCCCACATAAACATTAAATTTAAAAAATTACATAGAGTAAGTTATTTTATACTCTAAAACTTAAATCCTTCGTTGTGATCGTATCATCACATTTTAGTCATAAATAATATACACTTACGCAAGGTCTTACAGCAAATAAACTAATTTTGGATAATTATTTTGATACAAATATTTAAATTTAGATTCACTAAAAACCAAATAAAAGAATTAAAGAAAGGAAATGACAACATGGTTGGTTAGTTATGAATATCCGACTTTATATCCATTTGTAGGCTTTGTTGGTATAATTGGCGTGATGTGCAAAGTGTAAATGTGTAACTTATTGTAGTACTTCATATTTTGTCAAAGTTTTGTGTAACGTTATTGATTTTCCGTATACGGATTTTACTCTTGTTGTATATTTTTTTCATTTAGTTTTCAAACCCTACCCTTTTTTTATTCCCATGGTATACAAATTCTCTTTTTCCCAAACTTTTCTTAATCTAAATTCAATCAATTGTTCAATAATCATTCAATTATTAATTTCGATAAACAATTCAATGGAGTAATAATCACTTTCAACTTCAATTATTATTGTCATTAAATTATTAATTTTTATAAATTTTTAATGGATTTAATTTAAAATTAAAATTAGGGTTTGTATAAGGAAGAACTTGGGGCGGCGGTAGGCACCGACTTAGGGTGGTGGGAGGCGGCAGCGGTGGCCGGAGAGGGTGGTCGGAGGTGGCGGCGCCGACATGGGTGGGCTTGCTGGTCAATATGGTGGTGTAGTAAATTGTGTTAGTTTGTGAGTTTTGTGGTTAACTAGGTAAGATCGGTCACCGGCTAGGGTGGGAACGTCATGTGAACTCCGGCGTGGTGGGCGACCGGTATGGTGGTGGTCGAACTCGGTGGTGGTCGAACTCGGTGGTGGCCGGAGGTGATGGTGGCCGGAGTAGCTTGTCGATTCATTGTTGTTTTATTTTTTTTTAATTTTTTCTTTTTTTTTTTGTATATTGTGGGAGTAAAAAGGATACAGTTGAAAAATCAAGTGAAAAAAGTATACAACGGGAGTAAAATCCGTATAAGGAAAATCACTACCCTTGTGAAATGCTTCATTATTATTATTAGGCAAAATTACAAATAACTACCTTTTAAAACCCTTTTTTTTTCAAATAACTACCTTTTATAATTTTTTTTTCAAATCACTACCTTAAAACGTGTTTTTGTTTTCAAATCACTACCTGTTCCCCTGAAATCTCATTTAAGCCATATTTTCGAAAAGTTGACCGTTTTGCCCCTATGCCTTTTTTTTAACCCCTCTCCCCTCATTTATTTAGACTTTGTTTTACTTTTCATCTTGTTTCAGATTTTCACCCACCCTCTAAACCCTTATTTTAACCTAAAAATTTCTGGGTAAATTCTTCAAATTTTTGGACATTGTTGGCTATGTGAAGCACTTGGTGGTAGTTCATTCTCATCAGCGGTTCATATTCTTCTTATTGCAGGTTGTTAATTTTTTTTTTCATTACTTTAAGTGAAGGTCAAAATTGGTTTCCTGAAATTTGACAACTTTGGTTTTTCCTCCAACTTCTTCCTGAAATTTTCCTGAAATTTGACAACTTTGGTTTTCCCTCCAACTTCTTCATTTCAAATGGTTTTCGCTCCAACTTCTTCATTTCAAATTCAATTTTGCTCCAACTTCTTCATTTAACAACTTTGGTCGGCCTGGATTTTGAAGTGTCCAGGATTTCACAATAGCAACCCTATCCCCACAGTAACATTGTGCCGGAATTGAAGTTTCGGAATGAGAATTAGACGACATGGTGCCAACACACAAGAAACCCTAATTTTCGATTTGCTAAAAGAGGGAAAAATCTGAATAAGAATTAGGGGGTAAGTGAAGATGAAAATGATAAGGAAAACATTAAGAAATAAAAAAATAAAGATGAAAATAGCTGAACATTGAAAGCCCCATGATTTGATTCAACAATATGAGAGAAAAAAATGAAAACAATGGCTGACATCTATGGTGAAGAAGATGAGTGAAAAACTTAGGTTAAATAGAGTAACAAAGGGTAGATTGGGTATTTCACATGGGGGTTTCAAATTAAAGCCAACAAAAAATTTCAATTTCGTCGGAATTTTCAATTTTTGGACAGAATCCGGTGAACAGGTAGTGATTTGAAAACAAAAACACGTTTTAAGGTAGTGATTTGAAAAAAAAATTATAAAAGGTAGTTATTTGAAAAAAAAGGGTTTTAAAAGGTAGTTATTTGTAATTTTGCCTTATTATTATTACTTCGTATTATTATTATTATTATTATTATTATTATTATTATTTATTTAATTTTTTTTTTAAGTTAGTGAATTCAAATTTGCAAACGACAAGATTATATAGGAACATAATTTGTTGGCAATTTAATGTGAGGGGTTTGCAAGAGTTGCAATAGCCAATAAGGTCGAGTACTAATTTGTGAGATTGACTTGTCAATTATCACGAAGTGAACTATAAGAAGAGCTAATTGTATCAATTTAAGAAGAGTTGAAATCGATAGAAAATTTTGAAACTTTTTTTCAATTATTTCGAAAGTGAGATTTTTGCCCGTTATACAGCTTAGGCTGACTTTACTTTTTTAAAATCGATAACTTGTGCGGAGTACTTCATATTATAAATTCTCCTAACACATTTTAAAATCTACAGTCGTAGATTAACATGATCCAAGAGATCAAGACTAAAACACATGACCTTAAAATGGCCCACAAGATCTTACTCATAATTAGCTCGAAACTCAAAAAGATATTACTCGAATAATGAAGTAAACTAAATTTAACTGACTCAACATCTAAAACATTTGCGTCTATGCGGAGTACAATATATTTATTTACTAAATACTTTACATCTGATGTGTCAAGCTAAAAAATTACGATAAAAACGTTCAATAAACTACATTTGTATCATACTCCGTAGTCAATTCTTCACTCGATTAAAATATATTACTTGATCGCTTAGATAAATCATCATTTAACTTATAAAATCTTAACCAACAGGTCAAAATATTTTTTAATATCGAATATTTTATTATCGAAATTTTTACTCGGTATTATTTTTCAATATACTCCACAAATTAAGCAATTAATAATTTGACAAAGTCCACGACATTCCAAAACAATATTTGTAACCCTATCTATCGATTATCTAAAAGTTTCCAAACACAAAGTTGTACATCTGCTGTTTTCTGGTCGATTTATTTTCACCTTTTATTTTTGTTTGTTTTCTTATTTGATGATCAAAGTAATACGAAGTAACTATACAATATAGAAAGGTGAAATTTTTTTCTGATGATGTTTGTTTGTTTTTGCAGAAAAAAATATAAAATCAATTCAATAATTTCAGGTGTTAAAAGATGGCCAAAATTTCATTCAAATTCGAACACCCTCTTGGTTCGTTTACAATTATCTCATTGTTTTTGTGATTGTTTTTGTTGAAAGTTTTGATTTTTATATAATTTCTGTTGTTGGGTATTCGCTTAATCATTTTTCTTGAAATTTCAAACGAGCTCTCGGAATCAAATCGGTTAAAGTTGGGGGGTCATTCAATTATGATCGTAGAAAGTATTTTGATTGTATGATCAACTTAAACTATTATGAATTTCTGGAAACTTTTAATAATGAAATTTTTAAATTGATACTCCGTATTAAATTTGACACCTTTATATCTTCATTTGTTGGCGCATATTCGTCTACAAGTGTGGGACACGACACGGTGTTGGACACGGCCATTTTGGGAATTTTTTTAACCTTTGGTCTAAATTGAGGTGTCGAGGGTCGAATTCATCAAAGTGAAGTGTCGAAGTGACATACATAATACGCTTTCAGTATGTGTAACATTGGGGATGATTCGGTGTTGAACGAGGGATTTTTTGAACATTCAGTATGTTTTTAACTCGGGTTAGATGGAGATTCGACCGACTCATCACCCATCCGTTTAACCATTTCACCCGTTACTCGTCAACCATTTCACTTATTTTCACCTGTCACTCGCTTTGTCAACCGTTTATTTCATATGTTGTGGTCCCTATACGAGGGTACAGTACTTTAAAACTACAAGTGCTGTATGCCTGTATGTGATGGCAAAATGACACCTTTCGGAATTCTGGTAACAAATTCTCGATATATCTTGGATCCCATTGACGGGTTTGAGTCACCATTTAGACAATGATGAAATTTGAAATTTTCGTCGAGTTGATCTGCTTATTGAGTTTCTCTCATTGACACTGCTCTTTGATCAGGTATTTCTTATGAACTGCAATGTTGTAGTCGTATGTCGAAGTGTTAACTTTTGTATGCTTTATTTGTTTATTTCTTTTAGAAAAGCGGCAAGCAGAAGCTGCTCGTATTAGAGAGAAGTACCCTGATCGAATTCCTGTAAGAATACTCTTTTATCTGAACATAACAACGCGTTTCTGAATCAGAATGTGTTATACTGTTATATTATCTGTGTTCTTTGCGTAATTTTTATGTTATTCAACTGAAATCCTTACTTGGTCGGCAAATATACACAGGTGATTGTAGAGAAGGCAGAAAGAACCGATCTTCCAGACATAGACAAGAAAAAGTCAGTCTATTTCTTCTTTTTTGTGTTTCTATGGTTTCATTTTCTAGTATAGACGTATTCCCGATATTTGGTCTCAAATATTAGTTAAGCTTTTGGTTCAGTTGGTTTTTAACGTGCTATATCAGACTCTTGTGGCCAGAGGTCACGATTTAGAGGCCCCCAAAACCGGTTTTATACCTGAGTAATGTGAGTAGTGACGACTTTGTTGAAGTCGAGGATTCAATATTATCTGGCTATTGATTATAGTTACTAAAATAACTACTCATATAAGGAAAATTACTCACGGTCCCTCAACTTTAAAATAGAAAGCGTTCTACTAAACTACTCCATATGATTTTACTTCTTTATTGTAGTATACGAAACTCTCAGTGTTCACTCCTATTCCATTAGTCTAGGTTATCTAAACCGTCTTTTGTCGAGGTTTTGTGTGGGGCCACATGGGTAAGGTTGCGTACATCTGACTCGCCTTACCCCACCGACTTAATTGCCCAAACATCTGCGAGGGTGGGGGTGGGGACGTCCTTGTGGTCACATTTTCACTGCATCCATGTGGCATTAAATTGAGTCCGTCATAAATTCCTCCAGGTACCTTGTGCCAGCTGAGCTAACAGTCGGACAGTTCGTGTATGTGGTACGCAAGAGAGTGAATCTTAGTCCCGAAAAAGCCATCTTCGTGTTTGTTAAAAACATTTTACCTCCGACTGGTAAGTCGTAATTCCAATTTTCTCACCGTTCAATTAATTTGCGACGATTTCCTTTTTCTTTAATCTGATTTTGGTGTTATGCCTTTGTCGTGGTACAGCTGCATTGATGTCGTCAATTTACGAGGACAACAAGGATGAAGATGGCTTCCTTTACATGACTTACAGCGGGGAGAATGTATTTGGATTGTGTTGTCATTGAGGTGTATATATGTCGTGAGTATTGGAAGTTGGACAAAGTTAGTATTGCCGTGAATTCTCTGTCGCTCCTCTGATTTTACCAAGTTCAGTTTTTCTTTCGACTCATGAGTGTCGTGTCCAGTTTTTCGAATTGTTGCACGTTTCGGTTATGTGTAAATTCAAGTTTTTGGAGCAAACTGGTTTTCCACCTGTTTTCGAAGCTGTTTTGTATATTTCGCAGTGGAACGATTTCCTGCTATGCTCCCTCATACTTGATAGAAATGATCAAATAACACGATTTAAATTTAGTCGATTCTGCTATCTGCCTATCTCCCAAATTGCAGTCGACTGATCTAAAATTTTCCGCCTAAATTTTGACGCTGCTGTATTTTGAATAGGATCGAACCGAAAACTACACTGATAATCACCAATTGTATTTTAGATGAAATAATGTTGTTTTATCACCGATTTAAATGAGAAATGATAAAATAGTACTACTATACGAGATTTATTTATTTATTTGTAACTGTGATTGGAATTGTAAGATAAATTATTAATCGACATTGTTTCCTGAAATTATTATACGTAACATAAGTTGTTAATCGTCTTTGTAATTTTATTGTGCTAAATTAGGTACTTTTATTTTGTCAATATATATGATACTTTTGAATGCCTAATAAAATTAAACATATTTTCCTTAACTAATGGAAGGCATTCAATTTCTAATTATGTTTAATAAAGAATTAGACTAATAACAAAAAAGTAGGATGAAAGTTTCTAAATTTGTTATATTTAGATGGTCATATATTATCTCATGATGCGGAAATAGAGCAACAATTCGTCAACTAGGCATCAAATTTCACACCTTTATATATTCCAAGATAAATTAAATGAAATTCCTCAATAAAATTACAAAAAATAATAGAATTAAACCTCAAAATTTTGTAGAGGTTATTTTTAACTTCCCAAAGCTTCAAAATAAAGCTTTTGAAATGGGATTCATTTCTAGCTTTTTTAGTTGCTTCTCAAACCCTAACCAAATTGTCTGCGAAAGACAAGCTGGTGACGTTAGAGAGAGTACCGACGTTGTTCAAAATCAGTCTAGGAGAAGGAGCAACTCTAGGGTGAATAGGTTGACGGAAACACGATCGACATCAATTCCGGTGTCGTATTTCCCTCTTGGATCGAGGTTTTCAACCCTATGATAATATTGGTGCTTAAGATCGAAATGCAAGAACATGCGAAGTAAACACTTCTCAATTAAAATTTGGCACTAATAATAGGAATACGTACCCTATATTAATAAGGATAAATAATATTAGGAGACGTTCCTTCCAAGAGTACGCTAATTTCGATTTATATTGAAATTAGTTCGGCTGAACACAATGTACTAATTGAGGCAAGAGGGAGCTAATAATCTTTGGATTATATCGGATGAAATGAGATTGAGCTGTACCGTTATAGAGAAATCAAATTTTTTTTTTTAATTTTTTTTTAATTTTTTTTTTCGTTAATCAAACAATTTTATATTTATACGGAGTAGTAGTATGAGCTAGTTTCTAAGATATCAAATTTTATATGATATTGTACGTTGAGCTAATACTATTTTCATTTATTATAATATTAGTTTGATATTTTGAATTGATAAGCCACGTATAAATTTACTGAATTACAAGTATAAAATTTGTCAAATGTTTTAAAGATACAACTTATTTAATTATATACATAGTATAAATTATGAAATCATCATCAATTAAAAAAAATTGAAACTTGTGTGGCAAATTGTGATTATGGAATTCATACTACGACAACTTTTGTCGTTTCCTTACTATATTCTAAAGTTAGTGGCATGGTGTTTTCTCATGAAATTCGATTTATGGTGTCCACATTTTAATTGACTGACTTGTATTGTGTGAAGTTGTGGTCTTGTGGACCATTTGATATTACCCGTTGATTTGTTTATAAATATTCTCAAGTCGATCTCAACAAATGTAAGGATCTGTTCTTTTCAGCTTATTTTTAGCTCATTTCAGTTCAGTTTAGCTCATTTCGATTCGATTTAGTTTAGTTATTTCAATTCGATTCGATGCATTCGATTCATTCACTTCGGTTTGATTCACTTTATTCGATTGACAACTATATTATTTAATTGAACTTCATTCATTTCGATTCGATTCATTTATTCGATTCAATTCGATTCGATTCGATTCGATTCAATTCATTCATTTCGATTCGATTTAGTTCGATTATTCGATTTAGTTGATTCGATTCATTAATTTCAAAAAAAGCGAATGAAACGATTCTAAGTTTCCTTAAAATCGTCTCATAAAAATATAAGAAATTTTATGAAAATAGTAAATATAGTTTGTTACATTTTTTTTTTAATTCAATTTGCTACAATACCCAAAACAATAAATTAATATGGAAGCCGGTTTGCTACTTCCAGGGCCGTTTTTTGGGGTGTTCTCTCGGTTCTAGGAACCGGGGCCCCAAAAGTCATGGGCCTCAAAAATATAAATTCTTTAGTCTGGAAACTAGACATTAGGTGGAAGTTGTGCAGTTGGTACAACTTGCATAGTAGTTGCATGCGAGGCACAACCTGTGGAAGTTTGCAGGGGTTCGATACCCATTGCCGATTTTTGAAGTTTTTTCTTTTAATTTGTTTCTTTGCCGTTTTTTCATTTTATTTATTTTCCCTTTTGAAACTTTGTAAAGAAGTATTCAACAAAACTTTAACTATATCATGTATAAATAAGAGTCGTAACAATTAAATTCCAATACGTTTTTAATTATTGTCTCGATATAAATTATTTTTGAGGGCCCCAATATCAAATATGGAACTGGGCCTCCATTTTTCAAACTACGGCCCTGGCTACTTCCAACCAAGCTTCGATATTGTTTTGGATCAACTTCTTTTGACCCATCATCTTTAGATAATTTTTCATTCATGACTAGAGGTGTGGAAACCGGCTTGCAATGCTCCATCTTGAATCTCTTGAGTATCTCCCGGGCATATTACAATACTCCATAATTAATCAACCACAAATTAGCTAATAGTATGCCCAAACTAACAAAATTCTTTGAATTGAAATTACTTGGATAGGAATAATTATGAATTAAAGAGTGGATGTTGTTCAACACTTGAACATCTAGCTCTAGCTTTCAAATTGTGTGTGCCTCATATATATACAAGAATATTTTTATTTAATTTTGGACCTCTAAATATAAAGACAAGCTCAAAAACCGAATATTATATCGACAAAAATTTAGCGGCAGTTTGTAAACTTGTCTCTTAGTAATATGAAAGTAATTCATCATATAAAAAAAGTCCAATAATAATATTTAATTGATGGACAAAGAATATTTTTTTAATTATTAGATTAATTTTACGATAAATTTATACGGAGTACAGAGTACTCCGTAACAAAATTGTCTTATTTAGAAAGACGAAGGAAGTGTGTTGTGTGTGCATATAATTTGTGAGTCACACACTCGCACACTACTCTCAATTCAACAGCCCACCTTTGCAAAACGTACACACCCACATAAGTAATCATGGCTTCATGGGAGGCCCAAGCCGCCAAGGCATACCGGTCATACAGAGTATCATTGAACAGCGCCTAATTTTCACTTGACACGATTATTTAATAAATTAATATAGAGCAATAAAGATATTTATATACGAACGTTTACTCAACTATTTTAATAGCTTTCTTAAGAAATAAATAAATGAGTTTTGCAATATTAGATGATATTATGATGAAAGAGTTATTATTAAAAATAATAATTTAAATTTAGTAGTAAGACAATTGAATTTAATCAAGTGAAGTTGTATACTTCAAAATATATACTCATATATGTGTAGTATTTTGATGAAACACAGTGGCTCAATTTGATCTTAAATTGGGCCAAGTTAAGAAGGCTCGTAAACTTGATCACCCGAATAGTCAAATTCAGAGACTTTACACGATATGAGGAGGCTCAAACTAGATTAAACCAAAGCGGAACTCATTAGGTCCATAATATAATTTTAATATCTTTTAAAATGAAAAAAAATATTTTTTGAAAAATTTTAAAACCGACAAAAAAAAAAAATTTACATCGATACAAAAATATTTCAGAAAAATTCATGTAATCTTTTTAAACCTGCATCAATTAAAAATTAATGTCTAAAATTAGACTTTTATAAAAAAATCGACAATCAAATAATTTTAAAATTTTTATCGTAAACAAATAATAAGAAAAAGAAAATTTAAAACATTCAATGTCCACTCCACGCCTTCTCCCAGCCTCACGCGTGCCCTCTCCACGCCAAGTCCACGGCCCAGCTTTTCTTTTTTCTTTTTTTTTTTTTTTTGTTTTTTGTTTTAAATAGATTAAAATCAAGGTTAAATAAAACATTAAAATTGTGGTAGTATAATAAGGAGGTTAACTTTTAAGTTTTAAATTTGTTAAACGTAATTAGAAAAAAAATTAAAAATTGACTTAAACGTAACGACAACAAAAATTACAGATTTCGTGAAAATTTTAAAATTTTAGAAATTGTAATTCAAAACATTATAAATTATATTAATAACACTAAAAAGTAAATTACTTATTTAAATTGCTAAATATAATTAGTAAAATAAAATCGACTGTATGAAGTAATAAAGCCTACTGCAAAAAGCAAAGGGCAATAGAAGGGAACGAGTCGCCAAGTGACGAAATCGCTTAGCCAAAAACACAAAAAAAAAAAAGCTGATGTCCAAAATAACGTCCAGGTTCAATGAACCTGCATTTTCCGCAACTTTATTCTTCTTATTTATTTCCTCTTCTTCTCTCACAACAACAACAACAACAACAACACAAGAAATTAATTCCAACAATTTCAAATTTCGGTGATTCAACGAAGAAAAATGGCCATGTCTGTAACTTCATCTTCATCTTCAACATCATCTGCTGCATTTCTATCTTCTCTTTCCTCTGACCTCAAAGGTTTATTTTGTTTTCTTGATTTTTGATGAAAATATAGTTATTATTATACGGAGTACGAAGTAATTGTTCGATTTAATTTTGATTTTTTTTTTTTACTGTCGATATTGAATGTTGATTTTGTGTCGCAGTTTCACGCGCTGCCGCATTCAGCGTCTATTTCAATTCGCCGACTACACGCGCGTCGACTGTCAAACCTCTACGCGCCTCCGTGTCACGCGCCGCCGCCGCCACCTCTCTCGTAGCTCCTGTTACCGGTATGCATTCAAATTCATGAGAGCGATGTTTGTTAGTATGTTACGATAATTTATCGTAAAACCGTCTCATATTTTTGTGATTTATCTCTGAAATACAGAGGAAGGAGTGAAGGAAAATGTAGTGAAAATTGAAGAAGAAGTTGATTTTGAGAAGCTTGCTAAAGAACTTGAAAATGCATCTCCACTTGAAATTATGGACAATGCTCTTGCTCATTTTGGGAATGATATTGCCATTGCTTTTAGGTATAATTTCTACCTTTAATTTAATTTATTTTATTAGTATTTTTAGTTTAATTTTTATTATCTTCTTTGAATTTGATTGCATGTCGAAGATGTAGCTTAGGTATTTGTTTGGTTGCCATTAGAAAATCGTATTACTTTGTTTCCGTCATTTGTTTAGATTGTCATTTTGGGAATGATTGACTGCACATAAATTGACGGTATTCTTTGTATATTAAGAGTATAATTTGATTCAAAATGATTACTTATTTTGGACGATAACTGGTTGAATTTTCAGCGATCGAAACATAGAGAGTATTTGCCTTAACAATGGCGAATTTAATTTTAATTCATGTGATTTTCCAATTTCTTAAGATGTTGTTTTGAATGAATGAATGGTCAAAAGAGGTTTCAGTTTGTTTAGTAAATCTAAATTGAATGGTATGTGAGTGAGTGTACTTGTCCTTAGATTGGTCTACATTCATGATTGGAAAAAATGTTGATTTCTATGAACTTTCTTTTGGCTTATTGTTTTACACGGTTCGACGACTCGTTACTATTTCGAGTATGTCGACAAAATTCGATACTTTGACTGTGAATCTCATCTCTCGCTCTCACGCACCCGTATTCAAATTTCAAATTTATAATTTCCTTAATCCAACTTTAATAGCCTCATTTGTTTATTTTCGGAAATTATGAGCTTGTGATGTGATTTTGTGTATTGCTGAATTGTTATGGTATTGCATATAGGAAATAGAATGTGCATGAATTGATCCATGAATTTCGTCGAGTACTAACTGCTAAATGATCGATTGTTGATCACGGTTTAACTAATTTTGTGGTTGCTGATGATTCTTTGCGCTCAATTTCTTGGCAGTGGTGCCGAAGATGTTGCCTTGATCGAGTACGCAAAACTAACTGGCAGACCATTCAGAGTGTTTAGCTTAGACACCGGGAGGCTAAACCCCGAGACATACCGCTTTTTCGACGAGGTCGAAAAACGCTACGGTATCCACATTGAGTACATGTTCCCTGATGCTGTCGAAGTGCAGGCCTTGGTTAGGAACAAAGGCCTGTTCTCCTTCTACGAGGATGGCCACCAAGAGTGCTGCCGTGTTAGGAAAGTTAGGCCACTTAGGCGGGCATTAAAAGGGTTGCGGGCCTGGATTACGGGCCAAAGGAAGGATCAGTCCCCCGGGACCCGGTCCGAAGTCCCCGTTGTTCAAGTTGACCCAGTTTTCGAGGGCTTGGAAGGTGGGGTCGGTAGCCTTGTGAAGTGGAACCCTGTTGCAAATGTTGACGGAAAAGATGTGTGGAACTTCTTAAGGGCAATGAACGTGCCCGTTAACTCATTGCACGCTCAAGGTTATGTGTCTATCGGGTGTGAGCCATGCACAAGGCCGGTTCTTCCGGGGCAGCACGAGAGGGAAGGGAGGTGGTGGTGGGAAGACGCTAAGGCGAAGGAGTGCGGGCTTCACAAGGGTAATCTTAAGAATGAGGGGTCCGACAAGTTGAACGGAACTGCACATGCAAACGGAGAAGTTGCCGACATCTTCGTGTCGGAGAATTTGGTGAACCTAAGTCGATCGGGAATTGAGAATTTGTTGAGATTGGAGGACAGGCGAGATTCGTGGGTCGTTGTGCTCTACGCTCCGTGGTGCCAGTTTTGCCAGGGTATGGAATCCTCGTACCTAGAATTGGCCGACAAGTTGGTTGGAAGTGGCGTGAAGGTAGCAAAATTCAGGGCAGACGGCGACCAAAAGGCGTTTGCAAAGAGCGAACTGCAGCTCGGAAGTTTCCCGACCATACTCTTCTTCCCTAAGCACTCATCTCAGCCCATCAAGTACCCATCAGAGAAACGAGACGTAGACTCGCTCTCAGCTTTCGTCAACGCTCTGAAATGATCAAAGTGACTACGATTAATGCTAAAATGAGTCTATACAAAACTAGATGCTCTAACCGAAGATGAAATGAGACGATAGTTGGGAACTCGGCTGTGAACCAAAGTTCAGAACTCGAGTTAAATCATATGGAGTACTCCGTACATGTTATGGGTATATAGCTCTTTTTTATTTTGCCCATTTTTTTTACCATGTTTGGTTGGTTTTAAAAAGAATAGGATGTGTAGTGTTTGGTGTAAATTTGAAAGTCATGTGTTGTCTTGCAAATCACAATTTTGTAGTTTCATCAATAAAATATGAGTATAATTTTCTCGAAAGACTGGGCTCTTTCACTGTGTTTTCAATTAGATGTGTAATGTTCAGATGGTTATTGACGACGGAATCCAGTGTGTCGACAACAGAACTGCATGTGTATGCGAGTCTTAAAGCTTTTTTACAGACAGCACAACTTCAAAACCGATTAAGTAGTCTCGTGCACCACGTGCACCAATACATCTTGCCAATTGACGTGGAATTTATTATCCGAAACAAGATTTAAAAAAAAAAAAAAAAAAAAGTAAGAAAAATTAAAAATATAGAAAACTTACCAAAAAAATAAAACAGGAATAGAAAATGAAAAACGACCACAGTGGGAGTCGAACCCACGACCTTCTGATCCGAAGTCAGACGCGCTAATCCACTGCGCTATGCGGTCTTTCTGTGTTCCATTTCATCTGCAAATGTTTTAGTAAAATATTTACTTTGCATACAATTACAGAAAAATATATAAAATGCGGTGAACGTGGATCGAACACGTGACCTTCAGATCTTCAGTCTGACGCTCTCCCAACTGAGCTATCCCCGCTTGTTGATTCTTATTAACAGTTGCACTATTTACCTATTAAGACTGAGTAATAATGAAATTGTTTAATTATGTGAATTTTGTACTCCATAATCCATATGTTGGATGAAAGTATATGTAAAAGTCGACAGTATTTGATTTCCAAAGCCAAATAAAGATAAGTTCGTAGAACCAGGCATATACTCCCTGCAAATCTGCAGTAGTCGGGTTTACATGTGCGCACCGCCGCACCCATACTAATCGCAATGACCCAAATACGGCTCTTTAATCGGTACAACCGTACAAGTTCTCTTACACAAGAACCTAAATGTTGTATCGACTTGATGTACTTTGAATGGAGAAAACCAATTTTGTGGCAAGTAATAAGGCGTAAATTGACTTAACTGAGATATTGAGTTGCGTAAAATATTTTATACAAGATGGACTACATTACTCCCGACTCATAAATTACATCTATTTCTACCAACTTTCTGAATCAACCATATTACTATTTTCCAAATTTCGATAATTTGTTGGTAGACTAGCTGCTTTTCCCCGCTTATATGCACAGCCTAAGCTCGAGGCCACTGCGGGCTAACCACCTGCAACAACACAACTACATTAGTCGTTATCCGTTACTATGTTCACATACAAACATATACAGTGTCTGGTCAATCCAGAATATTTTAAATCGCTATGGAGTGAGTAGAATGGGTGGGACAGACCTCGAGTGTACTGAACACCAAGCGCATTCGACTGGCAACGACAGAAGGCTCCTCAGCATGTCCGGCAACTGACATCTGCTCTAATTGAAGCGGCTTCACGGGAAGCCTTCAGTCATTAAAAAATATCGAGTTAGCAAAAAACCATTAAAAAATGTATTACGAAAATGGTAAGTGACGATTACATAGATTGTATTTCCCCGAAATCAATAAAATAAGAGCACACATACCAAGCCATTCCACGTACATAATACGCTTTCGCAATAATGGCACAAAAGCCCTTCCATTGGAGCAATATATCTTCCGAAACTGGAGGTGACGTGGACCATCGAACAATAGTTGGCTGTGGCGTGCATAGGATAGTAATAAATATAATGCTAAGCCAAAGAATACACTCGTCCACCTGCATTTGAAAAACGCAATTCGTGAAGATGACAATGTTACACGCACTTCAGTGAGATGATGATTAAGGACTTGTTCTCGTCTTATTTTTTAAAACTTACCAAACGTTTTAGAAAACTTCACGTGATTTCATAAAACTTCAGAATTGAGCAAAAATACTACTTAAAAAACAGTAAAATTCAGAAGATGAAGAAGACAACTTCTAATTCGCTACTTACTTCATTCGACAATATTATCGACTTCAGGCTAGTGCTCCCGCCGTAGTTTTCCATGGCTTCGATTTCAACACCGGACTCCTTTATATTGGTTAGCTCTTTCCTCAAGCCCTCATCTGTGCAACCTAACGCATATGCATTAACCCCGGCTCTAATGAACTCCTACGACATTGAAGCGACACACCATAAATCAAATGGAATATTAACAAGGCAGTATATAATTGAAATAGTAAGGTATTTATTCCTAACTTTTAAATTCTCAGTCCCACCACGGTCAACCACGTTGCGGTATCGCCTAATCAAACTGATCGCTATGTTTGTTGACGAGCGATATTCGTCATCAGATGAAACCGGGTCTTGAGACTGACACTGCAACCAGCAAGAGAACATTCTCAGTTACACGCATTCACAACAAGTAAAGGACAGTAGACAGCGTAACATGGTTCATTGCTTACCAGCCACCGTTTAGTGACAGTTTCTCGAGATAGAACGTGACCCTTCTGTCGACCATGGCCTTGTGTCGAAAGAAAGCACTTGTGGTGTAAACCGTCACTGCATGAACCACTTGGTTGACCAGGGTAACTTATAACGTTGAGTAATGGAGAGACATTTGCGATCTCGAGAGGTCTAACTTTTTGAAACGGATGGATGTCCACGTAACTCGAGCACTTGCTGATAGATCCGTCTGTCATCAACATGGTTGAACCATGATAGAGCTTTCTACATGTTGCAAATTACGACATGAATTTTTTTGGGTGCTCAAATTTTAGAGGAAACCAAGTGGAGTACGAGTAATAGAGTTGCATTTATTGTGAAAATTCTAGCAAATGTAATGCCAATAATAGAAACATCAGTGTCCTTTCAAGCGAGTTCTCTATAAGAAATGAAAAATGCCTTGCACGACATGAATGGCCGAGAATCCGAGATCACTTGCCCAAATGAAGGCCACCTCTCTTCACTCATACAAGTCAAATTGGAGAAATTTTCGTAGTAGAGTTAGGACTTGTTCTCCTCGTCCTAACTTACAAAACACTTTAGACGGCTTCAAAATTCAAATGACTTCAAACAACTTCAGCCTACTTACAAAACACTCTAACAACTTCAGATTTCAAACTCCACACAATTTAAGGCGAAGCGAACACGTACTTCACCCAATACGTTTTTTTTACCCCGTACCAACTTAGCTATTACTCTCTAGCATTTTTTTTAGCTGCGCAACTATAAACATGACCTTTTAAATTGCATTGAGACAAAGATAAACGGGTCAGTTTTGTAAGGTTGTGCTTCTTTTTATTGTAATGTACCACCCATTCAACAATTCTCAACGCAATTTCCATCATGGGTCATCATCTAAAAACAGACAGTCTACGATATTAACAAAGTCGTAAGGCAGCATCAAACTAGAGCGACCCGACACTCTTACTTCAATGCTATTTCACTTTACTTACGCGATTACGCCCCAAAGAAACCAACCATCAGATAATCAAATTCTTCTGTGTTGAGACCGTTATATGCGTAAGGCAGTGACATTTGTGAATATTCCAACCAGTATCGACCAAAAGGTGACCACTTTTTAAGTATACTTCTATGTCACAATATAATAAATAATCAACTCACGAGTTCCATATCGTATGCATACAACGGTTTCATACGAGAATCACCAAATACTAAATATTCAAAAAGAACATAACTTTATGCATTCATGTATTCCAAGTACAAACCTGAAACAAACAAAACGCTGCAAAAATACACAATTTCACAGTACAATTCATTCATTTGATTGATTCACCAAACAAAAGAAAAGTCAATTAAAATGCAAAACAATACATAAACAAAATGATGGGTATTGAAGAATCGGGTCTTTTTGAATCATTAACGTGTGCCCGCTGAAAACCCGAAAACGAATAAGAAAGAAAAACACAGAAAATCACCTGTTGCTAAGTTAATATGACACCATAAAGTATTTAACAAATTGCAGGAAGAAATAGTTGAGGGAAAACTAACAGCAAAAAGCTCAGAGAATTTTGTTTGAGAAGTCAAGGTTTTGGGGGAAGAATCTGGTGGTGTTATTGAAGCCACGAAAATTAACGTATGGTTTACAAAGATTTTAAGTGGAATTTCTGAAATACAAGTAATTTGATTTTTAGGAGAAAATGAAAGGGCTCATCTTTTGTTTTTTGAGTGTGATATTGTAGCAACTAGCAAGTCATAACTCATAACTAGAGCGGTTCATGGACGGGGTAGCCTATTTAGCCCGTTCATTTGGTCTGCCATATAAGCGGGTTTGGTCACTAAAATATAAAAATAAGACGGATATCGGAAAAAAAAAAACTAGGCCCGCTAAATTAACGGGTGGACACGGACTAAATTTAAATGCCTATGGCAGGCCCGTCAAACCCGTTAAATTAAAATTTAGTAAGTTACTAAATAACACTAAATTATTATAGAATGAAATATAAATGTAAAAATATAATTAATACATTAAGTTACCAAAAAAAATTGTAAAAAAAAAAGGAAAGTATATGAAAAATTGGTATGTGTAATTAAATTATTAAAACTATGTGATGAAATATGTTGAGATGGTGATTTTTGTTATGTATAAGAATATTTAAGTCATCTAAAATTTATCGTTTAATTTGTCCATGTTCGCCAAACCATCAGAGGTGGATATGCAATATTGCTCATAATAATGACATGGACACAAAATTTGGGCCCGTTGGACAGATTTTGGTACAACGAGCCCGACCCATGTCCATCCCAAGCCCGATCAGTTCTACTCATAACCCGTAGGTTATGTGTCAAAAACACCTCTTGAATTACGTGTGAGTGGGGGTGTAAATGAGTCGATCTCAGCTTAATTATGAAAAATTTAATCGTTATAAATTTATTAAATTTGGTAGTTAAAATTTAAAATGGCTTTGTTTTGGTTAAATATGGCTCGAACTTAGGTTTTGTAATCCAATTAATTGAAATTGAGTTGAGTTTTAGTTTATCAGATTTCGAGTTAGGGTTGTTGAAGTGGTTCTATGCTAGTATTACATATCTAAGTTTGTTTATTGCTTTGGTTTCGGACTAGATCTAACTGAATTACATAGATATGATTAGAACTTAATTTTTTACTTAGTTTTATAAGTCTTTTCTTTTTTGGTTTGATTTATGAAAATAAAAAGTGTATATGTAGATAGTGAATATAAAATGTATAATATTTGAAGATTACGGGTAAAAATACGATGGAAATGGGAAGAACGACAAACAATGGCATGGGTCTATTCAAATATTGGGAGCTTTGTTTTCGCGTAATTGGAATTTTCAAGCACATGGTATACGCGAATCGAAGTATTTCACATTCTTCAAATACACGGACTTTCACATGCGCGAAAAGGTGTATGTATTGATATAAAAACTTGGGGCATATCTTATACTCCGTACGAAGTTAAATCTATGACTAATATATTTCTAACAATACTATTAGGTTAGATAGTACGGAGTATATCTAAAGATTGCCTAATGGTTGGTTGGTGTGGCTGCCATGACCCAAACCATTTCTCTAGCCTACACCAAGCAAACCAAATTGTCATGTTTGCCCCTTGGATGCGAATACAATTACATGACCCGTATAAGGATTTCAAGTTAGAAATACATTCGTAGTGAGTTTGCTATGACTCCACAAATTAAAGGTACAACCGTGCAAGTAATGAACCACTTTTCCCATTGCGGGCTTGATACATGTAGTATACTCCATAAGACTTAACTAAGTTTACCATGACTCGATAAAGGTACACGGTTCGAACTGCCTCCCAAGTGGGCTTGGTTTCACGACTCTATCCAAAATAATGAACCACTTAATTTTCCATTGTTTTGCCAATTTGACTTTTTCTTCTCTTTCAAACTACTCCTATCTTTTTCACTATATTTTACGAATGTTGAAATCTCTCTCATTCACCGAAAAACGATCATTTGTTAAATATATATAAGGTACGGAGTATATTTCAATCAAATGTTAACTTTCTAAATAAATGAGACGGGAGTGATCTAATACCCCCTCCTCATCACAATGTTTATCACATTTGCCTTTTGGAAAGTCAAATTTCTAAAAGTTTGACCGTCATTAGTTTAAAACGTATAAATAATGAAAGTATAATAATAGGATATTCACATTCGTCATCAAAACATCTTTCCTAAAATTATATTTTCAACAAAGAAACGTAATGTATAGCCAAAGAAAAAGACGGTCAAAGGTCGACATTGGAGACCGCTCATAAAGTAAATGTGATAAACAAAGTGATGAGGAAGGAGTACTTGTATAGACGTCAAATGCTTCACTGAACTTTTAAAAATTAACCTTTTTATTTAATTGTAAATTGAAAACAAGTTGTAAGGATTCCTTATAATATTTTGATATTTTGATGACGAGTGGATTACGGAGTACTTACTAACAATAAATCTAGGGTATTGCTCATTCACCCGCGAAAGTTGCTCAAACGCACGCATAAATGACCATTATACTCTTTTCAATTATCACCCACAATTTCAATAATTCAAAAACCTCTATATTTTCCCAATTTAAAACCACTGTCGTACCATAGCTGCGCCGCCATCACTACTATTGCTGGGAACCACTGTTGCCTCACCGCTCTAGTGGTTGTGCCATCATCATTTTAGCGCAAAGTTTGAAACAACTTAAAATGACATAGTTTGAATAAATAATTAAACTTTGTCGTATCTATATAATTGCTACTTAGATGATGAAGATTAACAATCAATAATTGATCTTTTTACCCCGTACTTAAATCTTTCATTTTCCCCTAAACTCCTTAGTTGTTAATGGCTTCCAACTTATAACAATAAATTAATTAAACTCATGCTACAGGCCTACAAGGTCAAACAAAATGGAATTAATTACGGAGTCATTTGATTGAAATTTACTTGTTTAGAATACAAATTTCGATCCATGATTGGAATATTTGATAAATTTGAGAACTAATTGATTAAGATTGTTTTAAAAGAGAGAAAATGTTGATAATACGAGATTGTATAAAAAGAATCCATTATTTTTGTTGTTTTAGACATTATTGTGGTTAGTTCTCAAGAAAATAAAACCAGAGAGATTTAGAGGAGAAAAGGGTATGGGATGGAATATCAATGGAAAAAAGCGTTGGAGAAAGAACTTCATGTGAAAGAAAGAACTACGTAAATCTAATTCAGAGGACAGTTTTTATGATAAACAATACCTTAACTAGGGTTTACCAAAGAAACCAATGTTAGGTGTACTTTGCACGTCATTTGTCGAAATGCCAAGTATTTCTAACCAATGATTTAACCTCTCAACTCCTCTCATTGTCCAAACCTCTTTACTTCTCATCAAAGGGTTCGAGGGTTGGTGGACATGGTGGTGTCATTCCATGATCAATAAAATCTTACTTTGGTTGTAAAAATATTAACACATTGGAGTAATTTTTTCCAAAATAATTATGTATCAACTATGAATCAATTTATACAAAAAAGTTATATGGAGTATACACTTATGCAAAAATGTTATATACACGTATTTTGGACTAATTATTTAATACTTTCTTTCATTTTTAATGATCTTCCCCTTTCATTATAATACTCCTCACAAAGAATAAAAAAGGGAACATCATACTTCGTACTTATACAAATATCAACCTACTCATTATAATACTCCTCACAAAGTACTTTGTATTCAGCATTCTACATATTAAGTTATACATGCTTTTTTCTAATAAAGAGAGCGCTTTTTGTATATACTCACACTACTTTGTACTTGTACAAATATCAACCTACTCAATATATAATGATCCGATTCACAAATACCGTCAACATAAAATAAAATGCCAATAAAATGTCTTTAGAGTTTATGTAATGGAAAGTAAGTGTCTACCTCACCCATTATTATTCATATAATCTAATTGAAAAATGAAGGGATAAAAAAAACCAAAAGAAAGAAAGTGATAACCACTCACTCAAGATTGGGCATTTCTGATCCATATTTGCTCTTACTCCTTACCCACTATCTTCCTATGTTTTCATTTTGATGTTATTTGGGTACTTTTCATAATGCTCACTTCCACACATGTGTTAATTATCAAAATAAATATCATTTATCGACTTTTTAATACTGCATATAAAATTAAATAATACAACTCTCAAAATTTCTACAATGTTTAATTCAATAATTATAACAGAATAATTCTATTTTTAGAACCGTTTTGATTAGAAATTCAATCGATCTCATCTGAATTTTCATCTGAGTTTTAAGATTGACAATAAAATTATTAATCGACCTCTTTGCCTTTAGCTTTGGCCTTTTTGCATAGTATCCTTCTCTTATTGATAATGCTTCTTTTGTAGGGAGTATAAAAAATTAGGAAGTAATATTTTACGATAAACAACAACACACGGAGTATCATTTTATTTTATACGAAGTACTTCATCGCCTATTTTTATATAAGTTCAAAATTATTATACACCAATTTATAAATTTAAAATAAATGAAAAGTGTCTTTTCCTTTTTATTGTTTTTATTTATTTATTTATTTATTTATTGTTAAGATTAGTTTGGATGATAGCCATCATCTTTTTAGCCTTTTAGTTTCAAGTCCTATTTCACTACGAGAGAACCCACAACACTCTCTTCATTATTTCATTTTTCTGAAGGTAAACTTACACTTTCATCATTTTTATCAAACACCCTTTAATCTCTCATTTCTTAATCTCATTTTTATGTACCAAAGTTTAGATCTTTATTAATTTTCATTGTTAATATAATTGTTATTTATACATACATGTATGTATGTGTTGTTTAGTCTGTTAATTAAATCAAATGGTTGTCTCATTGATATTCATATTTGTGATTCTATGTCTTCTGATTTGATCCCTGAATTTTGATTTTTAAATCGTCAATTTGTATGCTACATTAACCCATTACGCTTGCGGTATAAATTAAAAACATACTCCGTATTAGATTTAAATTGTTTTGAGCCATCCAACAATGCCTTAGTATTTCGCGTAAAATCGTCTTACAATCTCAAATTGTAAGACCTGTAATGCATGTAAGACCGTCTTTTTTAAGACTTTTGGGTTGAAACAATAAAGGTGAAATCTTGTGCATTTTTTTTAGTGTGGTGTACATGGTTGTTTAAGCAGAAAATACTATATTTCTATTAATTCTATTGATGAGAATTGTTGTTGATGTACACATTGTTGGTGTATTGATTTATTGATGAATCTGGGATGAAAAAGGAAGAATTGAGTGTGGGATTTTAAGCTTGATGGTATATCACTCTTTCACACTTGAAGGACACGAGGTCGAATACTATTTACCCGAATTTGACGTTACTAAAACGTGAAACTAGCAACTAGTTGTTTGTGAAACTGTCGTACGCGTACAACGAGTGCTCCCTCTAAAGTGCATTTTTTAGGACCTTTTTTCCTTGTCTTATGTGTCTGAAGTTGTCATATTTTGAAGTTTTCAAAGTTTAGTGTTATCTAAGTAGTATTTTTACTGGAATTTTGTGAAGTCATTTGAAGTTTTAGTTTTCTTAAATGTTTGAAAAGTTAAGGACTAATAAGACGAGAAGATGAGAGATCCTTAGTGATCAAGTATACTCCGTATAATCTCTTGCAATCGTCTCATGTTGAAAGTTTTGATGTTTGTTATTTTGTTTCAGCGAATTGATTCATTGTTTGTGCTCAGAGATTTTAATATAGAGAGATGAGAGGAGGACTATGGCAGCTAGGTCAGTCCATCACCAGGCGTCTCGCGCAGGTGGAAAAGAAAGTTCCATCTCGTCGATGCTTCGCTTCTGAGGCGGATCTAAAGAAAACAGTCCTTTACGACTTCCACGTTGAGAACGGTGGGAAAATGGTACCCTTTGCTGGTTACAGCATGCCAATTCAGTACAAGGACTCGATAATGGACTCGACTGTCAACTGTCGGGAGAATGGCAGTCTTTTTGATGTCGCTCACATGTGCGGTCTCAGTCTTAAGGGACCTGACTGCATTCCATTCCTAGAAAAGCTGGTTATTGGGGACATTGCTGGGCTTGCCCCTGGTACCGGAACTTTATCCGTGTTCACAAATGAAAAGGGTGGAGCGATTGATGACACGGTTATTACCAAGGTGAAAGATGATCACATATACTTGGTTGTGAATGCGGGTTGTAGGGATAAGGATCTTGCACATATCGAGGAGCATATGAAGTCGTTCAAGGCTAAAGGTGGTAATGTCTCGTGGCACATCCATGATGAGAGATCTCTTCTTGCCTTGCAGGTTGATCTTCTTTAATTCCTGATCTCCAGTTATCTATGCATCTTAACAAAGCATTAGGCCTCGGTTTTTTCATTACCTAGACTCACCGTGTATATAAATTTGCGCCGATATTAGCTTGATAAATACAATTATGCTATTTGATTGTTGTTTCGTTCCTGTGCCGAGTTATGTGTTTAACACTTTAACTGGTCTGCTCGGGAGCGAGGAGTCCGATACGAATGCATGGGGTTGGGGTTTATGGATATTCATTCCTTGCCATCTTCTTAAATACACTTAAAACTTGTTATTGATTGGTTCCAGAAAATGTTAACGAGTAAAATATTCGGGGATTTTTGATGTCAGCAATTTGCACTGATGGTTGCAATTTTTGAATTTGTTAACGTACAAGATCTAGGTGCTGTATTATATGTTCCCTGAGAGATGTGATCGATTTTGTTGCATGCGTTTTCTCAGGGACCCCTTGCAGCTCCCGTCCTCCAAAAACTGACCAAGGATGACTTAAGCAAGATGTACTTCGGCCAATTCTCGATGATTGACATTGGTGGCTTCCCTTGCTACCTCACTAGGACCGGGTAATAATACTTCATGCTTCGTCTCATTCGAGTTTCAAAATGGTTTACGACCTTTTCTTTTCGTTTTAAGTATGAAATCTGAAGTTTATTTGAAAGATTCTACAGTGTAGTGTTTTTGCTAAGGTTTTCTGAAGCTCTTTTTTTTGAAGTGTTTGATAAGCTAAGAAAATATAAGATGAGGAAAATAGATCTTTACTCTAATTTCCAAATACCGCGAGTGATTGCAGCTATACCGGTGAAGATGGGTTTGAAATCTCAGTCCCCGACGAGCACGCTGTAGAGCTCGCAAAGCAAATCCTCGAGAAATCCGAAGGAAAAGTCAGACTCACTGGGCTCGGTGCTCGAGACAGTCTCAGGCTAGAAGCCGGGCTGTGCCTCTACGGCAACGACCTGGAGCAGCACATCACTCCCGTCGAGGCGGGCCTTACTTGGGCCATCGGCAAGAGACGTAGGGCCGAAGGTGGGTTCCTAGGCGCCGAAGTCATACTCAAGCAAATCGCTGACGGGCCTACAATCCGAAGGGTCGGGTTCATCTCATCTGGGCCTCCAGCGAGAAGTCACAGTGAAATTAAGAATGACAGCGGAGAAAACATCGGTGAGGTTACTAGTGGAGGGTTTAGCCCGTGCCTCAAGAAGAATATCGCTATGGGGTACGTGAAATCGGGTAACCACAAGGCTGGTACTAAGGTTAACATTGTCGTAAGGGGGAAGTCGTATGAAGGAGTCGTTTCAAAAATGCCCTTCGTACCCACCAAATACTACAAGCCATAGTAGTCGACAACAATCGTGTTATACATCTCGTAAACTCCTAATTTGTTCTTGTTTTTTTTTTTTTTTTTTCCCCTTTTAAAGTATGTGCAATGCCACTTCGTCCGATCTTTACTTCTTGTTCCTGAAATTTCTCTTGGAGATGTAATTTCAATTTTTTTCGGAAATGATGTTGTTGACTTGTTCCGCCCCTATTAGGTTCCATCTTTTTTCGATTCTATATTACCTACACTGTGGACGGGACCGGAGGCGTGTAATGTATCGGCAATGCAGGAGAAAAACACAGTCATTGGTTAACAATAGTTGTCGACAGGGGGCGTGTAATGTATGCGATCTCCATTTCTCCTACAAGCTGTACTCGTATTTCGCTTTTTCGAAAACTTTTAATTTCCGATATTATAAAATCTATACCATCGGATTCTTCAAGTAAAATCTTTTCATAAAGGATGTACTCGTACATTTTCCATTTTAATGTGAATTGTTGAAACTTGTACCGTAATTTGCTGCAAATTTATCATGCTAGTAAATTATAGCTGCTTCATATTTTCCTTTTAGTCAGTTGACTATGTTATTTTTTTTAGTAAAATATTTGAACACTTTTTGCAATTCTTATTACTCATTTACTCCTAAGTGGTATGTCAACTCTTCTAAATAAAAGATAACCTTTTTCAATCTTTCTTGATAACCAAGAAACTAAAAGAGTAATTTATTAGAGCGGATTCTCTGTTTTAGAAACTGAATGTCGTAGCATTAAAATAATATTGTATATAATTGATAATAATGACAAAAACTAAAATAAGATGTATAATGTTGTTATGTGTGGGTGAAGTGTAGTATAACTATAGTGAAATATTGATGGTGTCTCATAGTATGAGACGGCCTCACCATAGAATTACTATATTAGACGGTACTTTTCACGAGATTTAGTAAGTATAATTAGACATCGATCATGAAATTTCATCTAAGTGTAAACAATGGCCTAAACTTTTGTTGCTTGTAGGCTACTTTATACGGAGTACTATTATTATTATTATTATTATTATTATTATTATTAATTTTTTTTTTTATATGTGTGTGCTTCGATTAATTTAAGTGGTAGTAGTCAATCGTATTATAACCTTGGTGAAGAAGATATAGAAATTCAACGAATCGTATGTTTAAAATACGGAGTAGTTGTTTTCAGATTACGAAGTAGATAACGAGGTATGTTTATGTACTACATATGGGTTGGTTGTGAAATTACTCATTTTTAAAACAAAAAATAAATAAGTAATTGAGGACTTATTCTTTCCGGCTTATTTTCAGCTCATTCATTGAAATTCAGTTAAACTCGCTTCAGTTCACTTCAATTTAGCTTCTTTCAGTTCAGTTCAATTTAGCTCGATTCAGTTCAATTCAACTACAAAAAGTCAGAAAAAACAGGTCCTAAGTCGACCTAGCTTCAACAGGTCCTCAAATTAAAACAAAGTAAAATTTTGTACTTACATAAAATTATATGAGTTAAAAGGTCATATAGTAACAATATTCATCATTTTTATCGTCTAAATATATTAGGATGATAAAAATTAAAACTGTATCAATAAACTTGAGATGAAACAATGCACCAACGATGCGTCATTTGAACGGTCGATTTGAGTCGAAACGTGTAGAAAAAATAACGTCGTAGACAATCTCGTGGGATGCTCTATTGAACAAAGGGACATGGGTCATTGAATGGCAAATATACAGTCTTTGATTTTGGACTAATACGGAGTATTCCGTAGTTGGTAACTTGGTATGTATGGTGATTACAGTTACTGCATACTTTTATGTTTAAGAAAATATCATTATCACTTAACGGTTTAGATTGATTATTACTCCGTAATCAATTTTTGTTCTTGTCGTTGGTAGTTCAACTTTGCTAATGGCTCGTGGGAGTTTTTCTTTCTGTTGAGGAGCTGCGAGAGGAAGCTCGTATCCAATCCGCTATGCTCCACCAACATGATTCTAATATCTGACACAATTTATCACTTATTTTATGTATGAAGTGTTTCTTTTGTAATGTTTTACGTTGTAGTTTAATATACAATTTGAATTATCGTATTTTTAATACGCAAAATCTTTATTTTTAGTTGAGAGAAAGTAAAATTAAAAATTTTATGTACTAAATTTCATCTAATATGAAATGAAGTACGATTAATAGTGAAGTTGATATCAAGCATAAAGAACACCACTTGTTAATGCAACTACGAGTAGTTAGTAGTATTAAGTTCAGTTGAGGTAGGTAACCATGTGCTTATGACCTTATTATAGATCGTCAAACAGTTAATGCGATATAGCTTGGATGCTGTGATTAAATTGGTCATTGAATTTATTTAAATTATTGAGGACTCAACTAAGAACTTGTTCTTTCGGTCTAAATGTTTCCTGTATTATAAAATTTAAAGTTGGAATTTTCTATGAAATATTTGATAAAATAGTAAAAATAAGGTGAGGGAAACCGTCTGTAATTCATTGCTTCAAATTATTCTTATTTATATAAAGTGGTCTTATTTATATATGTTGTAAGTAAGTACTATGTAATTATTATTCTAAGAATTGAATAACTAGTCATCGCTAAAGAAATATAGCAAAATATATAAGACGGAAATTGAACAAATTAGTTGAAATATTCAATCTGATCTTTATGTTAGGAATTGTAACAAGGTGACCTAATGGCTTGGCTATATTAGAATTGAATGATCAAAGTGTGTGCGCATTATTTTACTTCATCACCACATACGTACGAAATATATATTGTCATTATATTGAACGTTGAAGAGACCAACATTTTCCATAAAATGTACCAAGTTTTATTTATATATATACGGAGTATACATGTTTTTTTTATTTATATAAGACCGTCTTATTATAAGTTAAATTTTATACTCGTAGATCATTGTATTTGTACTTTAGGTAATACTCCGTATATTTGTCGTATTCATAATCGTTTATTAATTCTTGATTTTTCATAACCCTCCTTACTCAATTTTTTTTTTTAAATTTGGATGTACCTTTTTCTTTAAAATAATATCGTTACCGAATACTTACAACTAAAAAAACAATATTAAAGAAAATTATAAATTCATTTATACAGGTACAACACCAAATTTACGAGTAATTTTATTGTAAGATAATTTTTTGCATATAAACGGTGTTGTAAAGTTGTACTATTACATATACTAAAACATTACAAAGAACAAATTAATTTATACGAGAAAAATTTATCGTAAAACCGTCAATTTTTAAATAGTGGTGGACTTGATCTTCATGGGTACGCTAGGACACAAGGCAGGAACAAGTCTAACCCCCCAAAAAAACAAGACCCAAGTGACCAAGTCCATAGATTTGGTCAACATTTTCAAAATTTAGACCAAGTTTTGTTTTCTTTGTCCTCTTTTACTGCTATTGATTTCATTTTTGTACATCAGTCGTACCAAATTTGGAATGCTGAGATTTCTATATATATATTCACAATTCCTCCCTTATATTTCATATCTCATAAACAATAATCTTCCAACATTTTTTTTCCAAAACAATCCAAAGTTTTCATACTAAAAATAAAGCTAGAGAAGAAAATTAATTACATAACAACATTTTGTACTTGAATTGAAGTCATGATTTCGTTACAATGTTGTACAACCATCAGACCTACCGTAAATCTCCTCCAGTCGTCACAGAAACGACGAGTCGTGAGCCTAAATCGGCCCACAACGTACCTAAAAACACCCATGATTGTGGTTCCTAAGCTACCAAATATTGACATGAACAAAAATGTTGTCATAGAGGAGTTTAACAATGGGGTAAGAATGAGTCCATCGAGGAAATCTAGCCCCAAAAACGGTCGAAAGACGACTCCAAAAAACGATGAGATTACTGTAAAACTTTATGCAGTCCTCGAGGCGATATCTGATAGAATTGAGATGCACAACAATGTGAAGGACCAGCGCGTGGAGTGGAACTCGCTGTTGTTGAATTCGATTAATATGATCACGTTGACGGCTGCGACAATGGCGGGGGTTTCGGCCGTGGACGAGGGTAATTTGGCGTTGAAGGTGTCGTCGATGGTGTTGTTTGTGGCGGCGACAGGGTTGTTGGCGGTTATGAACAAGATTCAGCCGTCTCAGCTTGCTCAGGAGCAGAGAAACGCGGTGAGGTTGTTGAAGCAGTTGAAGAAAAAGGTCGAAATCGATATGATAATTAAAAGTGTATTCACATGTAATGACGTTGAGGGTTACATGGATGAAGTGTTCGCATTGGATAGGGCGTACCCGCTCCCTCTGTTGGGGGCAATGCTAGAGAAATTCCCAGAGACATACGAGCCAGCCAGATGGTGGCCATCAAGTCCCGCACGTGGCAAAAATATCGAAAACTCAAGAGCGTCGTCACCGAGTAGTAATAACAATAATGGATGGAGTAAAGAGTTAGAGGAGGAAATGAGGGACATTGTGAAGGTTGTTGAGAAAAAAGACATTATGGACTATGTAAGGTTAGGTAACAAAGCACTAAAATTAAATAAAACGTTAGCGGTCATGGGCCCGCTTTTGACCGGGTTAGCGGTCGTGGGGTCGGGGATTTCGGTCCATGGGGCCGGGTGGGGTGGAGTGGTGGCGGCCGTGGCAGGGTCGATGGCGGGGGTAGTGAATGCCATGGAGCATGGTGGGCAAGTAGGGATGGTTTTTGAGATGTATAGGAATTGCGGCGGATTATTTAGTCGACAGGTTGATAATGTTCAATCGACCTTAGAAGAGGTCGATTACGAGAAGAGAGAAAACGGGGAATTATTCGAGCTGAAATTGGCTTTGAAGTTAGGGAGAAGTTTATCGGAAATGAGAGACTTGGCCGATAAATCGAAGAAAAATGGAGGAGTTGTTAATGAATTTGCTAGCAAACTCTTCTAATCCTTGGTTGATGTAGTTGTAATTAGAGGAATTCGTTCATTCTTTAATGTGTTATGACCATTTATTCATTTTTTAAGTGAGACGTAATTAGAAATTTAGAATCACATTTATGTAAATTTTTGAGTTAACAAATAATTGGATGTATAGACTCAAGCTTCCATAATGTTTATCTTAGCTTGTATTTAAAGGTTGCTAATTTAGCAATGAACTTTGAATAAATTCTGATTTGAATAACCTATTTGATTTGATTTGACGTAGTATATAAATACAAAGTCTAAAGTTCGGACTTTAAAAGTTGAACTTTTTTATTGGAAACATTTTAACTATGGTTTAAATTTATTTTAACTAAGGGTTAAGGTATTCATTTACGAAATAGTAAGTTATATATAATATAAAGTTTGACTAAACCGTCACGCCGATAGCCTAAGATAAAGCCCAACAAGGCATTCATTTACGGTTTCATATGCTGATTCAAGTGACCTGTTTAAACACAAGCTAAGATAAACAATATCAAAACCCTTAGTTAAAGTTTGAATACCTTAAAAGCACGTGACATGTTTAACAAGTGTTTCACTGTTTGAGAGTTTGGGACATACCTACGAAACACTGTACCGTCATGTGGACTGTGGACCGGCCTAACACTGCGCAAACTATTTCTGCTCATACTCCTTATGTTTACTCGTTAAGCTGACATAAATCTTTTTTCTCCAAAAAAGTACTTCATACAACTTAACATGAAATATTTATTAAAAATGTGTGCTTAGAAATCTTATTTAACCGACCATATTTAAATTTAACCAATGGGTAAATCGGATGGGGTAATTTTTTTTTCACGATTTGAACACAAAGAATAGTAAATGTGTCTCCCATTAATTTCTCTTCTCCCTCCTTCAATTCCCCTCTTCCTCTCCAAAATCACCCAACAATCTCACACCTGAAAAACAAAAAATCAAAAAATTGAAAATGATAAACCTATTATTCGCAGTAATATTTGCAGAAGCAACAACAATAATTCTCCTATTATTCAAAACTCCATTGAGAAAGCTTGTAATTTCTGGGATTGACATGGTAAAGCGTGGAAGAGGACCCATTGTTGTAAAAACAATATCTTCCACCATATTTGTTGTGCTTTCTTCATCAATTTACAGTGTTATTAAATTTACTCGTAAAGCTGATATTGATGATGGTGCTCCACCTGATCTTAACCCTACTGAACAAGTCCTCTTTGCTCAACACCTCCTTCAATCTTCTCTCATGGGTTTGTTTCCCCTCTATGTTTTTTTTTTTTTTTTGAATTTTTCGGTTACGGTTACGGTTTTGGTTGGTTTGTTTATTTGTTTATGGACGGTTTATGATGATGATTTGAGGTTGAGTTAGTTGGCCCCAAGTTATGATTTTGAGAATGTGGTTTGGAATTTTGAGAAGAATTGTGCTTTTTGATTGGTTTTTATGGACGGTTTCAGATGCTGATTCAAGTTTAAGGTTGGTGTCCCCAAGTTATGATTTTGGGAATGTGGGTTTGTTTATCTTGGAATTTTGTCATTTGGGTTTGTATGTTGGTGAAGAATTGTGCTTTTGATTAGTTTTTATGGACGGTTTCAGATGATGGTTCGAGGTTGGGGTCGTGGCACCCAAGTTATGATTTTAGCATTTGGACATTTGGGTTTGTATGTTTGTGAAGAATTGGGCTTTTGATTGGTTTTTATGGACGGTTTCAGATGACGAGGTTGGGGTCGTGTCCCCAAGTTATGATTTTGGGAATATGGGTTTGTTTGTTTTGGAATTTTGTCATTTGGGTTTGTTTGTTTGTGAAGATTTGTGCTTTTGATTGGTTTTTATGGACGATTATAGATGATGGATCGTGTTAGCGAACTGATAATTGATATTGGGACTAAGTCTTTGTTGTTGTTGATTATGTTTTGGGTTTGGTTTGGAACTTTAGGAAGGTTTGAGCTTATAATTATCTAATCTTCAATTTAGATTTTAGTCTTTAATGTATAAATTGTGAATGATTAGTTATGGAAGCTTTGCTATGTTTGTTATTCGAAAGTTGGAAGCTTTGCTCGAAAAGCAAAAAATGGCTTATGATAAGCAAATGGAGGGAGTATGAAACATTGAAATGAGTATTTTTACCAAAGCGTTTTTCGTTGTGTAAACCATAAAAACGAACGTTTCCTTGGTTGCCTAGCTTCTTCTACTTGTACACTAGTGGCATATATTATCTTGGAAACTATAAACATTACTCCGTATTTCTTAGCTGTTAGCTTGAAACGGTTTGTTTTGGCGAATGTAACTCAAACCTTCGACGTGGATTTAATGCAGGATTCATTCTATTTCTCGGATTGATGATAGATCGTCTCCACTACTACATTCGAGAGCTTCATTTAATAAGGAAGACCATGGATGCAGTAAAGAAGAACAACGCGAAATATCCTGGGCCCGAGGACATTAAAGCTCGAGAAATGCAGGTAGACACTTTCAAGGACATGATACAGCAGATGGAAACCGAACTCAAGTCCAAAATTAAGGAAGCAACCTCATCTGGAGCGACAGTCGAGGCTCTTAGGAAGCAAACCGAAGGGTTGCTACTTGAATATGACCGTTTGCTTGCTGAGAACCAAGAGCTTCGGAATCAAGTGCAAACTATAGATCGAAGAGTTTCTCATTCCGCTGTGAAGAAGGACTCATAATAGCAAGAAGATCGAAAACGTACGTTCGCTAGTTTTCATTGAGTTTAGGCTTTTAATACTGATTATCGTTAACCTTAAAACATCTTGAAACTTAAGGAAGCAAGATGGGTATAAATCTAGACTAGAAACGAGGAAATTTAGCGTACGTTTGATGTTAGCTGTGGATTACGTGCTTGCCTCATGTAGATATCGGCTTGATAGGGTATACAAAGTCGTGTTTGTTGTTTTCAAATTTTTTAATTAAATTTTGTGTTTTCCATCTATTAGTTGAATTTTTGTTTCAATTCTGGGGATAGCATACTGGACAAAACCGAAGAAAATTTTAGGAATACACTGCAGAACTCCTCACCAATTTTTTCTTCAAGTGTTTGCTTTAAGAAAATTTGCAGATTTAGGCAAAGGACCACAAAAGAAGCAACTATTTGAAGAGGGGATCGTTCACATGAAGCATACATGCAAATGCACAGGTGAGTGCTCGTTCATCCCTTCTGTTTAGTATTTCTAGATATGGTGTATCATTGAGTTTCTAGTCTCTTAATAATAATTTTATGCACAAAGCCTTAGTTGTAAACTGATTTGTGGCTTCCGAGGTTGAATAATATACGCCTTCAAATGACCAGACTAGTGACTACTGTTGGTTGTTCCTGATTTCAATTCTCGACGCGCTAGCTTAGGCGCGTTGCCATAGGGTTGATGTAGTTGAGTTGTTTATGAGATTGACGTTGGTTTTACCAAGGTTGGTTCGATCTTTCCCATAACTGATTTTTTTGAAAGCTCAGCTAGTTTTGACTTTCCTAAGCGTAGTTAGGATCGTATCAGGCCATAGACGATAAACTAAACTGTCACTAAAGTGTAGTACGTATGAACTTAGGTCCTCGCACAATTATCATAGAGCAGTGCACTTTGAAAATTGCTGATGAATTTATGAGACACAAAACAATCTATTACAAACATTTTTGGCAGCACTTTTTTATAATTTGGCTGCCATGTAATTGCTTCTAATAATTTTAAAATTCTCAAATGTTTAAACAAATTTCTCGACAAGATAAAACATAGTGATGAATGCATCTGCATACATTTACTAGTGAACCCTTCTACTAATGTCTGAACTTTGGGCTTTGTCAAGTTGGTATAAGTAATACCGGTTGAGGGTTGACCCGACGTACTAAAAAACGTCTCTGTTTCATCATTGTTTTTGCTTCTCACTGTGATCCAAGCACCATCATCATCGTCCATTAAATCGAATGATGATTCCGTAGATGTATCTCCTGCTAATTCCCTCATTCTGTCTTTTGTGGATTTGAGATTTCCTTCATGAGTCGAATTTCCTGGTGATGAATCCGGTTTTTCAATCTTCTCCCAAACATTCGGGTCCAATACACTTGTCGGAGTTTCCATACTAAGCTTGTGGATAAATCTGTCATCATTTAGGAAAGGATGATTTAGGAGTTGAGTCGCGGACCACCTCTCCCTTGGGTCCCGGTTCAGGCATTTATCCAAGAAGTCCTTAGCTTGGTCTGTTAAGTACCCGGGGATTTTGGGCAATGTCCCTATAAACCCGATCCAATAGAGCGCTGAAACCGGGTCTTGAGAGATATTGGGCCATGGGGGTAGCCCAGTAGCCATCTCAAGAACCGTGCAACCCAAGGCCCACACATCCGCTCGATAGCCTTGTTCCTCGCCACGTGCGACCTCTGGGGCCATGTACATTGGCGTGCCAGCGATAACCTCAACCGACGAAAGACACACGACTGCCACGTCATCAACTCGCCTTGAGCATCCAAAGTCCCCGATTTTCACCCCGTCATTTGTGACCAATATGTTGGCACCCTTAATGTCGCAATGTACTATACCCCTAGAATGTAGGTACTCTAGACCTTTTACGATTTCCCTTGTGTACCCACGGACACTGGCCTCGCTTAGGCCACTGCCTTTACTACGGATGGCATCTATAAGCGTGCCATGCGAGGCATACTCCAATAAAACATTATAGACAAAATGACCCTTTTCTAGAGTAATATCATTCCCCTTGTACTCAATTATTTGATTACAATTTAGGGTTGAATGTATTTCCTCCTCCTTTTGAAGGGCACTTGCCCTTGACAATGTCGTATGCTTGACCGCAAAGACATCTCCTGTACGACAATCCCTCCCTAGGGAGACGTCGGCCGATGAGCCACGACCGATGAGCTTTCCCTTCCTCCACTCCATATGGTTAAACTTGTACTCTTAGAGAACAGTTTTGTTAGAGAAAATGACTTTGAGTTGTTAGTGAATGTTTGTAAGAAACATTCAAGTGAAGATATATATAGTGCAAGTTTGCTTTAAAAGAAAAAAACGATAAAGAAAAAGAAAAATGAGGATAGAATAATAATATAATTGACCAATGAACGGCGTTGTTGTTTACTTTACTCAAATATTTGACGGCTATTTGTTAACGTTGAGGTATCTTCACATGTTAAAAGCAAAGAATCAACATGGCAAAAACTAAATTACATAAATTAAAAAAAATAAAAATAAAGTTTTAATAGAAATGAAAAATTGATTTCATATTGTGTGGGAGATTTCCCTTATTCTCCCTTCTATAGTGTTCTTCCCCTCTTTTTGAAACAATTCTTTTCAAATTTATATCATTAAATTTTACAGTTTACTATCGAAAATTCGTGATCCATTAGCCAGGACACACTTATTCTAGGTAACAGATTTCAGGTTTGAGTTCACTTTCCCGTTGTGATAGCCTTACGTCCCTCATACTGCTTGTAATTTCTTATAACCTAGATTATTTCCCCTCCTTTCGAAGATGAAACATCTGAAAGTAAATTTAATATTTACCACTAAGCTAAGACATCGTAAGGAGCGTAGGAGGAAAACTTAGAGAAGAATGATACAACTCACTTGGTTAATCCTCACATGGTGGAGGCACGTGATAACGTGCTTTGGTAGCTAATGCTAGATTAATTGTATCATTAGCTAAACAAATTGTGCTAATAATTTCATTTAGGCTTAATTAGCATAATACCGTGCTATGTATGCTATGTTGATTGGTTAATTTTATAAAGTTAATTACGTAGATTTAGGATGATTGTTTGATTGGCTAATTAACATTTGTTGTTGATTAAAATAGAGTTGATTTTGCTCAAGTCTCGTGAAGGATATTGTTATTTATTATTTAGGACTTCTAATTATTATGATACCTTTCTTTATACTTTAGGCATGCTTAGGATGATGGTTTTTTTTTTTTTTTTTTCAAAAGAATATTTTTTTGAATGGGCATTATAGTTACTCCATCTGTTTCAGTGAATTGTGAAAAGTGTAAACAAATAACTGAGACAGAGGGAGTACGAGAATTTGATTCGATTGACTCTACAATTTCCCAAGATTGCTATGCACAAAAGGTTATTGAATTGAAGTTTAGGTAGAATGTTAAAATTCTATGATCTTACAATCTGATTTAGTAGAAGTAAAATTCAAATTTATGTACTTTGTGGTAGTATAATTCATAGAAGATTTATAGTAGTCCTGGGGCAAGTTTTAATGTACAAGCACACAAACATATTAGAAAATCACAACACGACCCGACAAAACACGATGCGACATGTCTCAATCTGAGTTGCACACAAAAGTGTCAAGGAGGGTACCTATTAAGAGACACATTGTACATAAAAGAAGAGAAATTCGATGTGATAAAGAACATTATGCAGCCTCAGCAAATCCAACCCTGAGATTCCCAAAGTCGAACACTGTGTGGTAACGTCCCATGAACACGTCCCCGAGAATCCTGCAACGAAGGAGAACAAAGTCAGTATAAGACACGGCAATTAAAGATGTATTTGAATATCTTATTGGTATACTTTTGCCAAAAAAACGAAAAATATACCAGAGAGGTCCGCGAGGAGGAGGAATATCCATAGCACTGAATCCGCTGATGCACTGAGCCGCATGCCCCTCACCGATCTTTAGCACATACTGCGAAGAAACCGAAAAGTTATTATTGAATGTAAAGTCGCAGTAAATGGCTAATTAAAGATGTATTTTAATCGTATGGTTAATAACTTGGCCTCATGTGTAAAAAAGTCATATTTTGTTTTAAGATATTGAAAAGACGGAGAGTACGAAACACCACCGGAAGTGTATTACCTCCTCGGGGCTAAGCTCAAACTGTCTGCCACCAATTGTAAACGATACCGAAGGCATCCTGGAGAGGTTGTTACAGTCAACCACCGTTTCTCCACTGGGATTTGGCATTCGTTCACACAACTGAAAAGTTTTGTGAGTACGTAAGCGTCAAAATTTGTGTACAATTTTGTTCGATGCATTTCTTTTAGATTCTTAGTGAATAGAAGTAATTTGGCGTTGCATACCTCATCGACGTAGCTGATTGCACTTTCTTGGGTCACATTTTGCTGGAGTTGATTCTGCATCCACACGACGGACATCTCACATACCGAGCACATTGCATCACGTGATCCAACAGTCGAATTATTCTCAGAAGTCTCCTTATCCAACACACTCTCAATCCCCATGCTGTGGAAAAGCATTCATCCTTTTCATTAAATCACCCGCAGTGAACAGCAGAGTAAAACCGTCTTCTACTCTTTTGTCTTATAAGAAAAACATAAAAGAATTGAAAAACGAGGCAACATTTTCTCACTGTAAGTCTACCTAACGCCGTGTTTGCCATCGAATGTGCAAAGACCGATTTGAGAGCAGACCTTTTCCGGAGATTCCTAGTTTTAAAAAATAAAATAAAAATGAATAGATCAGCTGAAGAAATCGAGTTTATAGACTTTATACATCATGTATTATACATATATAGACGACTGTAATTGCCGAACATGATATTCTTCTCAAAATAGTGTGTCCAACTCTCCTTAACGAGTTTGAAGGTGTATTATATTTATACCCCTAATTTGCTTATTAATGCAAATGCGTTAATATAAAATTAGCGGAAAATCTTCATTCTAACAACCCGAGATACAGGCCATATGATAGTCACCTGAGAATCTGAGATACTCACCTGAGAAATGAGAAGATCGAGCATTGTCTGCCCGTACTGATTTACGACTGCCTTACACTCGTTATTCAAAACACCAGAAGCTTTGATCGCATGGTTTATTTGAGTAATGATTGTCTGCATGTGATTCAGATTTAAATCGATAACTGCATAAGCAAAACTGTTCTGATACATACACTGATACTTCTAAAAATGAGAACTAACCGAAGGACCAGCCAACAATGACGTTCCAGAATCCGCAATTGCTGCGCATCCACCAGCGCAGTATCCTGGGGGAAAACGTCGTTAATTATCGTCATAATCGTCATGAGCTCAAACAAGATTGATAACAGGGGAATAAATAAAAACGTTGAAAGCAAGGGTATACCCGTTGTTTTGCCACCTATAAGAACATCGCCCATGTCAAACTGTCAACAAAAAAGATCATTTCAATGAGAAAATTCGACACTTCGACATATTCGAGTACAATTATTTTGATTTACGAATTAATGAATTACCTGCCAATAACCCTTCCTTGTCACAGGAGCATAGGTATGTTCGCCTTTGAAGTGTGTCGGGTCAACCCCACCGAACACTATTTCACCGCCTTCCTCTTCGTTTGGATTACGGTTTAGCCAAAATGAAAACACGGGTTCTCTGATAAGGCCTTGCTTGAGCATGTTGTACCTGCACGACGAATATATGTCGTTCTTCCACTTCTAGTATATAATGACGTAAGTTTCACAATTTTATTCAAAGTAGTCTTACTGAACGTAATATAACCATATCATCATCTTGAGAAGTGAAAAACAATTACCACACTGGCACCGTGTTCCCTACTGAGATCTCTTGGAAGCCCAGGCCGAGTATACCATCGAAATGGGCAACCACGAAAAGAGCTCCTGGTTCACTGGTTGCCTCGATAAATTCCTGATATATACGGAAATAAAGTGAGTTGAGTTGCTTGAACATAAAGATATAGCGATTCAAAGTTTGAAAGAAAAAGTTGATTTCACTTTGCCTGGTTCTTCACAATGATGTCGCAGATCATGATGTTATCTTTGCTGAAGAAACCAGATATAGCCCCCGTTCCATACTTAATCGCAGCACGTTTACCTGAACCATGAAAAAAGAGAGTCGTTTGTAGTGCATTTTGGTCACTCACATAAAGGGATTAAAATTACTATTCATTTGCCTCAGCTCCTTCAAAACAAAGTCTAGAGCAATTCGACAATGTGTAAGGAAAATGGTACAAACCGCTCTTAGTGTGCGTGCTGGAGGCCGTAGACCTGTAGAAAGAATGGAAGTAACAGGCAATCTGAAAAGCAAAATGCCAAAAGTGAGAAACTAAGCATTGCATCAAAAACCCTTGTAAAACAAAAACAGTTAGATTCTGCGTTGGAACTTACGGAGAAGTAGCACTTAGAGGAAGGGACCCACAAGTTTGAACTACCCGTGTCAAAAATGACAGTGAACTTCTGAGGCGGAGTACCGATACCGATCTCCCCAAAGTATTGAGTATCCATGTAGTTCTTGAGGGAAACGATATCGGTACCTTCTGCATTTTCCCCGTAGTTATTGCTGAGCAGATAGTTCGGTAGAAAAGATTCTAACACCTCCCTATCGGTGGACGCAAGCTGTGCTGCTGCACGACTGTTTCGATTGGTTTTCCTCCTTTTCAGCCCGATTCTAAATAGCCCGTTGTTGGGTAAGGAAAGGACGAGCGGAAACAATATAATCGAAAGTAGTAAGAGCGGGATCACTAGCGCCTTAAAGCTAACCATGTTTACCTGTTGAAGGCGTCAAAGAAATAGATAACTAGCTATTATCTGTATTGACATGATTGGAGGCACATGTCGAGTGTAACGAGAGTGGAAGAGAATCGAACTTATGACCTATTGTCACATGATACGCACCTGTCCGGACTGATAGACCAGGACAGCTACAATTATGAAACCGTTTATTATGTCATGATATCTACCATTTTATGAACTAACGTAAGTCTTCTAAGAGATCGTCTCACCTAACTAAGGACGAGATAAACAAACACAACCATAAAATGATTAAAAATAAAAGAAAAAAAATATAAAAACTAGAAAGTAACTACTTGTATGAGAGGTTTCATAACTTTAATACTGAATACTGAATTATAAACTGCATTTCATAAAACTTGAGAATATTTTCACAAAACTTCCTACTTGAGAATAAATAAAAAAAAAAAAAAAGAGGAAGTGAACATGTCCCAAGTCACCCAAACTCATCACCCTTAAGCATACTGCATACTGACATGGAAACTTGTTAAAAATAACCCTAACTAAAATACTAAGCATAATAATTTAAAGGAGAAATATATACATGCAATTTGAAAATTAAGTACATGCAATCATATAAAATACAAATAAATATATTAAAACAAATTACAAATTACAAATAGGAGGAAAATAACAAATTAATTAGTGCAAGCAAGCTCACCAAATTTCCAAGAGAAAGACAATTATTATTATGAATTTGTGATGAGAATCTGCTCAAGTCTTCAACAGGGTTGAAGTGTTTAACTGCTTGTCAAGGTTTGTAAGTAGGTATACGCTGACTGCTAAGTAAGTATATACGGTTAGAGCCGCCAAGCGTCACCCAATTCGAGTGACCCGCCCGAACTTGAGCAACACTCGTCCTGAAAGAACCTTCAAAATATTGTGCCCCGAAATCCATTCAATCTGATGACGACTCGTAACCTGATAATCAGTAACCCGAATCCAACTTAGATCCAATCTGATATTGACCCGATTAAATTCACGACCCGAAAATTATTACCTTAAAATTGATCAAATGGAAAGAAAATTATTGTTTAGTTTGATAACTAATGATGTAATAATGAAGTAATTAAATAAAATAACGGCCGAAATATTAATTTTAGTGGCTAAAAATTGAAGTAAGTCGATAAAATTGTGCAGACTTGATAATGAGTAATGACCCCTTCCAAACCCGACCCGATACACTATATGACCCAACCCGATAGCGACCCGAACCGAGTCCGACTTGACCCGAACCCGATATTATCCGACCCGACCAACCCAATTGCCATCTCTATATACGGTGTGTTTATCTAGTATATCTGATTAATCGTATATTATGATTTTGTATTGTTATTGACAATTTTGCATCATAAATTCACGTGTACGAAGGGTACGGTTAAAACTGACTTTAGCGCTTAGTGTGTCTACTTTAGTGTTTACAGTGACCATTTTAAAACCGCAAAACTAATCACATTAAGTGTTAAAATAATTACTTTAACTGGTCACATTTTACTCATACATTAGACATAATCGTTTCGTAACAGTTTAACTTTAGGGTTTTTCTATGGTGTACCCTCCAAGTTTTTGGTTTTCTATCGTGTACCCCTATTTTTTTTTTTTTTCCTTATACCGTGTACCCTTGAACTTTATTACTCATTCTATAAGATGACCTAAAGTCACTAAAGTGTTAACTAAATACTAACACCGTTAGAATAAACTCTTATTTTTTCTATTTTTTATGTTTTCCCTTCAAAATCATGAAATATCCCATTCTTTTTTCTAATTTTCCACTATTTTTCATCCTTATTCATTTTTTTTCTATAGTATATAATTTTTGGATAATTCATACATGCACTGAAGGAATGACTTTTCTCACATGCATATGATTCTCTTAATCTCAGTTATACCCTTGACATTTATTAGTGAAGATCATATGTGACCAAAATTGGTTTAAATGTTAATTAGAGCTATTAAATGTCACCTTAAAATCCAATTAATTTTGGCGAAAATTAGGGAAAAGATCATAAAAACGAGTTTCTTAATTGGTGGAGTATAATTGGAATCCATGTCATGTGCTTAATTAGTGCCAAGAAGGCAATTAATTTACTCCAATTAATGTCTAAATCAATTTTGGTCATGCACTCATGCTTGATATTCACTAATAAAGTTCAGGGGTATAATTGAGATTATGAGAATTATAGGGGTACAAGTGAGAAAAGTCATTTCTTCAGGGGCACAAATGAGAATTTCCCTTTTAAATTGTTGTTAAAAGTCATAAATTTTATTGATTTACTTTATCGTAAAATAATCATGAATATTTGAAATTCATAAATTTAGAAGGAAATATTAAAGAGATGGAGAAATGAGAGCTTAATGTAACGGTATTAGTGTTTAATTAACGGTTAAGTAACTTTACGTCACGTTTGAGAATGGATAATGAAGTTTGAGGGTACACCGTGTAAGTGAAAAAAATAGGGGTATACGATAGAAAACAAAAAAGTTGAAGGATACACCGTGAAAAAACCTAACTTAAATAGTCTCTTAATGAACGTTCTTAGTTGGACCCAAAATGACCCAACCCACGACCCTTTAACTCCTGAAATGAACGTTCTACAACCATCCAACCACACCAACAAAACCGAAAAACACGCCGTAACAACCACCACTTCTGCCACCACCACCGCCGAATCAAACGCCGTTCTTCCACCTCTCCCTTCCATTTCTCCACCGTCAATGGCCGCTTCATCCGCCATGGAAAGCGTCGCCGCCGCCGCGCTCCGATCAGTCCTCCACCGCGTCGGCCAAGCCGCCGAGCGGTCCAACCGCCGCCCCGACCGCGTGAAGGTGGTCGCCGTGAGCAAAACCAAACCGGTTTCGGTGCTTCGTGAGGTTTACGATGCTGGTCATCGTTGTTTCGGTGAGAATTATGTTCAAGAGCTCATCGAAAAAGCTCCTCAAGTAATTCTTCATCTTTTTTATAGCTTTACTGTATTACTGTAAGTAATTGTTTGATTCGTCAAATTGTTTTTGTTTTGCATTTGATTGTTAATTGTTGCTTCGATGTATGAATTAGGTTATTAGATTGCTTAATTCAATGTATTACATGTTCATCAACTTGTTTTTTTATCTTTTTGATTTTGATTTTAAATATGCTTATCGTTTTCGCAAACTTTTGTGGTGTGTGTTGTAGCTTCCAGAGGACATTGAATGGCATTTCATAGGGAATTTGCAGAGCAACAAAGTTAAGCCTCTTTTAAGTAAGCCAGCTTTTTAGCTTCCTCATTATTGAAAGTTGTTTCCTCATTCACTATCGTACCTTTATTCATACTCGCGCACAGTCGGGAAGTAATGCTCTTGCCAATTGCCATGGTGTTTGAGTTTGTATTATTTTTGTTATATCTTATTCTGTTTGTTTTTCACAGGTGGTGTTCCCAATCTTGGCATGGTGGAGAGCGTAGATGACGAGAAGGTAGACCGACAATGTTTTGCTTGTGTGACATTAGACATAGGACATTTATATGAGACACCGAAGTTAGCCATGGCAACTTTATGTTGTCTTAAACTTATGATCTTTCCCATCTTGTGTTACAGATTGCAAATCGTCTTGATCGTGTTGTGAGCGACCTCGGCAGAAAGCCTCTAAAAGTTCTGGTCCAAGTGAATACCAGTGGGGAAGAATGTAAGTATAATTTGAACATGATTAGATGTAAGTTTTGGCTTTCCGTTGCAGTGATCTGTAAGACTGTAAACGAATGGTCAGTTGAGCTTTGTAAACCGTTCATTTGGTAGTTCTTAATGTATTGCTGTGTTGATAGCCTTTAAAGTTCATTTTGGTTACTTGCAGCGAAGTTTGGGGTTGAACCTTCAGGATGTGTAGACGTCGCAAGGCATGTCCATCTAAACTGCCCAAACCTCGATTTCTCTGGTTTGATGACTATTGGGATGCTGGATTACACATCAACTCCCGAGAATTTCAAGGTATTATACATCGAATTCTTATAGATCCAATAAGTTTTCGATGAGATTGTTGTGTGAGATTGAGTTTTGTTGGATGTAGACATTAGCACGCTGCAGAAGTGAGGTCTGTAGCGCTCTCGAGATCGACGAAGACCAATGTGAGCTATCCATGGGCATGTCGTCCGACTTTGAGCAGGCGGTAAGGGGATTTCACTTGTGCATCTAGATTAACAATTGCTGACTGTTTTAGCTTAACTAAAGGTCTCGGTTCAAAAATGCATACGCGTTAAAACTTAATCTCAATAGCTTTGTATTAAATTTAAAAATATACTCTGTTTTATTTTGTGTAAGAGTTCAACAACTTTGCACGATAACTTAACCACATTGTGTGAGAACTTAACAAATTAAACTTCCTTTTGCGTTATTTCTATCGTCATCGTAAACTCTGATTGTTGCAGATTGAAATGGGCAGCACAATTGTTAGAATTGGATCGACCATATTTGGTGCAAGAGAGTACCCAAAGAAACAGTCAAGCTAACTGTTCTCGTCGATGCTTGCCTCAGAATAAATATCTTTCTGATAAACTGTAACAGTTTACATGTATTCTTTACCCCATTGTATTGATAAAATCTGAGACCAATCGATCGGAGGTTTTCTGTCGATAATCCTTCCTGTTTATTCTTCCTAAGAAACCAGCCAATAGTGTCGACCAAATATCGGTAACATATGCTCCATATGAAAAAACCTTAAAGGGCTTTCGTCGTTCAAGTGTGGTAGCGGTGGCCGGTGGTTGGTGGAGGATTGGTGTCCGACAATTTCTCATCCAAATGTCTGTATTTATAATTCTAATCGAAATCTTGATCTATTTTTTACCGATAGAATCAAATGTTTACACTTTAGCTGGTATTTAAATAAGTTTTGAGGAGTCTATTCACTGTCGACGAAAGGTCTTGAATATTTTTTAGGAGTTTATTCACGGTGGACAAAAGGTCTTGAACGTTTTGACCGATTAATATTGTCGGACTGAATGGTGAATACCGATGTTAGGCTATGTAGTGACTCCATAAAAAGTGATGCTGGTCTTTTTAGTGTCGACAAATTCTAATATGAAACAGTTTCATGTGTGAACTGCCAATAGACTTTGTCAACATTCTATTTAATGCTGATAGTAAATAAAATACTAAGGGGTCGTTTGATTCAATGTACTCCGTAGGAAAATAAACTTCTCAGGAACTTAAAAATCACGAGGAGTGCAAAAACTGTTTGGTTGTCATGGTGCAACTAACTTGAAGTTTTACTTAATGGTAAGTGAATTCCTACGTAATGGAGGAATTTACTTTCCATGGAAAGTTACAAATTCCCATGAAATTGGCAGCTACACAAGTGAGACATTTTCCACTTCATAGGAATTTCAACTTCTCATGAATTTAAAGCGCAACCAAACAACTCTTAAGTAATTATATTGTTCGTTTCACGTATGAAACAGTTTTACAATAGATTTTTGCCCTGTATATTTTGGTCTTCTTTATGTACATGTTAGAAAATTTCTCAATTTATTTGTCTTAACACTATTCTACTTATTTTATCTGAATATATTGAAAAAATATTATATTGACCTTAACAAGGCTTTAGTATCTTCTAAACACTTTATATGAGTCCACAATCCTATTGAAAGGGTTTTTATGGGACAATGTTAAGATGTTAATTAAAGAAATATTTCATAAATAATTATCTAAATATATTGATTATGAGTTTAATTTATAATATCTCACAATATTTCATAAGATTCATTCTTATATTAGTACCTTAACATGTGCTTGTGTGCCCTAAGGATATATTTTAAGTCCGAAGATGTCCTGACCTTGTGGTCAGGGAAGAGATATCCTGGAGTAGATCTCGGGTTCGAATCATCTTTAACCCGTTGTAATGGCGTAGTGCCTCATTTCAGACAAAAATAAGATATTTTAGAAAACTCAAAACTAAAATTATTGATCATAATATATTTTATAGCTATCATATTGAACCACAAATTTCTTAAATAAGTGATGTTAAAAGATTTATCTTAGAATGCAATATCTATTGTGTAATATGGTTTTGGGAAAAAAAAACAATAGAAGCTCATAAATTTAATGTTTAAGGTTATTTTGGTAATTTTATCAATGAAACCCTAAAATCCTCCTAATATATAAGAGGTGGGGTTATAATATTCAAAGATAAATTTTGGGTGGCCTTCTTTTCCTTCCCAATATTTTTGCTCAAAAAAAAGAAAAAAAAAAAATTAGATCTATGAGAGTTTGGTGATAAAGAATTTAGATCCATGGAGTTTTAGTGAATCATTCTCCCAAAGGTTACAATTCTTTTTCCTATACTTGTAAGTAAGCTCTTAGCCCCAAATTTGTGTGTTTTATTGTTTATGAAATTCTAGTTGCATATAATTTGCTTCTATATGATTATGTGATGTTTATTCATCTTTTGTTTTCCCTTTTATGTTAGAGTTTTTAACATTAAGATCACAAATCTTGACATTATTATATATGATTTTATGTTTTGTCTGTTTGTTTGTTTCCGTCATTTGTTTACATTTTTAAATTATGAATTTTACCATTGTGCTTCATCCCTTTCATCATATTCTTCCCAAATTCTTAAAACAAACAAAAAATCAATCATATTTTCACATATGTTATTTGTGATCCAATATTACATGAGACTTTTAGCACTTTTTGACACTTTTCATCTTAGGTAGAGAACAAATATTTTTGCAATTATAAAAAATAAATAAATATAATAGGATATATTTTTGTTTGATTTGTCTCAATGAGCATAATAATAATAATAATAATAATAATAATAATAATAATATCAAATCTTTTGAGATATTGTATATACTCCTTCTATTCAAATTCAATGACATCCCTTCTTGTTTGACACTATTCATGTAGGCGGACAATCTAGTCATGTGAGATTTCGATTTATTTGTCTTGAAAAGTAGAACATTAATATTAATTTTTTATATTTTTATACAATATAAAATTATAGATATTGTCATTACAAAATACGTCACGACAAGGGTGAAAAAAGAAAGAATGCTATTGGATTTAATGGGACTATGGGAGGGAGTAACAATTATGTTTCGACAATTTCTTGTGTGAGACGGGCCTAACAATAAATTATTGGGAGACGTCTCTTAGATGGTGGTTACTTTTTATTTTTTAATCTTTGTCTCACATAAGTTATCGTTAGGTCCGTCTCACACAAGAATCACTGTTATGTTTCATCCTTTTTCCATATTCTTTCCACTTTCATGGAAAAATAAAAGATTTTCGTGTTTTTCCACATGTGCATAGGGTACACATGATCAAAGACTTAAAAGGAAATATTCATTGTACTCCCTCCGTCTCGGTGATTTGTTTACGTTTACTTTATACACATTTATTTATGTGAAGAGAGAGGCAGAGAAAAAACTAATAAAATAATAATATAACTACAAAGGGGTCCCGCTTGTTTAAAATTATCAAATATAATTGGTTAAGGGAGTAGGGGTCCATCTCCCACATGGGTACCCATGATCATTTATGGAAAGTGTAAACAAATGACCCGTACACCCAAAAATGGAAAGTGTAAACAAATGACCGGGACGGAGGGAGTAATTCTTTACTTAAAAGAGATTAATTATTGTAATATTAAAATTTTCAACGCAGACTCTTTGAGTTTCTTATCGCACATGATAGAAAATCTGTACTTAATAATGTAAAACTATATATATTGTCGTTTCAACACGTGTCATTGTTTCAACACGTGTCTTGACAAACGTAAAAAGTAAATGAGTTGGATGGAAGGAGTACTTTTTAAAATTTTGAATTAAAGATGATGATGAATCGAGTTCGGCTTGGGTATAATATTATCTTACTTACTACTCCCTCCATCCCAAATTACTTGTCCTCTTTCCACTAATTTTTTTCCCAAATTACTTGTGCCCTTTCTATTTTTAGTATGTTTTAACAAATGATTTTCAAAATTTTCTCATTTTCATTATCATCCCTTAAATCATCCCAAAATAGAAAGGGGACAATTAATTTGGGATGGAGGGATTATTTGATTAAAAATAAAAGATTTTCATGTTCGGAATTTGTAGCCACGAGTGTTGCACTTAAAGTTTATCGTTGAAAGAAATTTTGATGGACCATATCTTATAAGGAGTAGTTAATAGTTCAGAAACTAATTACTCCGTACTAATTTGATACTCAAATTGATTTTATATACGAGATTTACGATTAGAAAAAAACGTTTTCCAAATTTTCAGAAACTAACCATCTTTTTTCAAGTCAAAGAAATGTAGAACATGCAAAGTGACAAATCTTAAGGATCCGTGGAAAACATCCCAAAATTAGTAATGGACATTGACAACATATTAACTTGACAAAAGTGAGTACAAAGTAGTATTTAGTGACACTCTAACGTTTGTCACAGTAGTTACTCAAAAATAAATTATTTTGCTTGCAAAAGAAAATTTCTTTAAGACAGATATTTCATCTGATCCATCAATCATCCATAATCAGTTTCAGTTGATTTGGTTAGCAATCAATTTCCCTACTTAGCAATGCCAATGAATAAGGTACGTTTAATACCCTGTATTCGATACTGAATGAACGTGAAGTTAAACTATTTTGTGTCTTGAAAATTTGTGTAGGATCGAGCTTAAACTTTTTTTCATAAGTGTAATATCAGAATCAATCAATATTACACCGAGTAAACGGAGAAACAGTATTATGGAATACCGAGTATTACACTTGAAAGAAGCAAACAAGAATGAATTAAGGTGCACTGATGCAGGAGGTCAAAAAGATTGATTTGATATACATCCTTAAACTTTGACTGATAGTTTCACTTCCAAAAGAAATTCGGCCCATTTTCCTATGCTATCTGTCCGCTGATATCAACGCGTCGAGGTGTTTTATCGCGTTGTTGACTCCATGGAGAAGCATCTTCTTAATCTGCCAAATACATTCAAAGTATGTTAGGCTACTCCTCACAAAAGACGTCTTTATAAATTTGGATTCATGGGGATCAAATTTTGGATTAAGATTCATGGTCGAGATTCAATGCCATGGTCGAAAGTTTTTGAGAGTTTTCATACCTCGAGCTTGTCTTCTCGAGCCTTGTGGCCTGTTGGGAGTCTCCGAAACTCTTCTGTCAAGCGGAGACATTCTTTGATGTTCTCTGGTGAGACAAAATCTACAGCCACCTTCGTACAAGACTGAAATAGATGCATATTGTTGTTAGATCATACATATGTCAAGTACGTGCAATCATTATTAAGTTAGACTATTAAATGACCACATCTCTAAGGTTAACTATACCTTAAGGTTGCGTACTTGGTGCGGACAGCCAGCAGGTATAAAGACGGCCTCTCCAAGCTTTTGCTCAAAGCTCCATGGTTCAACGCCTGAAATTTTATTACAAAGTTATTCAATTAGAACCGAATGTTTTATTTGGCTGTGATTTGAGGCGCAAGGTCAGTACAATATAAATGACTTCATACTAACCGTATTCTTCCTTGAGTTTTCTTTTGTGCTCCAAAGTCAGGTAGAAGGATTGATCGTGGATCGGATGGAAAACCTAATAATGTATCAAAGCAAACACATAAATTTCGTTGATGTTATCTTTAGCCAAAGATCAGACGATGAAGGTGGTTGTGCTCCGCAAAAAGAAAGGAAACACAAAGTTCAAGATCAAAGCAAATTGCATTTCTTGGTAAAGTAGAAAATAGTCGAAGCGAGAGAATTTTACCTGTTCAACCGGACAACCATACGTATGCCTGAACTCCCTGAAGTGTTTCCTTAAATAAGCTTCCAACTTAGGCACATCTTCTCTGCGGAAAATGTCCCAGAGAGCAGCGCCCTCGGTGGAAACACAAGAGCCATGATCGAGTTCCTTGCTGCTGACAAGTTGGCAGTGCAATTCCCTTCGATCTTGAGCTTTGTGTTTCCTTTTAAGAGCAGCAATCGCTGAGATCTGATCTTTGCTCAAGGAAACATCACGGGTGTGCATCAAGATATTCACCTGCGTTCACAGAACACGGTTTACAAATCACGAACTGATCAATATTTTCAGGTAAACATCACTAGAGTCTTGCTCCTTTTTACTTAAACTTCAATTCAGATGATCCGTTTTTTTAACCAACTCAAACACCAAAAGCACGTCTACTAAAGTACACAGTATAAGACTTCAAACAGTTTAAGATGAATGAAGAGAGCAGGTACTAAGAAGATTTACCGCATCAGACATGTCGCAGTGAAGCTTAGTGACAGAGTCGCCTCTTCCAAGCTCCTGTGAAACTCCATACGCAATGTACGTCTTGGGTCCCAAGTCCGGTTTGAGGAAGGTGGAAGGCAACATGGTGCCGAGGTTTAGGATCCCGCATCTAGGGTCAGTGTACTCTTGGTAAGGCAGAGCGCTGATAAACTCATCACAATGTCGAGGCAATAAATTTTCAAAGGTGTCGGAAGGAGGCCAATCTCTTAGCTTTAACATCTCAGGCCACAAGTTTGGGTAGTTTCTTCCTTCTTTATATCCTTTGAAGAATTCGCGAGTACTTATTTCAATCTGCATGCCAGAATTTTGCGTTAGACAAATAGAGTAATACTCCCTATAGAGTACAATGTAGAACTATGAGTTGCAAACATAAGCTTTGATGATTGCACTTTAATATAATTATGAGATGAGATTGTTTTGTACGAGAGTTTGTGCATTAAAATATTACGAGTAATAATTCTGTTACACAAATTCTTATTAAAGATGTTCGGTTTTGAAACATTGTGAAAAATAATGAGTAGTTCGGAGTATAAAACTTCTTCAATATTTATAAAGAAATTGTGGAATTCGCTTTTAATGTGGCATCAAAATTTGTTGTATGTGGAAGATCGTCTTTTACTTTTGACTTTATTTAGAATTGAAGGTTACGATCAAATGGCATTGAGAAAGGAACGAAATAGTTAGTACTTTGTGTCGATGCATTTCTTTATTACCATTTAGTGAGTATGGAGTATCATTTATTCGATATTATTGTCAAAACGATTTCACTCCGAGTCATTTGGAGACAACCTCTTCGTGTTAACAACCAAGGTAAGGTTGAGTCAATCGAGTCCCCCCATAATCTGCAAGAGGCATTGAGGCTTTAGGGTAATTTACTTTTTTTTTGTCAAAGAGCAGGCGTTAGGTTATTACGACGAGGGAGCGAGGAATTGAACCTGATATCTACTCAGGGTAGTTCAGTCCTGACCATTAGGCCATGACATCCTTGGTAGGCATCAGGGTAACATTGTTGTAGGATTGCATTACTTTTCGATATTGTAAGATTACATGTCATTTTTAGATTATATGTACTCCGTAATAGATTTACCCTTAAGTTTGTTCAATTTTGAATTTTAAAAGTCGTATTTTTGAACTGTATAAATAATTATGATATGATTGATAAATTTGCATTTAATATCGAAGCATTGTTCTTTCAGGGTTAATCATATTGTGTCAATATGATAGTGTCACATTGTTTGTTTTTCAGGCTGATTTTCATTGTGTAATAGTCACTACGTTAACGCCTATTATTAGCTAACATGTCAACTTAAACCTCTAGAAAATCATCGTACTTTACTCAATCATGGTCTAAAATTGTCATATTTTGTCTACTGCTAACGAATTTTACACGTCAAACGATCTGATGCAAACTTCTTTTTAATATCCTATGTGAAAGTTTATTATTGGCAACACGTTAAATATATCAAAATTATCTGAGTGGAGGACGTGGAATAAGGAGTTGAATTTCATTGTCGTTATTATTCAAAGGTGGCCAACTATGCAAATTTTCCGACCTAATCCATCTATAGGTTTTTTTTTAGGGAAGCTTGTAACACCCTGGCTCCAACTAAAGGCCGAAACATAACTCACGATAGCTCGTCAGGCTGCGTATATTGCCCACAAACTGACACGGGTCGTTTCCAGCGCACTTTCGCCTCACTCGTACGTATTTTGAAAAACTCCGTAGAGGGGGTCACTTATCCTAAGATTGCTCTTCAACAAGCACGATTAAGTGACATGATCTTAAGATAAACAAAAGATGCATCTTGAAGTACTTTCAATCCCTTTAAACACTAGTCATCTGAGTTATTACATAAACCTCAAATAACCTCTTGGACAACGTCGGGCATTACAAAGGGCTCATCTAGCCCCCGAAAGCCTAGCCCATCACGCCTTAGACAAGGGACAAGGATTGTTGCCAAATTCTAGCCGGTTCAACTCGACCCTCCTTCCGGATGGACGGGACCCAGGTCGAGTGAAAGAGTCCCAAACCTTCAACAGTCCAGCTTGACCTTTGGTCATCTCTAAGTGCGTCCCAACACTTGTAACCTATGGGGTTTGACTTAGCAATAAATCTTATTAAGACGGGTACATCCGTCTTAAGCTTAAAACGGGTAAAGTACCCCTCACTTGCAAATTGAGATTAAAACTATTTTGTAATCTCAAATAAGAATTTGTCTTCTTCCTCAATATTAACCCGTTTTAATTTGAGACGGATATATTCGTCTTAAATAAGAATTTGTGTTGACTTTAGAGTGGTGAGTTTTTCCGGCCGTCAAGAGGTGTTGCTTGGAAATTGAGATTAAAACTATTTTGTAATCTCAAATTTCAGACTACCTTATAACACCAAAACATTGCATGTTTGACATATTCTTATGAGTTCTGCAAAATGCTAGTAAACGCAAGATTAGTTGGTGCATTCAAAATTCAAGTTAGATCATAAAAACAGTCTAAGATTACACTGATCTCCTGTGAGACTGTCTCACACCGTTAGACCTACTAATTTTTAAAGAAAAACATTTAACACAATTGATTAACCTCCTTCTCATGTGATAGGTCTCACATTAAATCTATTGTGAGATCGTCTCATATGAGAATTTGTCTTCAGATTATGTCTAGAAAAATCCGTTAAAAGAAAAAGTACAGGTGGATGGTGATACTCAGCACCAGGGTTCGAACCCATTGAAATAAAGAAGATAGTGAATCACAATTCCGAAAAGTATATAGGAAATAGTGTTGCAAAGGAGAATCGAGCTAAGGATGATGAAGAGGCTGATGATTTAGGAGAAGATGAGTCTTCGATTTCATTTTCGATGGAGCCGAAAAGAAAAAGAATTCCACCTCCAAAACTCAAGTTTTTAAGACAGAGGTGAAACCGGATGAAGAAGATATCGAAAAATTTAAAACAGATAATCCTTGTTCAATTTGGTTGGGAGGGTTTTGAAGGGAAAGCAACTCATACGACAAAACAAAACAAAACAAAACAAAACAGAGCAAAAATTTAAAACAGATAATCCTCCTCACTAAGAGATAACTCAAGTGAGACTTACGGAACAAAGCAAAACTCATACGACAAAATAAGTGTAAATATACGTAAAGAAATAGAGAGGATAAAGTGGAAATCGTTACCTCACAATTGCCTAGGCAATCAACGGCTTTGATATTAGAATCTGAGCTGTCACACAGCGCACGCCACATAACCATCGGCTCCCAACTCAAACCGGGAGCTTGCTCCAAACAATCTCGAACAATAATAGGCTCACCGTTTGCCCAACGTTGTCGGAATTTAACCCTTCCTTCATCAGCATATAACTCACTCGACAAGGGACAATATAAATCTTTGTCGACGGAGTCACCTTGTGAATCATGTCCATTATCAGCAATATCAATTGACAATGACTTCACTTTTGATTCCAAACTTCTCCACCAACCTTTTGGAAGGATTCTCCTAAGCTCCATTGTAGCGTTACCACAACCTCCTCGGTTTTTCGAAGGACATGGAATGCTCCCATCATTATTAGCCACCCATTTGCTCGTATTTGAATGACGGGTGTTATGCACTTTTTTAGCAGAACATCGTTTAGGAAAAGAGTCAATGCCGTGAATGTAGTTACAACCGTTGTTTGGATACGTGTGTACTTCAGCTTTAGGCCCTCCTAAGAGGTTCCCTTCACGGATCTCGTGAGAGCAACTCAAGCAAAGTTCGTAGCCACAATTCGAACAACTTCTGTGCAGATCGAAAATAGACGTTGCACATTGATTGCTGAAAAACGGAGAAAAAGGAATGAAGATTATCACTTTATCAGCAGACTTTTTTTCTTTCTTTTGAGTGCCAGAACACGAGCATAAGAATCACTTTGATATTGTTTTTGTTTTTTGTAAAGGATGTGTTATCCTCATCTTAGTTTTCTAATTGATCAAACACTTCAGAATACTAACAACAAATAGAACAGCCATAAATGGTTAACGTACCAGAAAATCCGTTCATCATCAAAGCAACAAGTTTCAGGAATGTCATCCTCGTCCAAAGAAATACCTATAATCAGAATAAAATATCAGTACATATGAACTCAAGTTCTCTTTTGAGGAATTAAACAGGCCTAAGACGATTTATAAAAGAATTTTTGGTTAGACGTAAGTGTCGAGTACCTTGAATCATCCCCTCGATGTTTATTTCTTTCGCTTGTTCTTGGCGAATTAGCCTTACGTAGGGATATAACGAGCCGATCAAATACTTGAGGTGCGAAATTTTGTCTTCTTTGGAGACGACTCTCTTTGTCGTCTGATAGGAAAACACAAAATTTTGGCGTAAATTAAAGAGTTGAGCTACGGAGAATTTTAGAACACGTGACAAAACAAAGCCAAGCTTACCTCCACCATGCCGTTTGAGCGCAGGCATTGACTACAGTTGCAGATTTTACGGCAAAATGGACAAGCCTCGGCAATTTCAACTTCTGAGCATTGAGGATACCTAAACGAACAAAGACAGCAGTTTAAACACAATTTACATCAGCAGTCGAACACAAAAGGAATTCAGGGATAATAACTGATAACACACCATTGTCTGATGCATCGTAAGCAGTATAATTTGTCGCAGCATTTCAGACACTTGACGACAGCTGGTCTGTCGCTCTTCTTGCATTGATGGCACGTGAATTGCTTCTTCCCTTTCTCCTGATCAATTAAACAAAGACACCTCAATCACTACTACTACAGCATTATCAATACATTAAAACACGATTGAAACAAGGAGAAGCTCGTTACAGTTGCGTTTATTGATGACTTAGCAGCATTGTCGTTGACATGGATATTGTCGCATGGACTTGAATTAACAGAGGACGGCGAGCACGATGTCAGAGTAGAAGACGAATCACGAGAATTAGGACTTGTCGTACTGATCACTCGCTCCTTGTTCAGCGCACGTGTTGTAATTTTGTTTGCAGCAAGTTTCCCTGCGTTTGCATTTAGACACGCAGAACGAACATGTTTGCCTTCCACGTCTTTCATTGCTCTGTGAGATACCCTCCGTCTCCTCGAGATTACGTAATCTTCGTCATCTGACTCATCATCATCTACATCTGAATCGTCCTCAGTTCTATCCTCCTCCATATCATCAGTTGCGTCGTAACACGGGTGCACATTAATCTTTCTATAAGTACGCTGTCGTTTGTTACGCTTATCAGATAAATCAGAAATCGGACGTTGTAGGGGCATTCTCTTCAAATTTACTCTCGACGTCGTACAGATGTTCACCGGTTTTGGACTGTCGTTGTCCGGAGGGCTCTTGCGTATAACCATGATCGACATTTTCGCTGAAAATATAATTAACCCCAAAATCAAATTTCACAAATTTAAAGATAATAGATAATCAAAACACAAAAATAATCAAAGTAAATTAAACAGTAACAAAATAAAGATGTTGAACATGGAGATTTACATGGAATCACACACAATTAACCGAGAAAACCCCGAGATTTGTTTTTAGTGAGAATGAAAATTAATGAAGAAACTTTTAATGGCCAATAAAATAAATTATGGAGTAAATAGAGTTCTAATATTATAAATATATAATTTCCATAACACAACATATATTCTGCTAACCTCGTATGATACGTAATTTTTATAACTGTATATAATATAATAATATGATTTACAAACATAATATATCTTTAGATCTCTAATACTAAATATAATATGGATTAAATTTATGGATTCTCAGTATAATAAAATTAATCAAATTAGGCTGTAAATTAATTTATTACTCGTAGGCTCGTAGCTAACTAGGTAACTTGAGTCCGGTCAGGTTTAGTATATTCTCCAACAATTACGTGGGACGAACGATTATATATTGTAGTTAAAAACTGCTCGTCTTACATAAATAGACGTTTTATTTAATTACTCCGTATTACTCTAAAATATATGACGTGACTCGCAAAATTATTGTAAATACGACTTTTTTTTTGCAATGGAGAGTACTAAGTAATGCATGTTTTCCGAGTACGTGACACTAATAGACGTATTATTTGTCGATACGAATATTTCCCACATGATAAAATTATACGTATAAATTTCTAGCTACGAAATCAATAAAAGCACAAATCGTTACTATTCCCTATAATATTACCAATATATTCAATAGTCATTATTATTTAATTTGTATAAATTGTAGTTAATCCCGTACCTAACAACAAAATCAAAAGAAATAGTACTCTCATTTACTATAATCACAATAATCAATGAATGACTATGAAAAGAATTTAAAAAAACAAAAAACAATGAAAAATAAGATTGTAGAAGAAGAAACTTACGTAATTTTAATGATTATTGTTGTGAAGATGAATGAAATTGATGCAAATTGAGCAATATAATATGAATTATGATGTAATATATGAAGTATAAATTGTGATAGAATATAGTAATGAATGTTGATAAATTTCCATAAAATTATTTAATTAATATTTTGGGATCATGTACTCCCTGTGTTAAATAGGAGACGGTAATTTTCGATAATTATAAATTTTATCAACTGATGAGTTGCCAATTCAAACTGAGAGGAGTACTTTTTAGTTGTATCATCTCACCTTGGGGTACACGGTCAAATATAAGTCGGTTTTACTATGGTTAAAGACTTAAAGACTTAAAGGAAGAAAAAAAAAAAAAAAGGTTTGACTATGTCATTGTTTTCCAAATTTGTTACCTTATTACTAGAGGTGAATTCGGTTCGATGCTTTCATTTGTTTTTTCTATTTAGTAGGTACTCCGTAACTTACAAGAAATAAAATAAACTATAAATATTTACTCTCTCCGTTTCGCTGATTTGTTTACGTTTATTTTATATACATAAGTACAAATGAGGATTCACTTGCTTTAAAGTGATTAAAATTAAGTAAGCAATGTGATTGGCTAAGAGAATTTGGCTAAGAAAATGTAAATAAATTACCCGTACATCCCAAAAATAAAAAGTGTAAATAAATAACTGAGACGAATGGAGTACTAAGATGAAAAATATATATTATTGGAGCAGTTTAAATAATTTCAATAGCTTTGTATGAGACCGTCCCAAATCACGAGACCTACTATTGAGTAACTATACTTGTGTGGGAGGTTTCACCCAAATTACCCAATAATTTGTGTTAGGAATATTTTGAGCCTAAATATTCTACTCCGTATGGTTTTTTTGTTTTGTTTTGTTTTTTTTTTTTTTTTTAACCTTGCTTAGAAAAATTGATCCAAACACTCAATAAGAGGGTGAAATAATTTTAAGAGCGCTTGAAAAAAGTCTCTTTAATATATATAGAGCGATTGATTTTATGCAGTGGACTAATTAAAAACTTATAATCAAATGGATATCAAACTATCCATCTCATAGCAAATTATCATAGGAGTACAAAATCATTAATAATACGGAGTACTTTGAATTCGTATTAATTCAATTTGGTATAAATACGGAGTACCAAATAAGATAGTGATATTTTATACGGAGTACTTAGTACGGAGTATTTGTTAGTGTAATCGGGACGTAATATTTTGGAAAAGGATCAACACCATTTCATTTAACCGGGACATATCAATATTAACTATTATTCCCTCCATTCGAATTCAATGCATGGCATCCAAATATTTTTTGGCACTATTTAGGTAGGCGGAAAATCTTTGAAATAACTCGTAATGTATAAATAAAAATATAGTCACGTGAGATCCTGTTTTATTTGTCTTGAAAATTAGAACATTAATATCTTAATATCAATTTTTTTATATTTTTATATAATTTGAAACTATAGATATTGTCGTTACAAAATGCATCTCGACAAATATGAAAAAGGAAAAGATGTCGTTGAATTGGAGGGAGTATTATTTTTGAAAATTTGAAAATGATAAAATATGGTGAATTATGAGCTAAATATAATACACAAACAACATTCCTAGTCTGAATTTCGACTCAAGTTATTGGATGACAATACATATTTCGCAAAACGGTCTAAAATTAAATAGTATGAGCGAGGCTAATAACCAACAATTATAATAAAATTACACTAAGAATTAAGAAGATGAATATTAAGACAATAATTGATTATTGGCAAACCTGAAATTTATGGATTAATGAGAATTGAGAAAGAGTACTCCGTAGTAAAGATAGAAAAAAATAACGAGTGATTGAAGGAGGAAATTGTGAATTTCTGATTTGTGAGGAGGTAGGGTTGGAAAATAAATTTGACGACAATAGATTAAGAGTCATATGTTGGTTTTGGGCTTTTGATGCAATACAAGATCAATTTAAACTAAATGGAAATTTAATAACATTAGTAAATAAAAAAAAAAATTAATAACATTAGTAAATTTAAAACAAAAAAAAAAAATTAATCAATTTTCTAATATTTTAAGCTCAATTGATATGTATATAGTCCAAACAACTATTGTATTTTAATAAAAATTTATTTATTGTATAAGTGTATTACAAATCCAATTTTTTTTAAACCCGACTAAAAATGAGTTATCATAAATAACTCGACATATGTACTATTTAAATTATACTTTCAAATATTTTATCACACTATTACCGTGTATTGTATATTTTATTTATCAAATTTTATATATGGCATATGTACTATTTAAATTATACTTTCAAATATAATTTAAACAATAAGTTGCAATTTCTACAGACATAAAATTATACATTCAAAAAATAAGTTTTTTTTTTGTTTGCAATTTGCACTGGTATAAAATTGCATGGGCATAAAATTATTTGTCATATAATAATGATAATTTGCACGGACATAAATTTGTTATTTGTACAAACATATATTTGTTATTTGTACGGACATAAAATTGTTATTTCTCATATAATAATGATTATTTACGCAGGCATAAAATTATTATTTTTCATGTAATAATGAAATCTTAACTACCCAATTATACACGTTGGGGCCGACTATTATTAACTACCCAATTATACATAATTGATTTACATAGTGATATAGTAAAAGGAGAGGCCTATTAATAAGAATTAGGACAAAAAATTTGAATTCAATTGAACATTAAAGATACCAAATATAAAGTGCAAAAGAAGAATATTAATCAATAGAACTTTCTCTCTCTCTAAAAATTTTTTTCTCCCCTCTCTCTAAAGCAAAACCCCCAAAACTAAACCTAGATCCACCACAGCCGCCATCCTCCCCTACCACCCTCCACTTCAACTCCAGTCCCTGCCGGAGATGTGGCCGCTCTTGGCCCGGCTTCGGGGGGTCGTCTATTGAAACACGGATCACTTGCCCACCTCCCGGTTGGAGTCACCGTTTGAGCCTATGGCTAGCACGCCCCATGTCCCTGTTCTATCTCCTTCCGGCCGCCTTGCTCTGGTGTTTTATGGGTTTGCTGGTGGCTTTTGAAGACTAAGATGGTTGATGTTTGAATGAATCGAAAAGAAGGTGGATGTGATGAAGCTTGATGATGATGGTTTGTCCCTTTGTGAGCACTAGACTGAGGTTTCCTCTGTTATCTTTCTATATACCCATTTTTAGGAGAAAAAAAAAAAAAAAAAAAAAAAATCTTTAAAAAATTTTTAAAAGAATTAAATTTACAAATCATTTGGTCATGTTTGAGGAGTTACGGATTTACAAGCTGGGGACGTTTTAATAATAATAAATTTATTATTTTTGAAAAAGAAAAATAACTCAACATGATAGGTTTTTGATTTATGTAATCATATTAGCGACCCAATCTGCGGCGTCCGATCGGTTCAGCGTTTGTTTGGGTTGGGTTTAGGTGCATGGAAGGGTCGACCGTCTTAGTGCTCATGTGTTTTGGTGTCTCGTGTTCAAGCTGAAGGGTGCGTCTTGATTCATTCGGGTCTTTGTTGGGTGTTCTGTTGGAATCTTAGGTCTTCTGTTCTTATATATATAAAGGGGTCTAGTTTTGTAGGGATGTGATACGGAGTCGTATTTGTCTTGTAGTGGTTGCGGTGTGGTTGGACTTAGGTGCCGGTGTGTGACGTGTTTCTTTTATGACTGGGTTGTTGTGTTGCGGTTTGTGGGTGGTTCTGGTTGGATTGGTTGTGGTGGTTTATTCAAGATTTCATGTGCATGCTTGTTGGGTTAAGAGTGTCCTGTCTCTTAACTTTTACGCTTTGGTTGGTACCGCTTGTACCTCTTATTATAATAATCTCCCCCTTGAGCGTGGGTGTCCTGTCCCAATGCTTGTGTTGGGTTTATTTTGTCTCTTGTTGCAAGCGACTATATCTTGTCTTAATTAATAGCTTTAAGACATTAGTACTATGCTTGTGCTCAGCTCCAGTTAATTACGTCATTGGAAGAGTTTTCATGGCGATCGTGGACATGATCTTGGTTGAGAAGCATCTCTTTACGAGGTATTTTTGGTCGTTGGTCTTCCCGGTCTACAGTTCTTTTGGTCAAAGGGTTCGATCACCAAGATGTAGGAGTTTATACTCCATCGGAAGCATACTTTGTTTTGCATCCACCCCTTCATTTCTACGCTTTATAGCGTAAGTATATCTTTGTTCTTGTCACCGTGGACTCAAAAGCCAAGATGGCCTCGGAAGATCTTGGCGTCGTTTATCCGATTATAGATTGTGCTCGTGCCCAAGTATTCGTTCTACACCTATCCTTTTTGCTCTTTGGATGCGATTATGATTGTATAATGGTACTAATTGTCGTTTATGAACTTGTTTGTAGTTTATGCAGTATTTGTATCGTGGTTGTAACTCCTTTCCGTAGCGGTCAGGAACAATTATTGTAATACAAATATTTGCACTCTTGCCAAAAAAAAAAAAAAAAAAAAAAAAAAAAAAAAATACCAAATATATATGAAATTATAATAATTAAACCAAATGGCCCGATACTTGATTTTTGATATTAAACCCAATAAAACGTATCTTTTTATGGCCCAATATGAGAACAAACGACTATGATTATATAATAACAATCCATCTTTAGCGTAAGGCGAATGATATTAATTACCTTTATAAGTAAAATTTTAAAATAAAGTAGTTAAGGTAAATATTATACTCGGTGTTTAAAATTGTACGGTCTTTAATCATGAGCCCAATTTGCACGGACAAATCGCCTTGAAATGTCAATTTGCAAAATACACGGGTAATAAATTTGATAGCAATTTGCACGGGTACGTTTATAAACATTTGATATATCGACTTCATTATTTGTACGTTTATAAATTTGATAGCAATTTACACGGGTACGTTTATAAATTTGATAGCAATTTGCACAGGCACGTTTATAAACATTTGATATATTGACTTCATTATTTGTACGTTTATAAATTTGATAGCAATTTGCACGGGTACGTTTATAAATTTGATAGCAATTTGCACGGGTACGTTTATAAACATATACATTTGATTGTTTTAAACGACGCTTTTATTAAATATATTATATATCGACTTCATTATTTGTATGTTTATACTTGACCTTTATAAATAACATACCCGTGCAATCTGCACGGGCATAAGACTAGTTCATTCAAATTTTATCTACCCAAAATTCAACTCGATCTATTTCAAAATAAATAAATAAAATTGAATAAAAATAAAGTGGTAGACGTGTACCTAAGTTGCAAGTTAGAAACCACGCATATAGTAGTAGCGTAGTGGGTAACTTCTGTTAACTGCTGTACGTAGTACTAAATTTATTATCATGAATACTATACGTAGTACTAAATTTATTTAATTTTTGGTATAAATACGTAGTACTAAATAAAATGCTCAAAATTTTACTTATTGTTTCACACGTAAAAATCTCCTCCAATTTTTAAAAATTTGCCCTATAAAATCCCTTATTACCCAATAATCAATCAATCATTCATTCATTCATTCATTCATTCATTCATTCATTCTTAAAAGAGAAAAGAGAAGACGCCCTAAAAAAAGAACATGACAACAATGGCAGAAGAAATACTAATAGAGAAGGAAAGAACAAGCTTGCTACTTAAGCAACACAAAGAGGAGCATTTCACTTCTAGCGAAGTCGTTCGCGACATTATCATCGGTGTTTCGGATGGTCTAACAGTTCCTTTTGCTTTGGCGGCCGGTTTATCAGGCGCAAATGTCCCGTCCTCCATCATTCTTACTGCCGGTATTGCTGAAGTCGCTGCTGGCGCCATTTCCATGGGGCTTGGCGGGTATGTACATACCTTTTAATGATCAGACAGACGGTTTTAATTATATATCTCAGGAATGAGTATAATAATTAACCATAATTTAATAATGAGTTTGAAATTGTTAAAATGTGATGAAAATGTAAAGGTATTTAGCAGCAAAAAGTGAAGCAGATCACTATGCTAAGGAGTTGAAAAGAGAGGAAGCTGAAATCATAGCAGTTCCTGATGCAGGTCTTCTTCTTTTTTCTTTTTCTTTTTTTTTTTTTTTGTTTTACCCTTCATTTATACTCCGTATTATATAAAGTACTGTTAAATCATTTCATATGAATATTTGTATACTGTATGAGTAATGCTTTTAGTTTTCGTCCAAAAAAAAAAACATACATGAACTCTTTTTTAGGGTTTGTATCTTAGCTATCATAAATATAAATTATACACGGAATAATATTTTTGTGATTTATTCGTATTCATTTCTTTGAGTTTTCTCTTCTTTTTTTATTATCTTTTCCCATAGCTCATACAGGTTATTAATCCAAGTTTATAAATTTTGAATGAAATATGATCAACATTTTGTTATTTTTTTTTATTTTTTATTGGCTTTGTATGGTATAGGTATCTCACTTTCCTATTATTGAATATAATTCCACAATACTCCGTTGGCATCCATTCATTTTTATGACATGTGAAGTTTCTTGGTGATTTGAGGTTTAAATACAAATTACAAAGTACAACTTATTTAGACACCATCAATATTTGCGGAGTACATTTAATAGACAAAACTTTTTGCAATTTTCAACCTAAAACCAACAAAATATTATATTCATGCTTTAATTTCTTTCTATTTTCAAAGAAGCCATGAAATTTTGTCCATCTTTTTTTAAGATCATAATAATTTGGATTTATCTTGTAACTTGTAAGAGTGCTTGTTTTCAAAAGATTTAAATTTCATATTTTGGTATTTGATGAATGGTTTAGTGTCTTTGTTGTCGATAGCAACATAATTCTCTCAGTTTTATTAGATTATATCGGTGTTATAGTTTTCTAAATACGAAAACCGTCCACTGATGTTAATAAATGACCGTACTTCAAGACAAGGAAATTTGTTGTAACAAAAATTTCAAAAAGTAACATTAAATTAGATGTACTAAGTATTGAAACTTAATAGAACATTTACAAAACAATGTACCAAGTAATTTATATTTTAATTACTACGCAGAGGCGGCTGAGGTGGCAGAGATTTTATCCAAGTACGGCATAGAGCCACATGAGTATGCTCCGGTGGTGAATGGACTCAGGAAAAGGCCACAAGCTTGGCTCGAGTTTATGATGAAGTTAGTCTATCTACCTTTCTTCACCACGAATAATATTTGTTAAGATGCATGCATTGATTGAGACTTGAGAGTAAAAAGAAAAAACATTTTAATGAGTCGTTTTGCTTTAATCAGGTTTGAACTAGGCCTAGAAAAACCAGATCCCAAAAGAGCGATGGAGAGCGCGTTCACTATTGCTGTCTCCTACATCATTGGCGGCATAGTCCCCCTCTTCCCTTACATGTTCATCTCGGAAGCAGAAAACGCTGTTGTGGCATCAATTGTTGTGACCTTAATCGCGCTATTATTCTTTGGCTTTGTAAAGGGTCGCTTCACGGGTGACAGACCTTTTAGGAGCGCTTTCCAAACCGCTTTGATTGGTGCCATAGCTTCAGCAGCCGCCTTCGGTATGGCCAAGTTAATCCGGCGTGAGGGCTAGTAGGGTTATGTACTTTTAATTGTTCTTCTTTAGATGACGCAGCTTTCTAATCTTATTAAAATTATCTACATGATCGAACTATGTACTGAATAAAGTTGTTTAGATGACACATTTATGATTTTAGGTTAATTAAAGATTATCATCGTATCAAGAGATTCTGGGTGAAATAATATAGCACCAACATATTGACCATAAACCTGTTCGTGCAATTTTTAACATTATTAATACTCGGTAGTAAATGAAAAAAATACAAAGGGGTCGGCACTTCCCCAAACCTCGCAAAGAGCCGTCACTATATGAGTGATGTAATTACTGAGCGAGCTTGTTGCCATTTGATGGCGTGATGGATGAGTGTACACCATATCAATGCGTAGTTGTACACTATTTCGTGCCCTTGTTAGATATTCAGAGCATGCTCACTGAAACAATAACCAGATAAAAACTGTTGGTAATTGTAAACTCGAAGCAACAACAAATGAGTGGAAGAAAAAGGCGAGAACTGAGTGGAAGTTACCTCAACAAGTCTCTGGAGATCTAATGCAGCGTTAATATGTCCTGTACTAAGATAAGAGTGTACATTTTCTTCAATGTCGCTCAACCTACAGACCCGTTCGTTCAAAATTACAAGATTGTCGGGATGTAAAATATTACGGATGTCAAGCTCAAGAGATTATATACTTATACGAGTGTTTCATCGAGGGATTAATTAATTTCACCTGTAGATGTAGTTAACCATGATACCGCCACTTTGAGAGAGTCCTTTCTCAGATATATCCGCCATCCAGTTTAACCTTTCCACCATCTGTTTCAAAATGTCATGATACAAACTACTGAGAGTCTGAGAGTTTTACGCTCACCGTACTATAAGTACCTCAGTCAGAGTTTAAGCTCCATGCTTCAACGAACGAGGGAAAAGTTCAGGATTAAAAATAATCGTAAACATCCTTTATAACGTGAGAGTGACATATTCAAAAGTTCAAATAAGTTTATTTAATACGGAGTAAAGAATAAAAAAACTGCTAAGAGTTAACATTAACATTATTACTAAAAAAAGATCCACGTCTCCGAACATACCGCTCCGTTCTGTAGGTGAAAGTTTGCAACGGGATCGAGTGCTTTTCCTCTCTTTTTTTCTTGAAGAAGATACCTAGTTGATGAAAAAGAAACTGTCGTAAACTTCGTTGTAGTCTCCAACTGAGTTGGCTATTCATACGAACAGATTTGGGTAATTTCCATCCCTAGTATGTCACAACTCACAAGTATGTCATAGAGCCTACCTGGCACAAAGTCGCATCAAAATGCGTTTCATAACTGCTGAAATTTGATCGGAATCACTCCACTCATGATGTGGAGATTTCAACAAGTTCAACACGACTTCCATGCCATTTCTTCCCGACATCGAGTCCCTGACATTTCAAGATAAATTTTTCAATCAGGTACAACCGTACAACCAGACACCAATATCCCAAACGGCAGAATATTGAACGATTAGCTCACCTCACAGCTTCCAGAAGTTCGTTCTCCTCCTCCACAGTCAACAAGTTTTCTCGGAATGCAGACCCTGCAGATTCCTCGGAAGAACCTGTCGAGTCTGAAGTGGCTGCTGCTTCAGCAAGCTTCGACTGAGAAGCCAACTTCGACAAGAGCCATTTCATGAACCCTGGAATCGGGCTAAGTGTTGCAAATGTCTGGACAGTCACAATAGAACACGTAAATTATAGGAATGAGATATCATCCTTTAAAGCCCCGTGTCAGAGACTCATAGATAACATACAAACCCTCATATAAGATGGGTTGATTGAAAATAAAATGTGAAGGTTATAATTTACTCAATAATGGTCACAATAAGCGTTGTATCGATCACATTTTAGTCACAACCAATCTGTCATACGCGCACAACAGTCTCATGAGAGAATATATGATATGTCGCACAAGTGTGTGTAGTACTTACATTGATTTGTGGCATATCCTTCTTAACAAGTTCAATCACACGTTTAATAAGAAACTTTCCTAAGTTTATCCCTGCCAGCCCCGGCTGCAAAAGTAGAGAAGAACGTCAACCCATCACGAAGAAATTTGAGAACTAGAGATAAAACTACTAATGGATTAAACTTCAAACACATGCCTCAATCATGGGCAGGTCTAGCAAGTAGCAAAAAGAAAAAGGAATATAGTTAAGAGACGTCGAAGATCAAATATTAAAAACAGACCCAATCTTCATTCTTAAAACAACGCAGGAATATTAATAGACAGTACAAGACAGAAACAGTACTGACATATGCAACATGTATACGACTCAGTGACCAAATTATTCAAAGCTATTTCACCTGCGTTGACGATATCGAGTAAAACAATGCGCATGTTGCCTCATGTTCAGACATCGGAGGATTATCCCACAAGACTTCCTGTGAAGTTCAAGAAGAAATAGTAGATACTGGGAAGTCTGAGCAAACTGAAAAAAAAAAAAAAGTTTCCTTTTTCTTACCAGTGAAGAATATAACTACCTGGATTGTCTGCGCAACGTTTTTCAGCAGTGCTACTTCAATAAAGATAAGCGGTTCACCTGAAATTAGAAAAGCGGTTCCAATGTCAGCTAGGACCTAAATTCTCATACCATATACAGTGTGGAGATGTCAGATGCCTACAAAACCTACGTTTAAAAGAAAGGACCAACTGACCGAGGCATTTCCAAAGAAAGTATGACTTACCGGGAATTGCAGGATGCAAGTACCCGAAACAGCGACGTCCTACTCCAAGTCTCCTCTTAAGGTCGATTAAACTGCTGATGGGATGAACAGCCTTTTTCACCAAATCTTCATTAGTTGGTAAAAGCTGAGAAATTCAATCACCAGTTCACCACTAATATACATTAAAAGGAAAAGAATAAGACCTCGTATGCTACAATCTTTTCCAACAAAGAAGCGGGATCATCCCAAGTTATCTGGTGGAGCTGCAAAGCAGCTGGACTAAGCCAAGTGATAAGCTTCTCCTTTAAGTAGGAATCCAATGCCCGTAATGACGGAATATTGTGCTCCCTGAAATGTGGTAGACTTGGATGATTTTCCATATGAAGTTGTCAGGCAACTAACTAATTAAACAGGCAGTCGTAATGTAATGTGATAAGCTCATGATCTTACTCGAGCATAGAAAGAATATCGGCACGAAGTACACATAAGAACTTCAATCCACCTGGATGTGTATTCAGCCTCTCAAAAAGCACTTCATAATTTGGTTGAAGAGCGTGTCTCAAGTTCCTCTCGGTTCTATAAAATGTCGACAAAAGCCCTTCATCCTCAACACCGTCTTTATCTGCCATGAAAGTAGCTCAAATAATCCAACCCATAGGAATCTAGAAAAGCTACTTCCGAGAACTACACTCTTAAAGATGTAAATACACCTACCAATAGGAAGTTGAAGTCCAAGGTATTGCTTGATAAGGTCACGAACATGGATACGGTTGAGGTCGTAATCTTTGGCAAGACCTAACAACAATTCGCATCTATCTTCACTAGAAAGATCATAGTAACCCTGGTCCAAAATAAAGCAAGACTAAAGACCCGTACTCTTCATATTATATTGTCGAAAGTACTTCTGTAATCAACTAAAGTTTTCTAAATTTTACTGAGGTGTTTGATAAGTTAAGAAAAATTAAGATAAGTAGAACATGTCCAAAGAACAATGGCCTCCCAAGTCCCAAAACAATCAGGCAATGCTAGATGCTTCTCATGTTAGAAGACGATGCACATATGATTACTGCTAGCAATTCAGTCACTTGCCAACAAATATAGGAAAAGGGAACACATGATGCACCTCCGAGAATTTATTCAAAATTGTATCCAAAACTTCCGTTTTGTTCATTGTAATGGCCGTATGCATCGATTCCCTCACTAGCTCAAACCCCCTGCATTAGAAGGGTTTTGTTAGCCACGATGTGATGTTGTAAGTATTGTTTGCACACATTTGAACCTCCCGCCCACCCTGACTCACCATAGACGAAAGTAGTCTTTGAGGCATTGCCATTATGTTGTAACGTTGTTCACTAGCTACTTAGAACTTGTTCTCCTCATCTTATTTTTCTTAATTTATCAAACACTTGAGCAAATTTAAGAATACTTCTTAAAACTTCACAGGACTTCCAAAATTTTCAGGATACGTAATACTTAAAAGAACACTTAACTTCAAAATTAACTTTAGACTTTAAACAAATGAAGACAAAGGGAACAGGTCCTTATGTGTACGCCGAAGCTAATGAAGGCAAGAAACGCGTTTTCGTATGCCTTTACGACCATCTTTTACAAGTTTCGGCGAAATTTTATGCCAGCTTCAATTGATCACATATCTACAAATGACCTTAAAAACTAAACCTTAGCGCAAAATCAATCTTATTCACCTAATTTAAAGTCGAGAAGAAAACTAAGAATACAGAGATACAAAAAGATTCAAACTTGACTTAAATTTGAGTAATAAAAGGAAGAACCTTTGAGGGTTTTGTGATGCAGTCAATTTGGTATTTTCCTCAGAAGTCACCAACAATTTGCCACCATCATTATCATTCTGCTTAATCAACCAAAACATAAACAAATTAACCCACAAAAAAAAAAAAAAAGATAAACTAATAACACCTCATCATTCATCAACAAATAAAAGAATAGTTATTATCATAATTTTGGCAAGTAAAATGATAAAATCATACAATAATGAATTGGAAGACTGAAAAAGGTAGGAAGATTGAAGAGCTTACATTGGAAGAAATTGCAGTAATTGAAGGCCTCATTCTAGTACGCATTAAAATGGCGAGACCTTTTTTGTTCATCTTTCATGTGGGATTTTTTGTAGCTAATTGTTTTGATCAAAAGCTACGTTTTCTGGGGAAATTATCCCCTGCTCAATTCACCCTCATTTCTTTTCTAAATTTCATGGTCAAACTAATTTTAGATGATTTTTAAGGAATAAGAGCATGTACTATAGAGAGTACATTACCATCCTCTTATTTTTCCTTTTACCCTATCAATTTTTAACACATTATTTTCTCTATGACCCACTTCCATTTCCACTATCATCCTCCTCTTCTTATATATTTTGATCCAATATAGAGAGGATCCTCTTAAATTATTTTTCTTAATTTAAATAATTGGCAAACATAATTAATAAATAAATTATAAAACAAATAACAAATAATGGTTGGATATTGGGCACAAGGGTCAATGTTAGTTTTCCTCTAAAATTAGAGGAAGAAGCCAACTTCCTCTTACTAAGAGGATGCCTAATGGAGATCCCACAATATAGAGGACTTTCTCTTAGATGAGAGAGAGTGCTAAGAGGAGGGTGAATTCTCTCTATTGTACATGCTCTAAGGATGTCTTGTTTTTCTTCTCCTTAATTTAATCTCGTTTCAACTCATTTTAATTTCAATAATAAATACGAAGTAATAAATAATAAATTTTCTAAGTTTCTTATATTTGGGTGATCGCTTTATCATTATTGATAAAAGTTTCCGAATTCTTTTCACAAAGATGTGTAATGGTAAGTAGTTTGATTTGAGCCTCATTGCTAGTAAACAAAAAGTATTTTATGATCTTCTCATTTTTATGTTTTTAACTTTTGTTCTGTATTAAATATTTTTTTCAATGAAACCAAAAAACAATTACTATTGAGTAGTACTCCCTCCATTCAATTCCATTTGCATCTAAGAGAAAAAAAACCACTATTCATTCAAGTAGAAAGTTTTCGAAATTTCTCACAACGTATTGAATAAAATATAGTCATGCGGGATCTTGTTTGATAGATCTTAATGAGTACAATAAGAATATCAAATTTTATAATTTTTGAAAACGTAAAACTCTATATATTTACATCCCAACATTCGCGTTGGCAAACGTGAAAAAGCAAATGATGCAAATGGAATTGAATAGAGGGAGTATATTCTAAGTGGTTGATTAGAAATCCATAACACCTTCTCCTAGGAAGATGGAGTCAATATTGATCGAGTTCATCCATGAGGACTTATCTCATACGGAATAACTCATAAGTATACCTTGCTTAGATCACAATGCAAGATAAATTTACCAAAACAAACAACTTCAAATGCGAACTAATTCTTTAACTTATAATTGTACTATGGTTTTTAATTTTTGAATTTTATAAAATAATAATTATATATTTAACTAATACTCCGTATATGATGTGATCATCTCCACTATTTATGGTTGATAAAAAATACTCACTAAAATGACATATTGGTCATTATTTGAAAACAAGATCAACAATTTAACTTCCTATGAAATTCTTTATTGGTATATCCAATTTAACATTATTATTAATGTGTGCGGAGTATTTGATCGAAGCGTATAAAGATGATAAAAAAAAATTTAAAAAAAGAAATTTCTAGATCTACGGTTATTATATTTTACACAAATAAAAGTATAGTACCACAAAATAGTACTTACTCCGTAGCATGGTAAGCAAATAGTAGTAATTAAATTAGTACTGCTGCTAATTGAAATTACATGGATATAATAGTTTAATACTCCTATAGTGGTGGACTCATTTGAAATGTAATCTAATTTAAAAGTATAATGAAGCTTCATATGCAGGTTAGTAAGCATCTAATCATAAGCAAAACAAATAAAGCATAAAATTAATACAAATAAACATGTACTAGTAGATTTGATTAATAAAATATGTTTTCTCAATATTTTTAAGCATATTGACAAGTTAAAAAAAAAAAAGAAAAAAAAAAAAAAAAGGTCGTTGAAGTGGTGGGTAGATTGTTGAAAAGAATAACATTATGTTTTGTCGGACACATGCATTATATTATACGGAGTATACATATGCTTTTCTTTTCGTGTACTTTTTTGATGATGAGGAAAATAAAGATAAAATTAAAGGACCAAAAATGTGCGTGTATAGCAAACTTGACCATATGCAAGTTAAAGTTATTGTATGAATCCTCGAGTATTTAAATTCTAGGGCTGGCTTCATTGATTAATACGGAGTACTATGTGAAAAGACCCTTATAAACTTCACATGTAAGTTTTACATCGGTTGTGGAGAGGTGAAATGTTCACCTTATAACCCCTAAGGGTTACTCCTCCTATTGCCAATTGGTTTTAAGATGGAACCCCTTGAGCCTATAAGGTGGGCTTTCTCTCTACCACTTGTGGGTGTGGCCCGGGCCCGTCTCTGGTTTCACATACTAGCTTAGGATTATGAAGTGGAATTATTAATTTTATATAATACTAGGATTATGTAGGTTAAGGGAATAATTAAAACGATTATGCATGAATATTTGATAAGTCCAACACAAAATTTAAATGTTGTTGTGAAGCTTTAATTTGATATATTAAATTTTTCATATAAAGAACATGAAATCAATTTAAAAAGTTATTCAGTATTGACTATTGAGTACTCTCTCTATCTCATTCATTTAGCCCCATGGCCCCACTTTTCTCCTCACAAAAAGTGGACCCATGGGACTAATCTATTGAAATAGAGGGATTATTATTTAATTAAGATATACATATAAGATAATATCATGACTTCATTAATAATGATAGAATGGTTACATTATATAATATATTGTTCTTGGAGAATACTCCAAGAATATTCCTTAAATATTCTACTGTATATTACGATAACCGTAATATCCTCTAACCAATATAATTATGATATTAATAATTCTATCCTAATATAATATTCTCTAATAATACATATGGTATTTCGGTCATATAATATAACAAATGATGGTAGATAGAGACATAGAGTGATGTAGAATAGTACTAGCTTAGATCTCGTGCATTAATACACGGTTATTATAGATATATATTATTTTCATCCAATACAAATATAAGTTATATATATCAATAGAAAAATAACACAATAATCACTTTATTGATATTTTACAATGCATATATAGAGTTATAGAGTAATGAATAACCAAATATTCTATATAAAATAGCTAAAATAAATGACCTGCATAAATTTTGTATTATCAACTTTATAGGTAAAATAACTCAACTTTTATTTTCAATTAGAAAATATTAAATACAATAAATATTAAAATAAGCAGGTAATGAATTCAGCATAAATATATTGTTAAAAAAGTTAATTAGCAATTTTAAATATTTATTTGGAACTTTAATTTGGAGTTATAAACAAAATATTTGAAATAGTTACTTATTATTATATTTTATTATAAATATATATATAATGAAAAGTGAAATATTAAAAAAAATAAGGGTTTTTTAAAATTTGTACTTTGTCTTATTGGGTTTCACATTGTGCACTCTATTATATCGTATTCCCAACTGCACTGAGTTTCTTTAATAACTCCATTGTCTTTCTGAGTTTCTTTAATTTACCCAAAATCATACGAAATTGAGCAGGAAGAAAGGATTGCAAAGTTCAACGATGAAGATGTTGCAGAACGACGATGAAGCTGCAAAAGTTGATAGAAAAGGAAGGAGATGAAGAGAGCAGAGGAAGGAAGGTGAAAAGGTTTGAGGTTTTAAAAAAATTGAATCAAAAGAAAGAAATGACGGTTAATAAATTGACTCAACTTCTAATTTACAACTAATCCTTCCACGTAGGCAAATTAGGCGCTCCACGTAGGCAAATTACGCATCCTAATTGGCATTTAACGGTGATAATTGACGGCTTAAGCATAAATAGTTATGGTTGGGAGTAATTAAGAAAATTCAGGGGTACAGTTGGGAATACGATATACGCAGGGGTACAATTGGAAAAACCCAATAGTACAGGGGTACAGTTGGGAAAAACCCAAAAAATAATAATAATGCTTCGTAATTAATTTAAGATACATATAAGTGTAAACATTAATATTTAGAAGTGATAATCATAGATAATGAATCTAGACTTAAAAACGTATTGTATAATGAATGATGTCAGCATTGCATTTTGGCGGGAAAAAAATGCACAGAATCGCGACATGTGGCATTGATGATATCAGCGAGAACTGTCATTTAGGGTGTGTTTGGATTGAAGGAATTGGAGGGAAAGGGAAGGGAGGGAAAGGGAGGGACGCATTTTCCTTTGTTTGGATACAAAATATGGAAGGATGGAAATGGAGGGGAATGGATTTGGAGGGATCCATTTTCCCTCCTCAAAGCCTAATTGGAATCCCTCCAAAATAGGCAAGATTTGGAGGGAAAATAGTATCCAAACACCATCATTTCCCCTCCCTTTCCTTTCCCTTCCTTCCCCTTCCCTCATTTCCCCTCCCCTCCCTTTCCCTCCTATTTTGCTATCCAAACACACCCTTAGTATAATAAAGATATGAAGCGTGGTGAACTATCTTCTACTTCGTAAAAGTTAATTTCATCAATTTTCACCTTAATTTAGTTAAATAATGTAAAGTACTCCGTAAAAGTTAATGTCATCAATCAACTTAAATTATTTTCAAATAATTAAGAAAAATTTTGAAAATTAAAATGACAATAAATATGCAGATATGCAACTCGTATACAACTATATATGTAATGTACTCGTAGATTCAATTAGGGGACCATGCAAATTCGAGATGAGACCCACTAAACGTAGTAGGTTATCTGCCAATTAATTTATTTATTTTATCAACAAGTGTTTATTTTATTATTTGATTAATCACTTAACTATTCCTATGTTAACTGTTAAGAAGTTGCAGCTAATGAATAATAATTCCTTCGCTAATATACTTAGCAAACCTACAATTATTGCCGCAAACTTGTTTCCCATAACTAATCCAAAATTTGTGATCCTAATTTGTTCCACAACTTTGAAAATTATACTATATTCTTTAGCAATTAGTCTTCTAAGACATCGTCAACATGAGACTCACTTTTAACCCTCCTCAAAAGAAAACAAAACAAAAGAAATACGGAGTAATAACCAGGCCACCACTTTGTGAGAGATCTCACATTAGCAATATTGTAAGACCCTCTCACCTTAGCAATAATAACACCGTCTCACCTAAGTGTGTGTGATTATTTAATTAATCATCTTCTACGGAGTAATATTTTGGTAAAAATCTGAAATGTTTTCCAAGAGATTATACACGTGACAAAGTGACAACCAAAACTCTAAAATTAAAACCAGAGTGCAAATTTGTATAATTTGAAAGTGCGGGATTGACCTCATAGTAATTGCAAGTGCGGGATTAAAATTTCATACATAAATAAATTTTCTCCTAAATACAGTATTACATTTATATGACTTTGTAAAAGGATTCGATTAAACGCCCATAAAAATTGTATAAGATGATTAACACTAATAATCATAGGCAATTTAGCGTCAAATAATAAGGAGGATGCTACAAAAACCTAATTATTCTTAGTAATCATTATTCAGACGTTAATAATAAAATGGTGGTAAAAGTATAAATTGATAAAAGGTAGTGCAAAAAAGTGTAGCTAATAAATCCAAGTTAAAGTAGACATTTTAGTAAGTCTATATGTGTCACTATCTATCTATAATGAATTATTTTAAAGACATTCCACATTTTTATCAGTGTGTTCGGTCAATTGTACAACTTTTTCTAATAACCAACTACGTACGTAGCTTGCGAATTTTTAGATCTTAAGTCTTAAATGAGTTACGTAAAAGCCTATTCCTTCTCCGACTAAAATTGTTTGAATTAAATTCAAATTTAAAAATAATATTATATCTAGTCTATACTCCGTATTCCGTATACTCCAAAATAGTTAATTTGGATTAAAGTTAATAAAATATTTAGCAAAATGAATAGAGTCTATGCAGGTACATTAATTCTTGCAGTATTTGTATTCAATTCAATTTATTGATAATTGTAACTAATTTTTATTAATTTCATTATATATATATATTAACTTTTAGTAAATGCTCTGTTATTTTTATATTTTTGTGCACTTTTAACTTTAATTTATACTATTCGACTCACCTTAATATATTATGATATCGTTTGATAAGAGATTTCCCCACGTAAATAAGAGTTTGTTATCTGTACTGATTTGTACTTATCAAAAATTTTAAATATTTACAAAAGATTTTTAAAAAGTTCAAAAAATATTTTACTTAAAATATATTGTGTATTAAACTTTACGAATTTAAACATTTTTCTTTTATTAAACTTAAGACGAAAAGAACAAAACTTTATATAAAAACTAAAGCACTACCCATAAATAGTTAAAAGCGAATTGAAATATTCACAAAAGACAGATGTGGGGAGAAAGTTGTTCTCCCCACTAGTTCTGTCTTTTTCCCCATATTTGTTCTCCCAAAACAGAACTGCTTGGCTTTTAAGGAAACACTAAGTTAGCAAAGATGAAAGTGATAGTAATACTGTAGAGAAACCTTGAATACAAAAGCACCATATATAGTCCAAAGTCTGCTAATCACTAAACAGTAAACAGTGGTATCCTATTCAATTTAATTTAATTCAATTCAATCAATTATTGATAATTCAACAACAACTGTTTAATCACTCTATCAATTCTCCTGATTTTCATGTGCTTCCTTCAATTTTCACCCCACCCCACTCACCACCCTCTCTTTCTCGCCGACAAATCCATCCTCCCATTAATAATCCTACTACGTTGTACTTCATAAACAATTCATCTTAAACAGTTTTTGAAATTCATTAATTATACTCGGTATCTTTATTTATTGTTGATCTTGTTAAACGATTTGTTATATATTTACTTCTGATTTAGTAATTGTGTTTCTTATAGTGTTTTCTTCCTATTATAATACAAGTATACCGTACTAATTGGATTTAGAAGTATCACCAAAATTAATGAGTAAGGGGGATAATAAAAATGATTCGCCCTGTTCAGATTAATTTAGACACCAGTTATTTTCAGTAATTTTCTGAAATTAAATGAAATGAGTAATCAATCATAAATGACAAATAAATGAGAATAATCAACAAACAACAAACAAATTGGGGATTAATTACACTCCATTTCATTATTCATTATACTCACTCTACTGCTTTCCTACACACCTCCTCATTTACTCTCTACTAAAGCTTCGAATCTCCTCATTTATTTATTTATTTATTTATATATTTATATTTCTCAATTATATTTAATATATTTCTATATTATATAATGTTGATCTACCCTTTTGTTAATGTCTCTTTCTTCTGATTCTTCTCTGGTTTTCTGTGAGTGAGTATGTGACAATTTTTCACATACGCATTCTATTGTGTTTTTCAAAGCCCAAAATAATGAATTTAATCTTTCTTCATTCTTCTTTTCATTATTTTCCCAATATTTTCTTCTGTCTTTTCGTTTTTATCATCTCACTTTTTGTTGTTCAAGCTAACACTGACGCAAATGATGGTAAATTTTCTCTCTTTTTTTTTTTCGATTTTTTGTTGTTCATTCTTTTGGGTTTTTTATGGGTTTTGACTAAAGATTCAATCTTTCATTCTTTTTCCCTTACTATTTTTAGGCATTGTTTGATTAAACATGATATAATGTTGGAAAAACGGTTGCATTGAAGATGGAAGTTTTTAACTGTGTATTGAAGATGAAGTTTATTTGTATTTTGAGTTGTGCTTGGTTTTAATTTGGTTTCAGAGGGTATAAATTCGGTAAATCACTCTAACAAAGTAATGACAGCAATTTTATGAGGTTAAAGTTTTAATCTTTGATGTTTTTGCTCAGATCATTTAACTCTTTTTTTGAATTTCAAAGGAGTGCATGTTTCTTTGATCATAAATTCTGGCATTAAACGGTGTCGGTTACAATGATACGAGGCTTTTTGGGGGGGTTTTAAAACTTCACTTTATTTTGCATTTTGAGTCTGCTAAATTCTTACTATTTGTTTGAACAAAGTTAAATCAAAAGGAGCTCATTAATGTTTAAATTTAGGGTAATTTTGAAGTTAAAGTTCCAATTTTTAGTGTTTTATTTTTGTTTGTTAGAGTAAGCCTGTTGTGAGACCGTCTCTCACTCGAAAAGTGGTCAATCATGCGATAAAGAAACATTGTGTACAACGGTTTTTTGTGGACTTTGTGAAAGAAGAAATTATGAGGGGAAAATTAAAAGATGATCAATGAAAAGGGTTACTCGTACTTTTTAGGAGAAAATAAAATTTCCTGACAATTTTTTGCCAAAGTGGGACCATAATTTTTAGGAGGGTAGCAAATTTGGTGTGGTTTTGCTAGGGTTTATGTTTCTGAAATTAAGTTTCATAATGTGACCAAAGGAAGAGGATTACTCCTGGGGGACCTTGTTTTTAAGTACTGGTTTTGTTTTGGAACCACATTGTTGGGGACCCTTTTAACCAAATCTATGGCATGATCTTCGTCTTGTGGTTGTTGTCGTATTAATACCTGATCTTCTTGTACACAACTAATTATACGACTCAAAAATGTATGTGTTTGGGCCTATAATGAGTATTAAGTTTCCCTGATTCACTGGCTAATGTTTGCTTTTGTAATGTCTGTAATTTGTAGTACAATCTCTTCAAGTTCTGTATGGTGCACTAAATAACCCGTCTCAGTTGACTGGATGGAAATCTAGTGGCGGTGATCCGTGTGGAGAGTCTTGGATGGGAGTAAAGTGTGATGGTTCGGCTGTCGTTTCCTTGTAAGTTTTGGCTCATAGAGGAGCTTGTTTTGCTTTCCTATACGTCGGACACATTAGATTACTCAGTTTATTCCCCATATTTTGTCAGGGAGCTTCCTGGATTAGGTCTCAACGGTTCCATGGGATATCTGCTCTCGAGCCTTGCATCTCTAAAAACAATGTGTGAAGCTTCTAATGCCTACATTGCATTCTTTTTTATCTTTATTTAAGACATGTTCCTTCATCTTAAGTTGTCTAACTTTTACGAAATTTTCTCAAGTTTAGTATTTTTGAAGTTTTCTGGTATTTTTGCTCCAGTTTTTGAAGGCATCTGATTTTTTTTTGAAGTGTTTGATAAGTTACTAGAAAATAAGATGTCCTTATTTTTTAATAGCTTTGTCAATGAATGTTGGTGTTTGATTCCTTTTTTCTTTCAACAGGGATTTGAGCAACAACAACTTTCACGACACCATACCGTTTCAAATGCCACCCAATCTAACAACCCTGTAAGGTTTAGTTGCTAGAACAGTTTCCTCCTTGGATAACGAGCTAGTCGTGCTCTCGTTAATGTGTACACCTTCCTATTTGGTTGCAGAAATCTTGCACGGAATAATCTTAGCGGCAACCTACCATACTCAATTTCGGGCATGGTTTCACTTAATTATTTGTAAGTCATTGTCTCACATACTTTACCTTTTCAACCATTAATATTGTTACCATCTTACAAGTCTGTTTCCTACTGCTAAATTATAGAAATGTCAGCGGAAATTCTCTCGCGCAGCCGATTGCAGACGTCTTTTCTAATCATACTGCTCTTGCAACCTTGTATGTCAACTTTTTCACGCATGTTCTAGTATATGTTTCCCCGACTGCAGAAAGTATTCTCTATTCTCGAGTAATTTGTGTTGCTGTCATGTCATGCAGAGATCTCTCTAACAACAATTTTTCCGGAGATCTTCCTAGTTCTCTAAGTTCCTTGTCCAACCTATCGACACTGTGAGTGATCACGGGTGGTGATCCTTCCTTTACCGTTTCCATTTGGAATTAAAATAAAAACGTCTTTTCTCGAAATGTCTTATATTACTTATGTATTTTACAGCCATGTTCAAAATAATCAGTTGACTGGTACTCTTGACTCCCTTGCGAGCCTTCCATTAGATGATTTGTAAGTTAGTCCTGATTGTTTCATTTTTTTGTCTTATAATCATGAGATTTTGTATCCAAACAATACCTTATTGGATGTCGGCTTTGTTACTATGCAGAAATGTTGCTAACAATCATTTCACGGGTTGGATACCTCAGGAACTCCTGTCCATCCCGACTTTTGTGTAAGCAATACTTAGTTTACCTTATCCTTATGTTATAGTTTGAAATGCTTACCAGTCAAAGTCCATAGCCAAAACCAGCTTTCTTTCTTATTCCCTTCATCGATTTTTACGCGTCAAATTAGTTAAATTTCAAGGAAAACAACCAATTTACGTCAACTCCCAAGACATAATGGTAGTCAAATCACTGAAATAGTGGGAGTGGCTGCTTGCATATTTAGGCACGCTTTCTTATATATGAGCCTGTCTTTTAACAGTTACAATGGCAATTCATTTGACAACGGTCCTGCTCCTCCACCACCACCGTTCACTCCGCCTCCTCCTGGAGTACCTGCCAAGCGAAATCATAGCAGGACAGGAGGTTCTGGTCACTCCCCCGACAGTTCTGATAAGAAGTCATCACATGGCGGAAAGAAAATATCTTCTGGTGTTGGAACGATTCTTGGGATAGTTTTGAGTGTTATATTCTTGCTCGTGTTTGCCTTGCTCGCTCTGTTGTTCTGCAAACGTAAATGGAGAACAAGGCCTAGTAATAGCCAAAATTCCCGAGGAAGTGTCTCTAATGGCGGTGATAAAGGTAGAATTCTATTTTCTTCATCAGATTTTGAAAAAAGTACAAGTCAAACATGCACAAATTGACTTTCCCATCGACCTTTATTGAACTTTTTTTTTTTGCCGAGTTTGCAGTTAATATTGAGATACAAGAACAAAGGGTCTCGAGCACGCCTGTAGTTGTTAATACGAAGCCTCCGCCAGCTGAAGAAGTCCCGGTTGACAAAGTGTATGGGAAAAATGGATCCTTGAAACGAGCAAAGTCCCCTATCACCGCTACTTCTTACACAGTTGCTTCTCTTCAGACTGCGACCAACAGTTTTAGTCAAGAAAACATTGTGGGTGAAGGTTCACTTGGTCGCGTATATAGAGCAGAGTTTTCCAACGGCAAGGTAAATTATGCTACTTCGTTTTTCTGTCTCACCGTTGTATTTTGCTTACGGAATTCGAATGAAGGGATTACATGAAAAACTCTCTTCTTATGCTTAGTTGATGTACCACTTCAGGTGTTAGCGTTAAAAAAGATCGATAACTCAGCATTATCGTTGCAAGAGGAGGATAATTTTCTTGAAGCGGTGTCAAATATGTCACGCCTCAGGCACCCAAACATAGTCTCACTAGCAGGTTATTGTACAGAGCACGGTCAGCGCCTTTTGATGTATGAATACATTGGGAACGGCAGTCTGCATGATATACTGCACTTCTCTGATGACGGAGGTAAAAAATTGTCGTGGAACGCTCGAGTTCGAGTAGCACTTGGAACAGCCCGAGCACTAGAGTATGATTAATATACTACACATAATGAAATTATATTCATGCTTCACTTAATTTTCGATAGTGATTTTAATCAGAAGCACTGTGACATTCTTAGGTACTTGCATGAAGTCTGCATGCCATCTGTCGTACATAAGAATTTCAAGTCAGCAAACATTCTCCTTGATGACGAATTCAACCCTCATCTGTCGGATTGTGGACTGGCTGCTTTGACTCCTAATACTGAGCGACAGGTAATAAGTGCTACAGATGTTTTCCCTCTTTTTTCTTAGCTTTGAAAAGTATAGCCGACAGAAGTTCCCTGAAGTTTAGTGTTCTTTAGGTAGTCAGTCTTTCGAAGTTATCCGAATTATTTGATTAGTTAAGAAAAAAATAAGAATAGGAGAACATGTCCATATCTTGAACCAAAGAGGGTGACATATTTCTCTCTCAGTGCTTCTTATGAATTTCTAGTATCAACTGAATTTCATATGAATAATTACCAACATGATGAGTGATAACCATGGTTCAATATGACGGTTAATCTCATTGCTGTGCTGGTACATTCTATTTACAGGTGTCGACACAAATGATTGGTTCCTTCGGCTACAGTGCTCCAGAATTCGCTTTGTCTGGGATATACACGACGAAAAGTGACGTGTACAGCTTCGGGGTGGTGATGTTAGAGCTTTTAAGCGGGCGCAAGCCCCTGGATAGGTAACGCCATTTTCCATTTTAGCTATTGCAATATGATATAACTCGGTCAACTTTTCCTTAAAAACCGTTTATACCTTTCAGTTCAAGACCGAGGTCCGAACAATCGCTTGTTAGATGGGCTACACCTCAACTACACGACATAGACGCTCTATCCAAAATGGTCGATCCCACTTTAAATGGCATGTATCCTGCAAAGTCCTTGTCTCGATTTGCAGATGTCATTGCCCTCTGCGTTCAGGTAACTAATAATTGGCATGACAAGTACTTAGGACCTGTTCTCTTCGTCTTAAATGTTGGTAATTCAGTATTGAAGTACTCCATATTGATTTATCGAAGTCATGATGTTTTATGAAATATTTGATAAGTTATGAAATACGTAGGTGCATTACTTTGTTAAGATAGAAACAACCCTAAATGAAAATTACATCAAAAATTTGCACAGAATTACTGGTGCTGAGTGGTGCTAAAGCCTACAGTTATCGAAAATCACAAACCCGATGTATAATATAAAAATGATATGCTAAGAATTTCTTATCTTATAGCCGGAGCCGGAATTTCGACCACCAATGTCAGAGGTGGTTCAAGCGCTGGTGAGGTTGGTACAGAGGGCAGGCGGCTCAAAAAGGAGATCTAGCGACGATTCCGGATTTGGGTACAAGACTCCAGATCACGAGACGATTGACATTCCCGTTTGAAGCGTAACGAATGATTTTTATTCGACAAAAGTTTTGTATGAACTCCCAAATTCTTGAATCAAGGTTGAGATTTGAGAGTTAAGCAAGATTTGACTGATTGAGGCGGAAGAATGGTGTAATTAGTAATTTAGTTTGGAATACTTGGTAGCAGGAAAAAAATGTGCAGGCATACATGTGAATCTTCTTTGCAATGTAACTAAAGTTTTTTCTTCAAATATACAAATTCATAGACCCAGTGTCCATAATGTATTGCACTAGAGCAGTACAAGTGATCGACAAAAGATTAATTTGACAGTATATTACGTCGAGGGAAGCTTTGAAGCCATTGATCCCTTCTGACTTCTGAGCTATAAATGGTTCATTTTTGAGTATGGGATCCCTTCTGACTTCTGAGCTATAAATATGACTTTTTGAAGATCTTAAATAAAACAGGTTGTACATAACACGGCCTACAATTATGTTGCTTAAAAAATGATTTTGATGGCTGGTTTTACATTATGTAAGGCGTAAAATCAGACTTACAATATATCTATAGTTGTTTGATTAGTCTCTTCTTAAGAAATTGAAGTTGCCAAAACTGATAAAGGAACCCTGACAATGTGATCCAAGCTGCCAGTTAAAACGATCTCTCCAAAGCTGAAAGTTTTCATGGGTTGAGTCACATTAAGGGTGATTGTCAGACCTTGGGCCGTCCCTGGAACTACGGTAAACCACGTTGGAGACACATCAACAGCCACACCGTCTGGTGGAAGCACAGCGCAAAGGTACGTCTCGTCTTTATTTCCTACATTGATCACACTGCGCTGCACAACTTGAGATCCGGCAAGAGATGTTATTGTTACTGACGGTAAGTTCAGGTCTGCTGGATGGCTGAGTGACTGGTCGCATGACCCGCCTGTCGCAGCCTCGACTGCTCCTCGGTCCACGTTGGGTATAGAGCATAGGAAGGCTACGTATTCCCCTACTCCTGCTCAAACGTAAACATCTCTAATTCTCCATACTCACATAAATCATCGTTATTAGAGAATATTTAAAATAGAAAACTATAATACGAACCTGGTACGAAAACTAGGCCAGGATCTAGAGCTCTAGCGACATTGACCAGCCCAGAGCCTATATCAAAAGGAGTGGAAGGAAACGAACTCCCGAGATCCTGTCCTTCAGCCGGTATAATTTCTCCATTACCAGTGTACTTAGTGGCAGTAGTTGAAATCGCTGATGCAATCACAGACGGTGACCACGACGGGTGGTATTGCTTGATCAGTGCCGCTATGCCTGCAATATGTGGTACTGCCATACTAGTTCCCGACATCAAAGCAAAATTGTTTCCTGCAATCAGACTTTCTTTTATTTATCTTTCATGTCTTGTTTCTCGCTAGCATGAATGAACTCATGATAGTAATATAACCAGCGTGAACTTGCCTTCAAAAATAGGCTCTAAAACGCTGAGTGGACTCCAAGCTGCCCAAATCTGCTGTCCAGGAGCAGTAAAATCCGGTTTGAGAACATCAGCGGGATTTCCGTGGCTGTCAATTATGTCAGGTCCTCTGGATGAGAATCTGCTTACCGCAGGTCTCTGTCTGTCAAAAGAAGCCCTTCGTCCTTCTCCTATGGACGCTTTTCCGCCATATTTTATCACACATCCTTGATCAGTCCTTCGAGTTTGTCGTTCATAATACTCTCCTATGATCTATTAAGAAAAACATTTTTCGCTTTTACTATAGATTGAGGTCCAATGATTGGTTTTTATATCTTATCAGTTAGAAGTTAAATACGTACCTTTGCATCAGCGATTTTAGGAATCAGAATCCCTGGCACCGTCAGAGGGACAGGTTCTGCAATGAAATCACCAAACGTCGGATTTGCAACTAGGATGAATCCCATGAAACCTAAGGCTTTTGCGGTGTGAATGATGGAAGTAATGGTGGAATTTTGGTTGAAAAATCCAGTCGAGAAATTACATATCACGACGCTGCCTTTCACTACCATCGGATCAAGAGCTTCGGGGAATTGACACTCATCTATATAAGGCGGAGTTCTCGGAAATGAACCGTTTACCCGAACAGCGTCTTTAGCAAGCACCAACTTATATTTCAGCAATCCATTCCCAAAAGTCGGCCCTGTATACGAGCTAACAGTGTTAGACTGTTACTGTATAAAACCAATTAGGGACTCCAACCATCAGTTTAAACTTTTGATTTATCAGATCCTCGATCAGTGGAAGAATATTTAGCAACAAAAAATGACTTGCCTGATAATCCGACTCCTGTAATGTTCTGACCATCACCTAGAAAGAGAGTCGCGGGGTAACTCCTGTCAGTGCTACAAGCTGCGACACCGACAGCCCACGGGCTGAACGACACTATGCTGCTTGGACCTGGGCCCTTGTTCCCTGCTGCTTGCACCACAAAAACGCCTGCCCTTCTCGCCATTAGCGTGAAAATCTCAAAAACGTCGAGGAAAGTGATAGTGTCCTGTGCTGGCTCGTCTGGCTCTACTGCCAAGGTCAGGATATCGACTCCGTCCTTCACTGCCTACATCAAGGCAGATAAATTCAATTATATTCACAACACTTCAGAAATTTTAAGGAAATTATTTGATAACGTCAACCTTAAGAATAACTAAATGCTTTTAATTTCAGAACACTTGAGATTTTAGATTAATTAAGACGAAGAGTACAATCCTTACTTGATCAATTGCAGCGAGCACATCAGTGAGAGTTCCGACAGTTGGATATATAGCCTTATAAACCGCGATTCTGGTTTGACATTAAATTGATTAATAGTTGGACCATGAAAGTCAAATGATACTAGTAAGGAGGACTAGGTTAGTCGGCTTAGGTTAGTCGGCTTACTGGGCTCGTGGAGCCATACCACTGGCTTTGCCATAGAAAAAACCGTCAACCACCACGGGCACTCCATAATTTCCAGCAGCAGTCGCTGCTACGTGACTTCACCAACATAAGACATCAAAAATAGTTAACTACAGATGTGTCTTCACCAACATAAAACAAGGAAAATACCTTTCGAAATATGAAAAACAGTGTACACATTCATGTTCTAGGTTGGTGAAATCGTGTACATTTCATATTCCAAAAGGTATTTTCGCGATAGGGAGCGAGCGAGTACAGAACGGTAGTAGTGTACCTGCCGTGACCGACAGCGTCAAAAGGAGACAGAAAGTCGACAGAAGCATTGAGAGTGGCGACAGCCTGTGCACCGGCAGCAAAAAACCTCGCTGACACAATCTTGCCGTTGCAGGAGGTCGCAGGGAAACGTGGTCCAGTCTCACAGGCCCCACAAAAATGACGACTCAAACTTGAGGACAGCACATTGCTGTTTCGGCTGTTGGAGATGTTGTTGCTGATGCTGCTTGGGCTGCTGCTGTTCTTGTAGATGCTGTCGGGGCTGCTGCTGCTGTTGCTGCAGTTGTTGTTGTAGTCGTCGTTGTTAACGCTGGCGAAGCTGGGGTGAAAAGGGTTAATGCCAGAGTCGATGATCCCAATGACCATTCCTTCGCCAGCGTGTGACGGTGGTTCGAGTCCAAAGTGGTGTTGGGTCCATACAGCTTGAGGTAAGTTGAGGAAGTAAGGGGTGTATGTTGTCATTAATTTTGTGCTTCTATCTTTTTGTACTAACTTCACTCCTGGGCTCTTTCTTAGCTTTTTTGCCTGTTTATATATGACACGAAAATTATATTGAAAGTATTTTATACGGAGTAATATTTTTGTTTTTTGATATGTATATACAAATTTGGGTTTCACGTGAAAATTGAGTATGAAATGAGAACATTACTACTCTATACTTTTTACGAGACTATGTATCATGTTTATGACAGTCTAAGAAAATGTCGTTTTTGTTTTTACGATCAGTGTAACTAAGACGGTAAGATAAGGAATATGAGTAGTATTTTTGAAAATAAATGAAAATAAGGCCCTTCAAAAATCACTAGCTTTTTATCTTAGACTACGGCTTTTCTCACTTCCATGTAAATTACTCAATTTATTTCACGTTGAAGTACCTAAACCTTAAATGTATAAAATAAAGTTAAATATAACACAGATGCAGTTAAAGAAAGACCTTTTAATTGAAACACAACTCTATTTTCATTTGTATTGTTTTATTTACAAAAGTTTAAAGAAGTCACTTTAAAACCTTCCAATTGAGACAATAATCATAAATAGTGTTGAATTGATTATTTAATGTTGTTATATTGTTCAGGATATGTTACATTTATAACAATTAAAATAAATGACGTGTCTATAATTTATCTTCACATGTTTGTAAATTATATTGTTCTATTCTCGAATATCTTGTTAAATTTAAAAAGGTTACGGTGAGACGAGAATTACTTGAGAGGGAGTAGTGTGGATGGCGAAACCGTTGGCAAGGTGGGTGAAGCTATGAATCATAGTGTAGCTACCCTCCTCAATTGTGCTTCGTACAAGTTCGCTATGATACGTCTCCAACGTTGTTGCATGCCTTTGGTATGCTTCACTGTCATTTATACATTTCATGCATATCATTTACATCATAAGTACATACATAGCATCTAATTATTACGAGGATTAATTAACATATACAGAGTATATTTTCAATAAATAACGACAAGAAAATTAAAATTATGTACTCTGTATAGTACTCCATATTATCTTTATGTTGACAATTAAAAATATTTAGAAATTTAGAGAAAAGTAACGAATCAATGTTTTATGATTCTCATATTTATAAAAGAAATTAATTGACGTATAAGTTAACGGTTTATTGTTACGTACCTATTGATATCGACAAGGCCCCTTTGGTTAGTAGAAGCAAGATGATGATGAAAAGCAAGGGAGTCTCCATGAAGAAGAACAACGTACAAAGACTTGTCTTCATTTGCTAGGCATGTTAACACAAGACATGGTGTTATTAACACAACTACTAAAAGCAAACACATACATATTCCAAGTAACGTTGCAACAAACACCATTGAGTAACGCCACATTTTGTTCGTCATTTCATATACAATGCAAATTATAATACATATTTCTCATAATTAATACACTTTTATTTTGCCTAAATAATTACAAATGTTGTAATGTTATTAGCCACCAATCACAATTATCATGTGAGTGATTAGCTTTCAAGGAATTAATTAAGGAAACGGTTTCTTCCTTTCTTTTTTTGTCCAATTATATCAAGATATTTAATCAGTTTTGATTATTTGTTTATCTTTTTATTTTAAAAATGAGCAAACAATTGCTTATTTTCTTTGAACTTTAATCATATAATAAAATCGACATTTTTCTATTTTGTTTGAACTTTGATCATACATTCACACACAACATTTGTAGCAAATAAAACATTTATTTTTGAGAATATACGATTGCTAATAAAATAATATAAAAATTACAATAAATGAGGCCGAATACTTATGGAAATTCAACTCTTTAAGCAAGTTATGGAGATGAAATTTGTTGCCTTATTCACTCAATATTCAATTAGTGAACATATTTTATGAATATTATGTGGTTGATCATTTTTGTTATCACTTATTAAACTTCTTATATTAATTAAGTAGAATACATAAATTAATTATGTTCATCTTAAATACTCTTTTAATGGATCGTTTTGCTCCCTCCGTTCCAGTGAATTATTTACAATTTAACTTTTTTGTAAGGGGATCTGAGAGAAGTATAAACAAATGATTGAAACAGGGAGTATATAAGATGAACATTATTGCCCATGTTAAGCAAAACAACTCCTTTACATTTATGTTATATTTATATTTACTTTATCATTCTGATATTTTATAAGTATAGTAACAAGCATTTAAAGTCAAAAATTATTTGATTTAAATTATTGTATAAATTAAATATAACCCCTTTTTATAATTTTTATTTTTTTTTTTCAAAATAATCATATATATGTTTTTTCTCAAATTAACCCATTTATATGTCTTTTCAAATAACATGGCAAAAGTGTCCATCCAAAACAAAAATATGTTGTAAAAATAAAAACATATAAGAAAGTTATTTTGAAAAGAAAATGTTATAAAATGAACTATATTTAATTTACCCTAATTATAAGTTATAACCACTGATTATCAAACTTACATTTATTGAATACATCTAAATATGTTGTCGTTTGAGCTAATCTTGGATAAATAATATGACAGCTTTTTTAAAAATAACTTGTCAATTCAATGTCGTGGTGCTCCTTGTGGACTAAAACCGTACTTTTACTTGAGCGAAGTAGTAGTCAAACCTCATTACTTTGTCTAATTGTAAAATTAAATCCTTTAAATTTTAATCAGGGTGATTAAACCCCTTAATCTATATTAATTATATATAACAAAAACCACCCACACAATTTTTTCCCTCCAATTTTCCCTCCAACTTTTACATATTTTAATCCCTTTTATTTTATTTTATTTTATTTCCAATTTGACTTGTATAAGTAATAAGTCAATATCTTCTACGTACAAAGGAGTATATTTTTTCTTTTTATCTCTTTAACTATCCATTTTTATTTAATATGTTTTCAGCATAACATTTTATCTCTTAAACTATCGATTTTTACTTAATGTTTTTTTAATAACATTCTTAGCGCATTTTACTATATTATTATAATAAATGATGAATTTTAAGACAATATATTGCGATACTTTGATCGGTTTTTGCCACATTATGATATATTTTAAAATAAATTTATAACTATATTTGTATAAAATTAATGTTCTATTATTTAAATTGTTTTGTTACAATTTTCAACGTTTCTATCATCTAAATTTTGATAGTTGATTAAGAAAAATTAAAATTGACACTTTCAAACCTATTAAACGGGTTAATTGGAAGACAATTACGGGTCAAATGATTTAAATTATTTCACAATACTTAATTGCTTTAAACAAGTCATATAAGCGAGTTACATGTTAAACAAATACGCAGTCGGGTTAAATATAGTTTGTTGTATTTTGGGTCTAAAAATAGATGTTTATTTAAGTTGTATTTATATTATAATTACGAATTATTCTTATTTTAATTTAATATTAAATTCAATTATCAAATTTTTCAATTAACTATTAACCTATTTTCTATATCTCGTGCATTTATGCACGGGTATTATGCTAGTTTTGATAATAAGTGAAAATTAACCCTCTCATGAGAAATTATTTCTCAAAAGAAAAACAAAAACAATGATTCATACAGGTTTGGAATCACTTGAACGATGAACAACGAGCTCAAAAATTCAATGAGATTTGTGATGTAGAAAATAGTAATATTGGCATGATTTTTTTTAAAGCTTTTAACAGCCAACAGTAAATAATATAACCAAAAAAAAAGATGGGAGCATACATATTTTCGAAGAAATAAAGACGGAATAAAAAGGCATAGGATTATTGAATTGAAGAAATTTGCCATGGCTAAGACACAAATAGTCTTTCCTGCAAAGCTTTTACACTATACAAAAAATTCGTACACGCATTATATAAAAGCTTTCTACAGCGTCTTTCTGCTTGAGGAGACGAAAACACACAGAAAATACACTTCCACGGTTTTGAACATGAGATAGCCACATACCAGTACGAAGTCGGTTGTACAAATGACTTCAATGCTTCATAAAGGCATACTAACACATTTTCAGCTTCATACAAGTCACTCTTATCTCTTCCTTCGCTTATTCTCTGTCTGCAAAATGACAAATTTTCCAAATCCCTTGTTAGGTAAGCCTGTTTAATAAATGGCCTGATATACCATTGATTTCGACCCCAGAAACGTGATTATCATGCAAAACATGTAGCAAAGGTTTAAGGGCATGGTTACCAAACAGAGCACATGTCCCACGTGTCGAACTAGTCGAGGGTCAAATTAAGTCATTAACCTAGTCCTATGTCACAATGAGGACTTTAGCTAAACATCTAATGTGTGCTTACAAGAGCCTGCTACGGTTTCATCAACTATTTTATGTTTCTAGATTACGAAGAAAAAAAGAAAAACGGCATAGTTAATTGGTTGAGCTTCATTTATTGTGAGATATCGTAATTTCCGTAAAGTGGTATCCGGAAACAACATCCGATAGGATTCCAAACATTTATGGTCGTACCATTCACTTGCCAAATGATATGAATACCATTTATAGCACTGAGATTATCTCATTTGAATACAATTGATATAACCCATGGATCTCTACACCCTAAAATTCCTCCTAAAAAGTAACGCAAAGAGATTTGAAAGCGCAATAAATCATGTCGCTGCAGGCAAACAGCTATACAAAGTAGACAAGAAAAAATACCTTGACATCAGCAAGCTGCGATATAGAGAAGGAGTTTGTTGCTCTTTTGGGGTCATCTTCAGCGACACAATCAGAGCAAAGGAAGTGATCCAGCTTCTTTGCTTCTTCAATAGTCATGCCCATGCAAGACGGATGAAACCTACAAAAGCATGTGAGTCTCACTACTTGTTACGATACACCAAAGAAAGTGAGGGAGAGGGGAGATACTGTCATGACATTTTCCTTCCGAATCAAACAAGAAAACCATCAGCATCCATACCAATCCATCCATCCATCTCCAAACGAAGTGTTAGTAAAGCCGAGAAGAACATTCGTGGAAACATAAATTTTTCACCATTTGCCTACTTGAGCATGAAATTGCAGGTAGATTAAGGGCCGCTTCCCTTACCTTATTTTTCTTAACTTATCAAACACTTGCGAAAATATCCAAGTAATTTCAGATGACTTTGGAGACTTCAAACTAAAACATTAGGAAACTTCAAACAACTACAGAAGACTGTTGATGACTTATTACAAAGAGAACACATCCTAACTCAAGATAAAAAGAAATGGCCATTATGAACCCCGACCACCAGATTTTTAGGAAACAAAACAGAACTGACCCAAACATTGTTCACATTCAACAAAGGAGTAGCCTTGCACATATACAATACAGTTCAAAAAGGAAAACAATTATTTGGGATTTCCAGCAATTGAACGAATTCAAAGTACCAGAAGAGTTTGCATGTGTCCAAGGGTTAGCCAAGAATATCTTTGGGAAGAGTTAAAACAAGAGAACACAACAGGGTCGATTAAATTAAATGTGAGTAAAATAATTGACAGAATCGGAGCGTGTACAGAGAGAAGATATCGAGAACTTACCAGTCCTTGCAGCCATCGCATTGCACCATGAGATCATCAGGATTATACGGCATTTCACACTTGCAATATCTTCAAAACCAATAGCACAAATCCGACAAAACTCAAATCAAAACCTAAACAAATAAACAAAAACATAAAACATAACTTTCAAAGGTACCAAATGCCATAATTCTACTTATCAAAAACTCACACAGCGACACGGTCAGGAGTAAAAGCTCCACTGGCAGCCTTATATTCAAATCTACAGAAGTAATCGTCGGTGCCAACATTCTCGAGTTTTGTGTAGTCCTTGAAGGAGTGAACAATACATTTCCCTTCGATTGTATGAGCACTTTGTACATCAAAATGGTCGGATAGAAACAGCTCTTTTGCCCCATGAAACTGTCTCCTTCCTCCCAACGATTCCTCGGGCCGATAATACCACCTCACTCTCACCTTAACGTTGTTCCGATTGTCAGCCTCAATCGTTTCAACTCGTGCCACGTATGGCGGCTTCCCTACGTCGGACGGCCTCAACAAAACACAATCTCCAACTAAAAAAAACAATCCCATTTCTCATATTAGCATATCTTTCAATCAACTATACCATCATTCCTAATAATCAAAAACAGTAATTAATAACATAAAATGAAACACAAATTCTCTAATGTGACCATAGTTAGGGCTCAAAATGCTTAGTCGCAAAATACTATTGTACCCATACAACGGTCTCATTGTACAATCACTCGAAATGAAGAGATCTTTGATGGAGTAAGAATCAGTTAGGGTTTATGGATCATCAATGTACAAAAACAAAAGATTAGGTATACGGCAACGAAAATGATAAATAACAAGAGCAAAAATAAACTAAAAACCCAGAAAAAAAAAAAAGGATTAGAAGGAGGAAATAACCTCGAACAACTTTGTTGGTGCCTTTGATGGAGTAAGAATCAAGGTCACGCCTACCAGGTCGAGTTTTCGCCATTGATGAAGTGGTTTGAAGGTTAAAGATTCAATCTTGGAGAATAAATTAGGGGAATTTTTTTTTTGAAGATGAAAACCCTAGTTTTTGGGGATAATCAGAAAAGCTTATCTTTTTTTTTATTTTTTTTTTTTTATATGATGTTCAAGTGTTTATGACAAATTTCAGTGGGGAGAGTTGCTAAAAAGTTTTCCCTGTTTAAGGAGTAGTCCCGCACTTTGCAATGTAAAATTCATACAGTAAAAGTGTAAAATCTTGCTACTTGGGGGTTTTACTTTTTACTACCGTTATCAACTTTTAATATCGTCTCCTTACATTTACTGAATGAATCTCACGACTATGTAAAAATATAACAAAATCATTTGAGATAGTCGTATAACTGTCGTCGTCCCAAATAACGTCATTTAATTTACTTGTACTTTTAATTGTCACATTGTATACCTTGTGGGATTTCGATTTTAACTTTTAAAGAGTGTCGGAAAATATAAATACTTTTTACACCTTAATTACATAAATAAAAATCAGCTGAGCTAAAAATTTTTTAGTCTTCCATACGTACAATAAAGATAAACGAGGTATCTAAATATGTCATTAACTGTAGATTCGCTTGAATGCAAATTATCACAAAGTTTAATAGATAGCAAGAATAGTGCTTAAGCGTTAAGCCCTGTTCTTTTCGGCCTATAAGAACTGAGCTGAACTTATAAAAGTTAGACATATAACAGCCGAGCTGAAAAGAAATGGGCCTTGATAGCCTTGTCAAATGGATCAATATCTAGTTGTTTTCATTATTCATTGAAATTGAAAAGAATATTTTATAAACAGCTCATTCAATAAATATGCAACACTTCATAAAATTAAATACGGAGTATTACTCAAAACATCAAGAGTAATTCTCGTGTGAGACGGGACTCACAATAAGTTAATGTGAGTCCCTCTCACATGAAAGGTACGGAGTAGTTAATTTTATTTTATATTAATTTTTTTTTATTGTAAGATCGACTCACATAAATTTATTGTGAGTCGCGTCTCACATGAGAATTGGTGAAACATCAATATGCAAATACGATTTAAACGTGAAAAATAACCCTTTAAGAATATACTCCATAAATAAACTAGCAACATTAAGTATAACAAAATGATTGATATATATATATAGAAATAGGTTATATTAAGTCCACAAATAAATTTAAATCCGTGAGTCCATGTAACTCTTAGTAACGTTTTGTGAAACTGTAATGCTTTGTAAATGTAACTATATGTAATTGTAACTTTAATACTTTGTAAATGTAACTGTATGTGTTAAAATTACAGTTACATTTACAAAGCTCTACAGTTTCAAATAACGTTATTAAGAGTTACACTGGACTCACGGACTCAAAAAAGATAAGGGACTCATTATAACCTAACTCTATATATATATATATATATATATATAGAAACAAGATCAATTAAGTTGACAAATATTAGTGCATTTACGGTGGTAGCTGTTATTAATATTTTGTGAAAGCATTGTTCTTTGTAAATGAAACTGTATTTCTTGTATTTCTCTCTTTATTAGTCAGTATTAAATTTACAGTTTCATTTACAAAGAACAGCAGTTTCACAAAACATTAATAATAGATTTATCACCATCTACTAATATTTGTCAACTTAATTGAACTTGACTCTATATATATATATATATCATATAGAGAGTAATTACGTTCAGAAGAATTGAAAAGATTAATTGGTTACAATCTCGACTCATATTAATTATACAAGTAGTACTCCTACGTACCCATCCATATAACAAGTCCGGAAGTCCATAACTAATTAACTAAATTCTTCATAATGACTAATTAATTAATTAAGGTTAATGACAAACTTAATTAGGTTACATAAGAGTAGAGGAGACGTCCATAGGGAAAGGATTGCCTAGGACATGGTCCATGTAAGTAGCGTAGTGAGGGTGACCATGAGATGAATGAGTAGCGGCATCCATTACCACAAATTGCATGTCTTCCGACGGTTTCCAATGCCGCTTCCTTTGGTTAATGAACCAGTTGTTGATCTGCTTCTGATCCAATCCCGTTGACTCAGCTAGCGCTAGTTTCTGTGACTCCTGTATGTAGTGGAAAAACCATACACGATGAACGAATTCAAGTTATTAGCACACGTTATTGTATTGTAATTCGTGACATTGTGTAACTAAAAATTACATTAAAGGTGTTCTTAATGGTATCGTGTGATAATAGGGTTATCAAGAGATTTCACGTTAGCATGACTAGGGTTCAAAACCCTTCTGAATCAACAATGCATTGAATTTGACGGTCTTGATAAATCATCTATAGACTACAAACGTAATTAACTCGGATGATAATTATCTAGAAAAGCATGATAAATAGTGTTATCTTGTGCGAATATGTTGATCAAGAATTATAGATGCATGTAAGCTGTCCAAGGTAAACATGATTTGATGATTAGGGTTCGAAACCCTTTTTTTAATCCATACCGCATTATTAGAAGGAAAAAAAATGAGTCGTCCCAAACTCCCAATGTCTCATGTTGGAAATTTGAGGAAATACTCCGTACTAATTAAACTGTAAAAATTAGTCTCAAGACCCGTTACGTAATCTGTAAATGTTACTCCGTACATTATTAATTTGGCCCTCTAAATTAAATAGGTCACGTATGTAACCCAAGTGAGTATCTACACAATTAAGGTATATTATTGATATGCAAAAGATTATATATTACACAACATAATGACGCAATAATATAAATATAAAACTAATAATAATTAAAGGCAACATAATACTCCGTATATATGATACTCCGTAGGTAGAAGGGTAGGTGAATAATTATCACCAATTCTTGTTTGAGACGGGTAACCCGTCTCAAACAAGAAAAACGGGTCAAGTAGGGGGAAAGGACAAAGGACAAGTGGGGGAGAAAATCTCCCTCCCACTGGGCCTTGTCTTTTTCCTCTCTGGCCAGTTCTTAAAGCAGAACTGCTTTAAGGAGACCTACACATAATTATTGAGGTGATTTCATGGTCACCCAAACAACATGCAAGTTACATCAAACATACATGTTGAAAAGTATGAAAACAACATTCAAGGAAACATTTGATGTTGGAATTGTGATTGAGAATCAAACATTATACTCCGTATTTAGTTTGGTCCCCATATATTATTCAATCCAAGTTCAATCAACACTAAATCAATTACTTATTACCATTTAATGTGGAACTTCAGGTGACTAACGATGACAACCTAACTACAGCCGATTCATTAACAGACTCGTACGCTAACTATAAATTAATCAATTTAATTTGACTTTGATGGCGTATAATCAAGGAAGGACAAGTTTCGAAATTTCTTCCTTAGTCATTCTTAAATCAATTGAAATTTCCTAACTTTGTATAAAAAGTAAAAACACACATAAGTTTAAAAATAGATACTTACAAAATCTACGTTGCACCAAAAACATTAACGATATCGATTGAACTGTATATTATCGTTATTTTTACTTTAGATTACCTAAGTGAGATGCAATATAACATCACTCACTGATTTACGCAAGTGTAATTACGCTCAAAACCTTTTAACATAAAAGTGAAAATGTTCAAATAATAGTAATGCATCAATTTTAACTCCGTGGTAAAAATAAAAGGTGAAAAAGTTTAGGAGAAGAGAGACATAATGGACATACCGAAGGGTAAGGCCATTTGTAGTGGTGACTCCACCAATCAAGCAATTGTTGCCGAGCTTCTTTAGGAAGTTTGCCCTTCTTCCTCTTCTTCATGAATTCCTGCCTTAGACTTCCCAAATATCCGCTATACTTCCGAAGCAATTGCCCTTTCAATTCCCGATCCTCTGCCGAGGGATCAATTAGGTTATCATTCCCGTCAATGTCTTCCTCTGAAGATGCGTTCCTATCACCAATCTCACCATAGGCTGTTCGTACGAGATCTTGCATTCAAAATATGTCCGAAATTAGATTAACTCGTCATATCGAACAATCATTTATATAAATAGCGCATTCCCAAACAAGCCTAGATGCCCTAATTAATAAGTTGTGTACGTAGAACATATCTCATCGTCTTAATTTATTTTATGTTGTCTGAAATTTATGTAGTTAAAGTATAAAAACGAGTGATTTTTCAAGTATACTTCAGTATAAAGAGTTTGTTCTTTCAGACTTTCCCCTATCAAAGAGTGTGACAAGCTGAATAGTGAAGCAAAAAAAAATTGAATCTGTACAACAATGTGGTATGTGCAAACACATCACATTGGCTAAAATTATTAAAACTTATAAATCATCAAATGGGACTGTCAATCTGTCATCGTCCTTTTGTTTCGTCGCCACCTTAAAGGGGTTAGCACGGCTACGATTAATTTGACTTGTTAACGATAAATATAACCTACCAAAATACCCCCACTCATTCACTCTACAACAGAACCATCTATAATACGGAGGACAAAAACCGACATATTTTACTCCGTAATAATAAACCCCTTCCAAATCTTATCTTATTACCCTTTATAAGTATCATAAAGATAATATCTATTTTGGGATGCGTATCATTAACCGTACTACAAAGTATTAACAATGACGCAATTCAGGAATAAGGAAATCATTTTTTAATTGGAAAGATCGACCATATAATAATGACGGAGTAAATAATACGAGTACATTAACTAGGGAGTCATGCAAGAGAATTGAATGACGTTATTTCATTTTCCGTAATTTAGACGAGAAGCAAATAATCGACACCAAATTACAACAAGGGTAAATGAATGAACTGTTAAGGATGAGATGAGGTGAGATTCATATGAAAAATCAAATCTATAGACTTATAGGGTCATCTTTAATGTATGTCCCACGCAAAGTAATGAAATGACATAATATTCAGACAAATAATTAAAAACAATGCATGAATAATAATGCATGAAATTGCATGAAAAAAGACTTATAAATTGCAACATTAATAATCAATCAAATACTAGCAAATATATATAAGTCGCATAACATGTAACAACATAAAATTTCATGTTTAGTAGGGGACAATTATTAAAGTTGAAATGTTATTGAATACACATTTACACAGTATACCTAAGATTCCTAGTATATCATCTAACCTTATAATGTTACCTTCCAAAATTAAATCAATTCATGTTCTTGATTTGTACAAACATTTCATCACGTATTCATTGATTTTTCACTCATGAACAAACCCCACTTCTTTTTTCCATGGGGTCAAAAAAATAGCAACACTATTATTTCACATCGTACATGTGTAATCGCAATACTCGTCTTCAAAAGTGATTTTAGGTTGTAATCGTTAATAAGTAAATATCATAAAATTAGAACATATTAAAATTCCCTTTTAATACACCAATTTAAATACTTTGATCATGCAAAGTACACTCAAAAAAATTGTATGTGTTATAACATTTAAATTGAGATTATTCCTACTCGCCTCTCTCACTAGCTATCAACTGCATAAGGCCGGGTGCGGTTGTGATAGCCATTGTTAACCCTCTCATTCCACCGGTGCAAACTAAGTGATCGCCTAAGTCCAATAATCTCTAGCTAGCTTAGCCTAGACATGACTAAACCTTGTGAAATTTCAAGAAAAACAGCAACATAACCAAGAGCTCTTATCTCATCCTTCCGAACGAAGGAGGTAAGTTGAAGTCACCAACTTTCAGACCTCATCGGCGAAAATAAAAAAAATTGGGATGATATAACCAGCCAAACCTAGCTACATGATGCAATTAAATAATATAGGCGCTATAAAGTGCTATTAGCATGTTACATGAACATAAACCTGGTTGCTCAACATTGAAGTATTTTCATATTTATGAAAATTGTTCCTTAAGATTTTAAAACCGTGAATCAACTGAAAAGGAATATGTAATAATAAGCTAAGTGAGCTTGTTTATCCAAGACTGCTTTACTCGTCCCTTATTTCACTCATTTGTTTATCCATAATTTCAATTCAGGAACACAAGCGATAATAATTTCCTTAGCAAGTTCTAATCATATAAAATACAATGTATTTAGTTTAAAAAAAATTGTCATCCTCATTATTGATTGTTGAATAAAGCAAATAGAAAAAAAAATCAATTTCTTAAAATAAAATAACAATATACTTAATAGCATTATATATAGCAAATATAACAGAAAAACAAGAAAATTAAAAGAAAAAAAAAAGAATTACTCAACCTTTTTTTATAAACATAAATTAATAAGATTTCAGTAAAAGATGAGGTTATGTACGAAGAGAATTAGCGTAAAACCAATACGAAAACACCGTGGTAGTAAACGTGTAGTACATGGGGAAAAAGTATAGCTAGAAATGCATAAACACCACACATTTTAATAAAGTTCAAATAAAATAAAAAAAAAAACCTATTTTCAAGATTCTTGCAGTGGAATAATCTTTAGCACAACTTGGAAGTAAATATCCCTACGAAATGACTACACTAAACATGAGTGAGTGACTCCATTAATTTAAAATCAATTTATCAAGGCCACATGCATTAATTAAATTAACTTAAACTCACTTTATATTCACATTCATCAAATTAAAACTGTTGTCACAATGTCACATTACTAATATAATTTCACTATACAAGACCTACTGACTTCCAACAAGATTACTTTGTTTAATTTATAGATAGATTACTAAATCAGATTGTCCTAAGTCATGTCACCTATTTGATTGTTTTTTTTCAAGTAGGAGACACTAAGCCATTATAATGGGAGAGGAGAAATTTGAACCTAAGACATACTACTGAGGGTACCTATTGATGACTAAATGAAACCACTTAAATAATTACTACAACTACGGAGTACGTACGAGTGTGAAAGGTCTTAAAAATACATCAATTTGTGCGAGACGTGTTGGACTTTTCATAAGATTTTATTCTGATATTATTATTATTATTATTCTGATACGATAATATATTTAATATCTTATTCAGTAATCTTATGAGTTTGTATGTGGTCCAATTTTTGGTAACAATCAGTTTCTTCTGATCAAAGAAACTGACTCCTAAAAGATCTCGGTCTAATATTTTATTGTGTTCACACTCATTGTTTCCATAATCACCTACTACTCTTTGATGGCAAGACTAGTATATATATGAGGGTGATTTATTTGTTTTGGTCACTGAACCTACTCTCCATTAAGTAATATTATACACCATCTATATTGTGAGTGCGAGGGTTTGGAACCGTAAAATTACAAGGGTTACAAATTTGGGTTTATAGCTGTTCAGGAATCCATTAGCAATGGCTGGAGGTTATTTCTCGATCCTTTATTGCTTCCGCTTTATTATTGCTGTATATTCATTGAGTAATTAGAATATACATATTAAGTTTATTAAATTAAAACTTACAAGACGATCTCATATACAAATTTTTCCTAGTAAGTTTATTATTGTATTTCGTTATAGTAATAATAATATTTTTATGGATAACAGTTGTGGATAGTGGATTCAGTACTAATAAACTAAAACTGGAGCTAGATCTTTGAATTAGGGTTGCAATAATAAACTAACATTTTTTGTCACAATCAAAATTAAGAATGTTCCACGTACAATTTATAGTTGAAAGTATAATGTCGTGTGATATAGTGTGAATTTTTCTTTGGTCTAAAAAAGAAAAAAGTAATAACATTGTTGATAAAAACCCTAATTGAATAATACTCCGTACTCCGTAACACAGAGTATTAAAGTAAGAACAAGTAATACAAAAAGATGATATTGTTAGAGTTCCAAGATCCTAATCTTGGAAACATGCACATGCAAATATAAAGCCATTTGCTATTCGTCGTCGACAAATTACTTTGCGCAGTCGGCTTTTCTTTTCACTAATTACACTTATCTATTTTAATAATTAATTATCTATTTAGGTTATTAATATCTATTATTAAGTTTCGATTTATTATTATGAAAATTTTAAACTTTTACGAAAAATCATATAATTTTAAACACGGTATTAGCGAAATCGTCGAATGAAAAAAAAAAAATAAAAAAAACACGAAAAAGACACATCACCCATTCACCCTAGGTGAAGTGCAAGCACATGGCGCAGGGCGACTAGGCAATGTGCTTGCACATCACCTAGGGCGACTAGGCGATGTGCTTGCACATCACCTAGGGCGACTAGGCAATGTGTCTTTTTCGTGATTTTTTTTTTTTTTTTTTTTTTTTTTTTTTTTTTTTTTTTTTTCATTCGACGATTTCAATTTCAAAATTATCGTTTTTTAGAGTGTAAATGTGTGATGAGTGAAAAGATAAGGTTAAAAGATAAGGGTACTGAGTGGATTTTTTTTTACTATTTTGCTAATACCGTATTTAAAATTATACGATTTTTCGTAAAAGTTTAAAATTTCCATAATAATAAATCGAAACTTAATAATAGATATTAATAACCTAAATAGATAATTAATCATTAAAATCCTTAAGTGTAATTAGTGAAAAGAAAAGCCGACTGCGCAAAGTAATTTGTCGACGACGAATAGCACATCCCAATATAAAACACATCTGTAATCTGTAATTAATATAAAATAATTAAGTAGCACAACTACTAGAGTAGTATAAAATCATAAGATTAAATAATGAATATATATACTTAATCTCAAACAAAACAAAACAAAACAACACAAGAAACTAAAAAAGACAAGCAAAAATAATAAAAACCCTAGAAGAATTGAGATGAGTATATATATATAGAGTAGTAAAAGTTGAAACAAGAAACATAAGAGAAATCAAAGAAATAAGTAATAAAAAAAGAAAAGTAGAGAATGAATACCAGAAGAAGGAGAAAGAGAGGAGGAAGAAGAAGAAAGGTTAAGGGATTTAAATTGAGATTCAATAGTAGAAAGAAAAAGCATGGCTTCTTTAAAAGGTTTGCTTAATTCTTCTTCATATTTGCTTAGCATTTCACAATACGCTTCCATAAATTGATCCAACGCTGGATCTTCACCCAGATAACCACCACCACCACCACCACCCCCACCACCGTGATTCGCCGAAATTGCCTCCACCTCCTCCAGTCTCGCCACTACTTCCGGCGGTGCCCCCACCTACATTCATTTTTCAACTTCATTATTATTCATTTTTCATTTCTAATTTACTTTTTGTTAATCTTGATATTAATTTCATTTATTAAATTTTTTGCGGATTTTATTTTGAGTTTAAGGGTTTCTATGAAATCGTTTTATCCCGCTGCTAAAACCCTAAAATTATAGACCCTATTTGTTACGAGTATTATTTATTTTTACTCAAAAACAAGAAAATAGAGTCAAGTTGTTTTTTATTTTAATACTCTATGACTGTATTATTGTGATTTAATTTAATCAAATTAAACAAAATATATATAAAAAAATAAAAAATAAATAAAAAATAAATAAAAAAAAAAAAAAAAAAAAGGTGACAAAATGAGGTTTTATCAAATATCAAGTCAGATCTTGTCAAAACGACTTGAAATTAACAGCAAAGAAAAGCATAAGATAAGTGTGTAAATATTAAAAGTACAAGAATAAAATAAACAATTACTCCCTATAAAATACAACAAGTAATAAAATAAAATAAAATAGAAGAAGGAGATAAAACCTTTTGACAGTTAAGAAAGGCAGACAGGAGACGAGGGTAGTGAGGATGACCCATAATTTGAGCTTTAATAATATTACAGTTATTAGTATTACTACCACTATTATTGTTATTGTTATTATTATTATTGTTATTGTTATTAGAATTACTATTATTATTGTTGTTATTATTAGTTAAGTTAATAATATTATTTTCATGAGGTGGTTGTTGTTGTTGATGGTGATGGTGGTGGTGGTGGTTTTGGGTGTCCATAAGTTGATCAAAACAACCAGCGGCGGCTGCGGCGGCAGCAGCGGCGGTTGAAGAGCAAGAAGCTGATGAGCAACAAAGCTTATTATTATTGTTGTTGTGGTGGTGGTGGTGGTGCGGGTGGTGCTGATGAGAAAGACTTGGAATCATGATCATGGGATAAAATCCACTACTACTACTACTATTATTATTATTATTATTAGTTTCGATCATAATATTATTATTATTGTTGTTGTTATTGTTATGTTCCATGGAGTTTCTCTCTCTTGAAAATGAAAAAAAGCACAGCAAAAGTTGTCACACCTTTCAACAAGTAGAAGTGTAAATATTTTTAGGAGAATCATAATAATCCATGTCTTCAATAATAATAATAATAATAATAATAATAGGAGTATTTTTTATTTTTATTTTTATTTTTTATCAAGACGGAGTAGTGTCTCTCATTTGGTATGTTTTTTCACAAGTTTTTTGGGTTAACTATGAAAAATTGTAGGGTGAAGATTAGAAGTAAATAAAATATAAAAACCATAAGACATACTTCCTCCCATTTTTTTTTATCTTCCCAAAACTTTTTTGGGGAAAAAATAAGGAAAAGGGATTGTGGGGTGGAGATTAGAAGTTGAGAAAAATAAGTGGGGTCACAAAATATGGAAGCCATATGATTTGGACCAAAAAGAAAAGGGGAAGATTAAATAAAATGGGTCCAAAAAGGAAAGTGGGAAGATTAAAAGAAATGGGAGGGAGTACGTAGTACACCAAAAGGTAATGGTGAAAAACAAATAATTAGAAAGTTACAAGAACATTAAAAATGGGGAATTAAAAGTATTCTTTTTCAAATTTTGTTTATTTACCAAGTAAAAAGCTACATCCTCAATCCAAGTATTTTCATTTTTATTTTTAGCAATAAGTTTATGTTTATAAATTTTGTTATTACTTGTAATAGAATGGGGCACTTAATTTGAAAAGAATGGAGAGTCGGCCAATACGAGAGTATTAGGAAAGGCATTTATCTCAATACTCTTACGGAGTACTCCGTATATTGTTGCCGTCACTATTCCATATAATTTTTGTATGAGATGATTTTGTGATAAAATGGGTATCTTTTATACCTTTGTTTATTACTCGGTACAATGGTGATATTATAGTATGGTACTTTTTTTTTATAATGTTAGTGTCCTTTTTACGGTTAATTTGTACAATTAAACACACATCAAATTATCATGAAACTGTTTTACTAGTCACCTTACTCTTTTGTAAATTGTGCAAAGTATTGATAGATAATACATACTCCGTACACATTAGTCATTACGGAGTATATAGTACGATACTATAATATATCTTCTTATTAGTCATTATACATCAAATTATCATGAAACTGTTTTACTAGTCGCCTTACTCTTTTGTAAATTGTGCAAAGTATTGATAGATAATATATACCGAGTACACATTAGTCATTTCCATGTTGAATATATCTTCCTTCCATGAGGGATCGACTGATCGTCATAAGCATTACTATGCATAAATTATACAGTAGTACTTTATTTATGTTTATATATACGAAGTAATAAACTGAATTGAACTTATAAAAGTTAAAATTAAACCGAATAACGGGGTAGGCTTCACCATATTAGGTGGTTAATTTTTAATGTAATGGAGGAGGATGTACGGAGGAATAATATAGTACATGAGTATAACTTACAGCCTTCAATTTACAGGATCCTTGATCTTAAGTAGTTATGGGGAACATATTATAATCACAATTATCATGTTTAAAAGTGGTTACATTTAATCAATAATTTTAGTAATTACACGTAGCTTATATGTAAAAGACGGTATTTCACGAGGTTGGCTGGTGATGGTGGGGGAGATTATAGTAAGCCGAAAACAACAAAAGGGTGTAGCGTCTTTTAATGATCATCACTGATTAACCTTTTTTTTTTTTTTTTTTTTTTTTTTTTGGTTAATAATAATTATTACGGAGTATTATTATTTGGCAATGGAGGAGAGAGGGGGGGAGGGGGTCACCCGGAAAATAAGCAAAGGGAGAGAGAGAGAGGGGCTTTTTACAGTAAAATCCTAAGAAAAACACACACTGCTTACTGCTATCTATCTCATTTGTCTTATTTTATTAAAAAAAAATACAAAAAAATGATGGTTGTGAACTGTGCACGCAAGAAGTAGAGAGAGTAAACAAGAGATAGTGAGTTACTCGTAGTATTTAGGTTCCCAATAAATAAATAAATTAAAAAAAGAAAAAAGAAAAGAAATAGCAGGAACAGCTGAGGGAGGCTGAGGCCTGAGAGGGTATAATGTGTAGAGAGTATCATCCTGTTTTTTCACTGATGTTGCCAGTCACACTCTAGATTCACTGCGCTCTTTTTTAACCTCTCTCTCCCCCCTCCCCTTCTTTTAGGTGTTGGTCTCCCTTAAAACGGGTTACCCGTTTTTTGAGAAAAACGGGTCAAATATGGGGGAAAAAGACAAAGAACTAGTGGGGGAGAACAACTTTCTCCCCCACTTGTTCTTTGTCTTTTGTGGGGTATTTGACCCGTTTCTTGGTTTAAGACGGGTTACCCGTCTTAAACAAGAATTTGTGTTCTTTTAGGGATGTGCTTTACGCAGTCCACTAATTATTTTATGCAGTCGGCGTTTATGTTCACTAATTACACTTAACGATTTTAATGAATAATTATTAATATCAATTACTCCCTCCATTCAACTCCATTCACTACATTTGCTTTATTGACACTATTCAACTATATCGGGAATCTTTGAAATTCCCGACAATCTGTAAATGAAAATATAGTCGTGTGTGATCTTGTTTGATTTGTCTTTATGGGTACAATATTATATCCAACTTTTAGATTTCTTATCGAGTTAAATTGTAGATATTTTCGTTCCGACATTTGCCTCGACAAATGTGAAAAAGTGAAATGTTGTGAATGAAATTGAATGGAGGGAGTATTATGTTTCGAAATAATAATTTCGAAAATTCTAAACTTTTACGAAAAAATGTGTAATTTTAAACTCGTATTGGTGAAATAGTAAAAATACGATATAACTTTATCTTTTCACTCACCACTCATTCACAACTTAAAAATCCACTCACTACCCAAAAACTCTAAAAATATCTCTTACGGAGTATTAAAAATGTCCAACAAATTAAGCGATGAGAATAAGGTAAATTTTTTACTTTTATATATTTGTGTTTTTTATAGTGTATTTAATAATAGAAATTAAAGTTTTAAATTACGACACTCGAAAAACGAAAAATTATTTATTGAAATCTACAATCGTTGAATGGAAAAAAAAAACGAGTAGGCTTGGAGACCCCTAGTGTACACCATGGAGAAGGCGTAGGCTCTCTTAGTGTACACCATGGAAAAGGCGTGGGCACTCCTAGTGTACACCATGGAGAAGGCTTGGCGCCCCTTACTGTACTCCATGGAGAAGGCGGGGGGTCTTCTAGTGTACACTACGAATGAAGCGTGGAAACCCCTAGTGTACGCCACGTATGGGGCGTGGTCGCGTGGAGACCCCTAGTGTATGACATGTTTTCGGTTTTTTTTTTTTTTGTAATTTATTTTTTTTTGTGTTTTTGTTATTAATTATTAATTATTTTTACTTATTTTATTTTATTTTTAAAAAAATTTCAATTTATTGCAAAAAATGAAAAATACAAAAGTCGGGATTTAAATTTTCTTAAGCGTAACTAAAAAAAATAAAATATTCACCAAAATGTAACGACAACAAAATTTACATATTTCATGAAAATATCAAAAATTTTAAAATTGTAATTCAAAAGTTTATAATTAATATTACTAACATAAAAAAAAAATTAATTATGAAAATCGCTAAGGTTAATTAGTGAAAAAAAAAAAAAAAACGCGCGAAGTAATGAGTTGACTGCAAACAACAAATGGCTTCTTTTATTACGGATTTCTTCCCCTTTTTTTTTTTTTTTTACTTCCTACGTTTCATCCTACATATTTACTTTTTTTTTACATACGTCGATGCACGTTTTCTTTTATTCATATTTTTAGTTACGTATTATAAAAATTTCAAAATATTAATAATGCATTCTAAAAGACAATTAAAACAATTTTCCACATGACTACTTTTATTTTATAGGTTAAAAATTATATCAAAGATTTTTTCTCACTTGTAAATAATATCCAAAAAACAAATGTATGCAATCAAATACTAGAATGAATGAAGTATTGCCGGCCGGTTCAAAAGTGTCTAAACAAAACTAACAAGACTGAATAGCTAATTGATAAAATTAGAACAAGGTTATACGGAGTATTCTTTTTAGCTTAATTTTAGTTCTTACTTCGTATAAGTTTAATTAGGTCAACTTTTATAAGTTTAACTCTGATGCATCAAGTATACATTTATTCAAAATAAAAAATCATTTTCTATACGTTTAGTTCCTCCCCTATAAGTTCAACTTTTATATACCGAAAGAAACAAAGGTAGAAAAGATATTGATAATATTAGGCAGAAGTTATAAAGGAGTATGTAGTGATTGTATTCACACTTCAAACCTAACATGCATTCGTATTAGGGAACATATTAAAGTGTACGACACTTACCTTAGCTTGTATCTCCGATCATCAATTTAAATTTGTGGTTTATTGTTATTAGTTACGAAAAAGGCTAGAAGTAATTAGTTACACAATTAGTTACGAAATTGTGTAACTACAAGATACAAGCTACAAGATACATATGTTTCTAAATTGTGTAACTAATATTTATTCCATTACAACCCGGCTAAGGCCTGTTTAGCCTACCTTTGGCTCCGTCCTTGGTCACACATGAAAGTTATTAATAAAAAAAAAAAAAAAAAAACTAAGTGTAACCACCCTCATGTGAGAAGGACTTACAATAAATTTATTGTAAGACTTGTCTTACATGAGAATTAGTGTTAGATTAATTGGTCATTTCAGACATAACTATCAAAGTGTAAAAACTGATTATGGTCCTTCAACTAGTAGTCTAAATGTTTCATTAATTTATTTGTGACGTGGTATATAATACGGAGTATGAACTTTGTTTTGTTTTTGTTTTTTGCTTTTTTTGATGAATAAGTAAATTAGTAAAACTATAGAAGGAGGACAATATATACTAGAGTGAGTATAAAACAATGGATTATCAACTTACTGTGTAATTGAATTATTTTCTTGATTTAAAGAAGATTAATGTTAAAGTGATAGTCAAGTAAGTTACTAAGTTACTCCGCAATCAAAGATCTTATCATAAAAAAGTGAAAGTTAAAATTAGTGTGCCTTACAAGGATCAACAATGTCAGTTAAATGAGAAAATAGGTACATGCAATTCATTGTACTGTACATGCATCGTTTTACGGGGTTCAAGTGTTCAACACATGAGGCAAAGCTCATGTTACAACATTGCTTAAAAATGATACTCGTAACACGTAATCGTATTTTACACTTAACTGTAAGTGTATGTGAGTGTGATGAATTCATGTGAAACCGTATATGGGTTCAAGCTACATCCACAAATAGAAGGAAAAAATTTGTTTCACAAGTTTTAGAGGGATCCATTTCAAAATTAATCAATTAACAATGAGAGAAATAACTTCTACACATATAAAGTGAACAACTTTCACCTCCATAATCAATGTGGATATCATATGTGAAGTTAGTAAGGACCTATTTCATCGTTCTAAAGTTTCAAACAAATTCAGAATATAAAAATGCTGAATGAAATTGTTTTTCATCAATAGTTTAAGGTGTCTGAAAGTTGATCATAATAAATTTAACTTTAGTACTCCGTAGTAGTAATAAGAGTAGTGAAAAAATGTTGAGCAAGTTATACTTATAAAGATTAAACTTATGTGAAGAACGATCTTTCACTTACTAATTGAAAAGCAATTTTTTTTTTTTTTTTTCGTTTTTAAGTTATACATAAAATGTAATCATATTTAAACTGATTGTGGTTATTATATACAGAGTACTAACCAAAATGTAATCAATTTTATATATGACAATAATGGTCACAAAACTCACAATAGAGTCAATAATAACTACAATTAACCTAAATGTAATTACCTTATATGTATATCAAAGTAAAAGATGATTTATTATAAGAAGCAATACCTAATTATTAGGAAATATTGTAAATTAAATGGTAGTATAGGGGTTAATAATGAAAATGAAGGGGATTATTGGATGAAAATAAGTGGGCTAGTAAATAAGGAATACATATAAGTAGGTATATAAGGCTAGAATGAAGGGACTATAAACCTACAAATGACCTTATTGTGGTATAAATATTTTAGGGTGGCAATTGTATCCCTTAATTTGTTCGCCCATTTCATTGTTAAGCTCAAAAGTACTCCGTATAATATAGCCGCTTCTCCACGCTTTCCTATTCCTTTTGGTCTCAAGTTTTTAGCAAGTTTTTAGAAATACCAAACAAACACTTTCCAAAGGTGTCTCAAATTATTTTAGAAAAACATTTCATTATTTGCTCTTTTTTTGTATGCTGTACTACCTCTAGGGTTCCCTATTTATGGTTTCCATGACAAAAGAAAATTAAACAATATGTTTACACCTACCTTTAACCACCCAAAAAATATTACGACTACTTCTTCTTGTAATAGGTGTACAGACGAATGGAAATGACAATAATCAAATCACACTGAAATTGACTTTCGCTTCCTAATAGAACAATTCAACCTAATATTGGTGTCAGGGTTGTACTGAATTTCTTATTGAGATAAGACGATGTCCTCTGATTTCAGGCACAAGAAAGTAGAGATGTAATTAGAAGTATCTTATGTGTAAATTTGTTATATGTCGTTCATTGATGCAGGAAATAAAGATTATTGTTGTTCTGTATTTTCATCTTTTTATTTCACTCCTATTTAAATAGAAGTATTTAAATAGAAGTAAAGAGGAACCAGAAAACCTTTTCTTCGGAGTATGAAGAGTCGACTCTTCAAAATTCGATCAAATTAATCCCGTCATAGTCAAAAGACTATACTGTAAACTCGTAAATAATTATGTACTCCGTGCTTCCCAAAACTCACATTATATATTATAACCAATTTACCCATCTATGAACCAAATATGAGTTACGCTAAATGAACCGGTAATTACGCTTAAATTACCAACACTTCTAAGTTAATTTTATGATATTTTTCATTTAATTTGATTTTTAATTTCTCTCTATAGAAAATATACTCTCAAACACAATTGTTTCGAATTTGTTTGAGCAGACTGAACTGAACTGAATTAATTTGAACCAAATAAACATTCAAATCTAAAAATAATTACAAATTATAACCGTTTGACACGTAAATAATCAGTACGGAGTAATTATTTCTAGTATTTGAAGTAAAAAAAAGGAGGTTGAAGGGTGGTGAAAAGGATTAGTGGGAAGTAAATGCAACCGACAGAGTATAAGAGAGAGATATGACAAGGAAGAAGGAAGAGTCTTATCGTAGTTGTGAGCATCTTTGTTTCTGTTTCAATTTCAATTTCAATTTTCCCCTTCATTTTTATGATTCTCTTCTCAACCAATTTCATGCTTTCTCCTTTCTCCCACTCTTTCTTTGTTAAATAAATTTGTGGCGTTTTTGTTTTGAAATTTATTTAGGGATGATTGGATTAATGAATAACAATTAACAAGCGACGAATCATTAAATAATACGAGTACTCCGTACTACCCTTAGATGTAGACTAGTACGGAGTAGTGAAATTAAAAATGAAGAAGGTAGGAAGGTAGGTAATGAAAGAAGCGTAGGATAAAAGAGGTCCGTATAGTAATAGTATAGGGGATTGTTATACGATGGAACGAATTACTTAAAGACGGAACGCTCAAATGACTAATTTGCCCTTCTCCTTAATTAATTTTTCACTAAACTAAAAACTAATCTAACCTACCTCTTCATTTGTTTTCCTCAACTTAAAAAAAAAAAAAAAAAAAAAAAAATTGATAAAAACTAAACTTGTAATTTTTATTTGTAATTGATTAATTTTTCACTAAATTAAATTACCTTGAAATCCAAATGTTGTATCCCAAGGGCAATCCAAATGTTGTATCATACGGAGTAACAATCAAGGAGGGGAAAATGTCATTCAATATATAAAAAGGTAAGTATTGATTGTCAACTTGAAATCCAAATGTTGTATCATACGGAGTAACAATCAAGGGCAAACTAAACTTGTAAGTATGAAAAGAGTTATTGACTGTCAACTTGAAATCCAAATGTTGTGTTGAATAGCCGAAAAAAAAAAAAAAAAAAAAAAAAAAAAAAAAAAAAAAAAAACCTGGGTATGCTGCCGTGAGCAATTCACGGCTGAGGGGGGGTTGGACCGTGGATTTTCCACGGTAGGGTGGGTTAGAGCCGTGATATTTCTACGGCAGGTTGTTTTATTTATTTTTATTTTTTTTTTTTAATTTCGGTTATTTTGTTTGTTTTTTTTTTTTTTTTTTTTTTTTTTTTTTGAAATTTTTTAATTTTTTTAAATTTCACTTTTAACTAAAAACAAAAAAAAACAAATATTAAAAAACAAAAATTAAATAAATATTATTATTATAATCAAAAATAACTTTATAAATAATTAAAATAATACAAGGGCAAGAAAGTAATTTCACTATTAAATAAATTCATTAAATCACTAAAACTTTCCATCTTCAAGTAATTCGTTCCATCGTATAGTAAACGCGATAGTATAGTATGATGGAAGAACGCATACATCTAATCAATGAGATATGATATTGGCCGTAGAAACAAAATGGAAGAAGCAAGTATATATTGGACAAATACGAGTCATGTCTGTCAATATTATTAATTAAATAACTCAAGACAAATGGAATGCTTTATAAAGCTGTTTCATAGATTAGCCATTATATTATACTTCCTCCATTCCATTAGATTCTTTACGTTTCTCTTTTTTGACACTATTCATACGTGTGTAGAATCTTTGATAAAACTTCTAAAATACAAAATAAAAAATAGTCATGTGTGATCTTGTTTTAATTGTCTTAACGAGGACATTATTAATATCAAAATTTTAAAATTTTCGAGAATACGAATCCAAAGATATGAACGAAACAAAACGAGTATTGATGTACGTGCATAAAGCAAACGTAAAGAATCTAATGGAATGGAGGAAGTATTATACTCAATGTACACACTACAGACTACACGTACTATCAAGCTTACTACATCTACATGTCTACATACACACACTTTGCCCACCTAAATCATCTCGGAGTAAACCCAACCCTATTTAATTTAATACGGAGTAAATACTACCCTTAGAGCTTAGGCTGAGTTAGGCCTTAGGGTTGTACAATAGTCTATACAATTATACGGAGTACAACAACAACAACAACAACAACAAAGCAAAGAGCATCCTTCTTTTCAAATTGATAGCTTTACGTCACTTCCATTAGCTGGTTTTGCCTATCATGTATCTTATCCATCCAATTTTACATACTTGTATTGTGTACAAGAGATCTAGCTCTACGTCTAAATTAAAGTTCAATATCGATCGAGCTTCGCATGTAAAGCTAAGTTCGGTATCAATTGTTTTTGGAATTCAACCTCATCAAGTGTCCTTTTGTTAACCGTATTGCGTGAATTTTAACATGGTATCCGAACAACAATTGATGGAGGGAGTAGAATTTGTAAACTCATAAATCCTACGGAGTAAAATATATGGGGTAATTAACCACATATCAAATGGATGTATTGAAAATTCGTACCTACTTATTACTCTTATTGTTTGTTTTGGACATTTTGAATACATTTAGCCTTGGTTTAAACCAAAAATTTGTGAGCAATATAATAAAGAAAAAATTGGTAGGGGCGACAAATAAAAGTTGAAGTCTTAAAGTAGAGTCATATCTAATCTAAGGCACACAAGTGAGTAGTGAGTAGTGAGTAGTGAGTAGTGAGTAGTGACACTATGGATGGATGGAGTGAGGTTAATTGTGTTGTTTTGATGTAAAATATGTTGGATCCTATTCTTTCCTTTCCTTTCCTTTGATTTGAACAACCAACCTTCTCTAATCTCTACCCTCTCATGCCCACTTTTTTTTTTTTATCCAAATTAAATTCAACCCCATGGGATTGGACCCTAATCAATCAATTTATTCTTTTTTAAAAAGATTTAAGAGACTGTTTCTGTATGTATGTATGTATGTTTACAACTTTTAAATTAATATCCGTGTATTCTCTATATAAACATTGATTTGAGTCGGAATTTCATACTCCCAATGACATTCAATTTACTTGATCTCGATTCCTGACCCTCATTCACCTACTGGGCTACTTACAATATCGAATATTACAATCACAAGGCAGCCACATAAAACATTACAAACAAAATAAACAAACAAAATAAATCATCCTCAACATACGGACCGAGTATATGAATTGCATACACAATTACTACTACGACTATATTTCACTGTCTTTACTTTTAATTAAGACTGAAAAATCCAACGCGTTTCAAAAACCCCATTAAACTCTCTTTACATACAGAGTATTGCTTTAACACAATTTTTACCCCAAACCACTTCTTCACATGTCCTCCTACACTTTCTGAATTACGACTGAATTAGCAACTCCAGCTTCCTCTATCGTTTGGGTTACATCGCTCAGCGGCTTGGGTGGAAACCCGACCGTTTGAAGTTGGTAGCTCCTACTAGCCCCCGGCCTCGAGGCGTCGATGAAGGCCCGAATATCGTTGACTGTGTGATGGTAGTTGAAGTGGGCCACCATGCGAGTCCCGTCAGCCAATCTGAGTTGGATGGATGTCGACGGTTGGGTTTGGTCTACGACTAGGCCGGCAGAAGGAAGCGGGGCTGAGTTCAAAACACCAGCATCGGTTTGTTCGGTGCCCGTGAAAGAGCTGCTCCCTCCAAGGGTCCTCCCGACACCTTGAAATGGAACTGTGCGCTTCTCAGGTTCCTGCATCGGGGGTACGTAAGAGAATTGGGGGAAAATCATCTTAGCGTATTACGAAATAATAATGCTTCTGTTGTACAGTTAGTCACAGTGATTGTTGTTTTAATGTGGTCGGATGACAATTTGTCGGCGAAATAATATTTTCATCAGAAAAGACTATTTATTTAGATGCTTTCATACAGGCATAGTATCACACTGTATCAGCTATCAGTATGATATAAAACTTGTGGCATGACTGTCAAAACAAAAACTCGTTATTGGAAGAAACACATTAGTTATGTTGATAAGTTGAGGGCTTGAGGCATGACGTGAGCCTCAAATACGAGCTACATGTTCACTTATCCATGCAACAATCAAGTTATTAACTAGAAATTATACGTTCAGTTTAGCTAGCACTCACAGGACAGTTCTCATCCCTTCTGATGAGATTGACATGCACCGGAGTCCGTCTATCTGCAGGTTCCAGCTCCTTAGGACACTCCGACTTTCGGATGCTCTGCATTAAATTATGACTATGAGAATTTTGCCATCATTGGAAAGATAGAATAACCATGGCAATTCGGTAAAATGAAATAGTTCCTCTAATTCATGGGATTTACGGAGTATTATTGTTCAAGGAGAAAATGAAGGGCATCGTAAATCCAGTCAGAATTAAAGAGGGAGTATAGCTCGACAAACACTAAAAAAAGAAGTGTTGTATTGTACCTCTAGAAATGGTGCATTCTCAGGGTCGTCCAATCTCCTAAGTGGACCATCATTAATGGTGAAGCCATTGCGCCAGAAAACAATGTTGTGGACGACAGGCTCAGGTGGATGAGAAGCTGCAGGTGGCGCTTCACCAGCGAGTGTTCTGCCAGCACCGGCAAAACTTCTTGAGGTTGAAGGGCGGAGATTGTCGAGAGGACCTTCAACAGCACCTAACTCCCTGGCTTGGTTGAAAATGTCGTCGACATCGTTACCTTTGGGTGGGCCTTGGACCAGCATTCCACTACAACCACAACAATGTTTGTTTGGTTGGAAGATTGGAGTTTGTAAAAGCAGTTCAAATGTAAGGAAGTCCGACAACTTAAGATTGTAGGTGAAGTACATTCCAGACTTAGAGAGCAAGATAAGAAATTTAAAAAGAAGTTGACCAAAAAGGGCACACTCCTTCCTTGTTAACCAATAAAATCAACAACAAACATACTTAATAATCAAAGTTGCAATATTTACCTAAAAGGCTACTCCTTGATACAATCATGATCAATAACTCAAAATCAAAATCAACAATTTCACAGATTAACCAAAAGGGCACTTCAGGAATCAATCAAAATCAATAAACCACAATTCAAAATTACAAATTTAACAAATAAATTACCACCTAAAAGAGTGGCATTAATTCAATCAAAAAAGAAAAAGAAAAAGAAAAAAGAAGGAACCTTTTTTCACCACCAGCGTAGTATTGTTGAGGAGCACCGTCGGAGTCACTGTCGGAGTCATGACCCGAATGACGATTCAAGTCGGCGAGGGTCCGAATACCGCCGGCGGGTCTGCCACCGCTGATTGATCTCGCGGGTTTCTTGTCTTTCGAAGCCATTGAATTGATGATGATGATTTGATTGAATTGAGTTTTGATTTTATTTATGATTCCCTTTGGATTAATTTGATTAAAACTAAGTTTATGATGATTTTCCTTTGATTGAGGAAGGGTCCTGGGTCCCCCACTGTGCGCTGTTTTTTCTTTTGGCCTTATTTAACCAATTTTCACTTCTATTTGGATCATTCAAATATGTAGAGTTTTACGTTTTTAAAAATTATAAAATTTAGATATTCTTGTTCTACTCATTAAAACTTATCAAACAATATCCCACATGACTATATTTTATTTGATACGTTGTGAGAAATTTCAAAAATTACCCACTTGAATTAATAGTGGTTTTTTCTCTTTGATGCAAATCAAAGTGAATAGAGGAAGTATATTAATGTTTATTTTCTATTAAATTATCAGTGATTCTTGTGTGAGACGGGCCTAACGATAACTTATGTGAGACAAAGATTAAAAAAAATAATAAAAAAATAAAAAGTAACCACCATCTAACAGACGTCTCACAGTAATTTATCGTTAGGCCCGTCTCACACAAGAAATTGTCTTAAACTATTAAAGAAAATGGTTAGGATCCTTACCCTTTTCGTTTGCTACTCTGACATCAGTCACATGTGATCGCTAAACATGTTGGATCAAATATCCAACGTTGATCGTAATTAGGTGAAAAGTGAATACATGCAAGTTTTATTTTTCCATAGTACCACCGTATTATTGAAAACAACAAATATCAATGTAAGCCACCCAAATGAGATACCGGTTATTTGCCACACAACATGCTTCATCGATCCATGTATATTAACAAGTCTACACTATTTGCGACAGTTGATGAACACAACTCATCACCCCAAATCCAATGGTCGTGTATCTCTACGAATGCTGCCACTTTGATTTCGTTCATCTTCAATCTCGTGCAAGGATTTTCTTCGACTTGACGCGCTTTCAATGTATTCCTGGAGAGGAGGTAGGGCCGCTTCTTCACTTGGAGCATTGGCTGCTTTGCTGCGAATGACCTGATGAAAGTGTGTTTCACATTTTTTTTTTTTTTTTTTAATTTGTCGTGTACAATGGAGAAGGGGTCAACGAAGCAAGTGGATTCAGAAATAGAAATCGTTCATTTACCTTCGATGCCCAACGACGCTCAGCCTGTTGACATACGTCCCGAATGTCTCTTCCCGACAACCTGGTCAAAAGTACAAGTGGATTAAAAAAAGAATATGAGAAGCACAAATAAGGGAGTTCATCATGATCAGAACACTAAATACACAACACATGGATGTTTGCGATGAGGTAAATGCATTATAGATGAGTTTGGGCCTTGTCTATTTACCCGTCAGTAGCCAAAGAAAACTCGTACAACTCAGACTTTGAGAGGTGTTTTGCGTACTGAGCTGCTATGTCCTGCCGATTTTGCTGATCAGGGAGGCCAAAAGTTATAATAGAATCAAACCGGCTGAAAGATAGACGTAAGTTAGATCTGGAGTCGAGAAACAAAACGAGAATGACTGTCTATCTTACATGAATTACCTTATTAGAGCAGGATCAAGATCTTGCTTTCTGTTGGTTGCAGCAACCACAACCACCTTTTTATCCTGCTCAAAACCATCAATCTACACCCCCAAAAAAAAAACAAAAAAAAAAAAACATCATTTGATGCTCCAGTTAAAGTTTGAGCCGCTATTATATTTCATGCATAAAGACAGGAATTTTTAGTTGATATACTCGATGAAATATTAACTAAACCTCATTCATATATCGCATATACTTGGCAAGCTTACCTGTCTCAATAAAACGGATAACATTCTACGAGTTGCTTCATGCATCTCACTATCACGAGCAATAGCAAAGGAATCAACCTGCACAGTTTCAAACGAATGGTTGCATCATGCATGAAAAAAAAAAATGTTCTATTTCTTTCAATGTTTTTTTTTTTTTTTTTTTTTTTTTTGGAAAATTAGGCATTTACCTCATCTAAGAATATGATTGCACCAGTTGGAATTTCATTGGCAAGCGAGAAAACCTTCCCCAAGAGGCGTTCACTTTCACCAAAGTACTTGGATAATACCACTTCCAGAGGCACATACAGAAGCGGAACCCTCTAATGACAACAATAAATGAAACAAAAAAGGTGGTTATCGAGATTCAAACTCAATTAATGTGCTTGCTCAGGAAAATGCACAGACAAGTTGCCCAGAGTTGCAGCCTTAAATACACAGGTGTCCGCGTCGTGGTGTGTACTCTACGTGACTTTCGTCAGTTGAGAGCATATAGATGTACATTAAATCTGAGTTTCAGTCATTCCATAAATTCATAAGAAAAAGTAAAAGCTATACTAGAGCAAGGATTTCATTCTAGAAACTGCACAAGTTTATGTTATTTTGATAATGCACTTTATGAATGTGTGGAGTCTCACGAACCTGAGACTCAGCATCTCGACACAACATCTTGACATTTAGACTATAACATGGAATTCATTACAATATAATCAATGTCCAACACCGAGTCCCACCCAACTTTTGCAGCCGAGGCAAGGAAAAATAGATATAAAATAAGCGTAGCTGTTCAGTGTTCACAATGTCATCAAATTGTTTCAAAACTCTGCTGCTGACAGAGTGACAGGTGTAAGCTATGTCCAATGATATATTTGGGACTACTACATACAATTGGAGCAAAAATGAGTACAGAATGTTTCAAAATAACTAGCAAATCAACACTATGAGCTAAAAACATACGAATCAGCTGTGATAGTTGATTAGGCAAAAGGCTTACCGCCTGATTAGCAATTACACGTGCACAAGATGTTTTGCCGGTGCCTGAGAAAAAGTTACATGCAAAGCTTAGACATTTATAATGAGGCACTAAACAACTATGAAGTACTGACAATCATTGGAATCATGACAATCTAGTCGCACAAACCCACGTTATCATGGCACATCGCTCACGTTGTGTATCTTATGTCACTTGTTCGTTACAAGGCAATAACATGCACATTTTCAGTTTTCACAAACACCCACGCATACCAACAAAAGCAGGTCAAGAGCATAATCGAGTGATCAACATTTATCAGATAAGCTAGTAGGCAAACCTGGAGGGCCTTCGAAAAGCACAGCTCTGGGTCTATTAGACTCAAATTTGCGCCGAGTCCCACGAGCAATATCATCGTAAACTTCAGGACTACGCAGAGCCAATAGTACAGTATCCTCTATTTCCCTACAGAGTTAAGTAGGGGTGGAGGAGGGTGAGATGTCATACACACTATAGTGACGATGGTCAATACTAATAGCAATGTGATTCATAATCATATTAATCAACAAGTCATTAAAGATGCTACAATCATTGCACATATACTGGAGTAAGACGGCCTTACAAACGTTTATCGTACAATGAGTCCTTTTTAAACTGGTTTCTCAATTCTAGATTTGTTTCTTCTAGTGGGTGTATCCACTTGCACAATATCAGAGAAAAAAGACCCTACAGGTAATGCTACTCAAACTCTCAATTTAAGCCACGTATCATTTTAGATTTTCAGAGATCTATCCAATTTTATACTCCGTATATACTACTTGTATATACATACCATTTTAAATCTCAAGAGCCCAGTAAAGAACCAAATCAAATGTACCTTTTTTGATGATCATAGCCAGCAATGTTATCCCAGGATATCTCATCAGATGCACCATCAACAAGAGCTTGATCAAGCCCAAACACACGTATTCCCATGGCTTCCAAACTAGCCACTGATTTATCTGTAGACGATACTCCTGTAACACTTCTTTCCGTGACTTTGCTCCGCCCAGACTTCTCTCCGGCTATTTGTAAAATGGAAACCAGAGCATTAAGCTCAGCAGAACTGAAGCTTCCACTCTTTAGGAACTCAATTTCCTACAAGGGCATCATGTACAACATAAAAGCAATCACCTCAGTCTCAGACATTTTTTCTAGAAAACAAAATTAGTTTGAAGCTACAACAAATCAGCAATAACGATAGTATGACAGACAATTACCGGTTTCTCGTGGCTTATCAACGAACGAAACATGAGAACACAGAGATCACCATCATTAGATTTAGTTTCTTTTCCCCCATGTTTACTCCCTACACCTTCCATCTGGTTACGTGGGAGGCTAAGCGTGAGCTGCCAAGCAACTGTACTGCATTCATATAGGGTACTCCATATTATCTATCACTAGCCATGATGCTTACTAATAATGGTAGCAAAGAGTGGACTATGAGTAGTGTATATCAAGACCTAGAGGAAAATGGATGTAGTTGCAAATTCAACTCATAAACATACTTGAATTGAAGACTGAAATGGCAAACAAAATACCACATCCCCCGCCCCCACTTCCTCACAATAAATAAAAAAAAGAAATAAAAAATAACACGAATAATCAAACTACTACTTCGTATTTACAATAACTTGATAGTTACCTTTCCCATGACTGAACTTCCATAGGTGAACCACCATTAAGATTTGAAGCAAGGTTCGCAATCAATCTTGGGATCTCACAGTTTGACGGAACTTGGAACTTTATTGCTATCTACATATTCCACAAGGAGTAATCATCAGTGACCATATATTACACTATTAGATGTCGCAGGGCTAACAGGCACGCTAATATTATAAAGATGCTAACCTTTTGGCCCTTCACTACAACTGTTAAACGAGGATAAGACCCATACTGCATCCCTTTACTTCTGAGCAGTTCATCTAACTTACGGCGTTCTTCTTTTGCTGTTTCTTCCAGGTTTTCATAGCTTTGAGAGGGTTCTGGTGGTGATGAAGACTTGGCAGCTACCTGAAAAGTTCAGCCAAAAAAAACTTGTATCAAACAAACAGTGTGAAATTCAAATACGACAATATGAAAGACATTCAAAATATGATAAAGACATAGACGCAAAAATAAACGAAAAACCCAACATAATTTCATCTCAACAGAAATGAGATGTTTAACTTGATAACAAACACAAACCTCATTGCCATCTGCATAGGTAACATTTACAGTCCCGGCAGCAAGCAGACCAGCAAGCACAAGCGGTATACAAAGCGATTGTGTGGTTTCAGGTATGGCAGGCATGAAGTTTTTACTGTTAACTTCACTTAAACGTTGCAGTTGGGTTGCAGAACCTGCATATTTTTAACTTTCAGATTTTCAGAACACGTTCTTTGCTAAGAAGCCATCCACAATTCCACGTAACCCATCTATTACAGATCAAACCATATTATGGTGGTTTACTTCTTGAATGCTATGCACGAGGCGCAGCTAGACATTTTGGTTATCACCTAATTGATTGACTTTAAACACGCGTTTTATAATTGTGAACCGAGTAACACATTGTCACATTCTCGTATCGAAACCACCCGAGTTTATAGCTAACCAACACACTCCCTTCTATCATAAATCTCATATAATATGATCACAAGATCATGCCACCCGAAATTTGCTGCTCAAACAAACAATGTACGATTACAGAAACGAAGTGCCTAAGGGTTCATACTATCCTTACAAAAGCAAAGATCAAAGTTTTGCATTTGGAAAGATGAAAGCTTTGGTACTTCCCCCATCAATAACCACAGTTCACAAATTTCAATCTACCACAGCAATTTTCCCACATAACATTTAACTCAAAATGCTTAAATTATCCATCTTTAATTCAAATAGCAATGAATTACATTCAAATTGACGAAAATTGAAAGAGTTAAAGAAGTTACCGTGATAGAAGTGAGATTGAGAAAGATGAGTAGGGTTTAGGGTTTTAGAAGAAACAATAGCAGCTCTCAAAGCTTTGCTATGTAACAATCTCCTTAACGCAGACATTATTTTGTTAATTTGTGTGGTTTAATTGTTTGTAGGGTGTAGTGAATTGTTGAGGATGATTGGAAATTATAAATCGAAAGTGGAAGAATGTAGAAAATCTATCATCATTTCAACTGTTTAGCGGCAACTGTAAGCAGCATCTGATGCTTCCACGAACCTTTATTTTTTTATCCCTTGAGGAAGGGGTTTTCAATAGAATTGATGCTAATATGATATCTCGGATTCTCGGGGGTGATCTTTAAATTCACCGAAGAAAGTTAAAATTATGTTATTGTTTAACTATAATTAGGTAAGTTCAATCAAGGCAGGCTATTAAGGAAAGAAACAAAGGCGCATTTACAGCCATTTGATCAAGCAAAATAAAGAGTTGAGATTTAAAGTTTCTAAAAAATGTATTAGCGTTATAGTTTCGTGAGCGCTGAATTGAAATTTCACAGATTGGAGTTTCATAAAAATGTTATAAAGTTTCAAAAAAAGGGGTTAAAGTTTTTAAGGCGGATCAAGGCAAGGTTCATCTCACTACTCTCCAAGATCGGTTTCGCCTTTGACTCGTCCATTTTGCAGGAGCGTGTTATGAATACTTCCTAAGCATTGTTTTTCCACAATTGTAATTATTTTATCTTCTGTTATTGTGTTTCTATTTCTCTAGCTTCAAGTTTTAGTAAATATTTCCTTACAACTGAAACACGTGCACTTGTGTATATATATATACGACCCCTTTTCATGCTTAAGTTGTTGTCTGTTATTAATATTAATTTTAATTTTGTTGTTGAAGAATTGGGTGCAACGCTTGGAAGCGGTGAGGAAGGGAGTTTTGGAGGAGAAAAAAGAGTGGGAGGTGATAAGTGGAGATGGTCGAGTTGAAGTGGGTTGGGTGTGGAGAGAATGAAGTTGAAGGGGGATCGGAGAAGAAAGCCGTCACAAAAGAGTTCATCAGCTTTTTTTTTTTTTTTTTTTGCCAGCAGGAAACCTAGCCCCTGTTACTTTCTCACAGCCTTGCGGGCAAGGGTGTGAGCCGGTTTAGTAAAGGACCTAGGCCTAAAAACAAAACAAATACAATGAAAAGTCCTAGCAAGATAGATAGAATCAGAGGCGAGTTTGAAGATGGCCTGTTGCATCTTGTTTTCCTGGACCGCACGAACTACCTGCAAACAGTTGGTAATAAACCTTGCATGCAAATAAGATTTATCCTTTGCCCATCGTACCGCTTCCCACAATGCAAACGCCTCAGCCTGGATCAGTGAGATGGCTCTAAATGCGATATCCCCTTTACCTACAAAAGAATCATGCTGCATTGACTAAAATACAGATGTGGTGATGACACATTGACTGCCCTGTGAGGGTGTCGTCTTGGACTTTTATGGGGTTCAACTCCGCTCTTTCAAAACTCAAACTCAAACTCACACTGTAACCCAAACTCAAACTCAAAGTCTGGGGAAGCTGTAGTACAACGGCTGTCCATTATTGTACAAAACAAAACAAAACAAAAAAAAGAAGAAGAAAGAGGGAGGAATTAGAGAAGGGTGGTTGACAAATGCAGAAGGGATGAAAGAATTTAATGGAAAAATAAAGGATGTACAGTAAACACATTAGGTGTGTATTCTTTAGTCTTTACAGATTATGGTTGTACAAGGATTCAACTGTTCAAAGTGATTTCATGTCAAATTGTCAATCAAAACCATGTGAAAACATCGTGGTGGATCTGTTATAAAATAAATTGTAAATTGTAAACAACTATCTTATAAAATGCTTTTTTTAAAGTTACTACCTTTTAAAATAAAGTTTTAAAATTGCTACCTTTTAAAAGCATTTTGTTTAAAATTTGCTACCAAAATTCATTTTTAATGATAATCAAATGATGTTTTGGATGCTTTGTGTGGACTCGACCATGTCGTTTAGTTTTGATGATGACATCAATTTTTGTTTATTGTGATATAATCCGTATGTAGGTCTAGTGTTGTGATACTTAGTAGGTTGTGAAGTGCTAGATTAAAGAATCAAGTCTTTGACATGGGAAACGCGAATATAATCAAGGCTCTACATCATCGTGAATACATAGTACATAAATCTTAAGTATAGCCTTCATAATGACGAAAGCGGTGATCAAATAACAAGAGAAACGCGGGTTTCCTTCCAAGGTTGCAGTGTCGGGCTGAAAATGCACGTTTACACATGAAAATAACGAGATCATCCAAACTCTTTCTTAAAATAACATTATATTTTAAAGTTATTTTAAGTTATTTTATGTTATATTTCGTATAATTAGTTTATTTTCTTACCTTAGTTTAGAAGTATCTTAATTTTAGTTTGTTTAGGAAATTAGCTTATTTATTTACTTAGATTTTATAGGATTTTTATTTATTCCCTAGATAAGTTTTTCTAAGTAGTTTATTATAAATAGAGTTTTATGTATTGATTCAAAACATAAGTTGAATAATAAATTTGAGAATTGAAATTGATTTTTGAAGTTCAGGTTGAACTTTAATTTTCTTTCACGTTGAGTTTTCGATTGCGATCGAGATTCAAAGATTAAACTTGAGCGAGGTAGTTCGAGGGTTAATCACAGTTCAATTTAATCCAGGCTTTGGGTTTTATTGTCCATATCCCGTTTAAGGCTAAATAGGTCTTTAGTCGAAGACACCCCCATTGGTTCGAAATCTCAAAAGATTTCGAAACAAATATCTCTTTTCTTATTTTTACTAAAATCGCTTCCGCGTAATTTTCGTATCATATGTGGTATCAAAGCTTCGGCTCTTGATTTCCCAAAATTCAAGACGGTCATGGGCGAGACAGATATTAAAAGTTCAGCAGATTTTGATTTGTTCTCCAATGAAGAAATATGTGGAGATGATTATACTTCCTTCTTCGATCCAAGCAAGCCACCAATTTATGATGAATATTTTGAAGATTTGGTTGAATGCAACAATGAAGAATTGAAAGTTGAGTTAAATACTTTGGTTGACATGGTGAATCGGGAAACGATCGTCTCTTACAACAAATCTGATTTCCTGAGTTCTTATGAATCTTTACTTGTAATATGTATTGATGAAAAACTTCACAAGGATATTAAAGGATCGACTAATGGAAGACATATGAGATTTAAAAATAACGAGCTTGAAAAATTAGTAGATTATATTGAAGATGATGAGTTGAAAGAACGATTGCTCAAAATCTTGATTGTAGCTTCTAAATCAGTATCTACTTATTTTAAGTTCACAAGATTTGTATACGATCCCGGTGGTGCTTTGACAAGATTTTTTTTGGTCACCGAAGAACGTCGAAGATTCGAGGTCGAATCTTTTTGAAGAAAGGGAGGATGATACGAGAATATACACATGAAAATAACGAGATCATCCAAACTCTTTCTTAAAATAACATTATATTTTAAAGTTATTTTAAGTTATTTTATGTTATATTTCGTATAATTAGTTTATTTTCTTACCTTAGTTTAGAAGTATCTTAATTTTAGTTTGTTTAGGAAATTAGCTTATTTATTTACTTAGATTTTATAGGATTTTTATTTATTCCCTAGATAAGTTTTTCTAAGTAGTTTATTATAAATAGAGTTTTATGTATTGATTTAAAACATAAGTTGAATAATAAATTTGAGAATTGAAATTGATTTTTGAAGTTCAGGTTGAACTTTAATTTTCTTTCACGTTGAGTTTTCGATTGCGATCGAGATTCAAAGATTAAACTTGAGCGAGGTAGTTCGAGGGTTAATCACAGTTCAATTTAATCCAGGCTTTGGGTTTTATTGTCCATATCCCGTTTAAGGCTAAATAGGTTTTTAGTCGAAGACACCCCCATTGGTTCGAAATCTCAAAAGATTTCGAAGCAAATATCATTCCTTATGTTTTCTAAGTCGCTTCCGCATAATTTTCGTATCATATCCACAGCTTAGACACTGGAATCGTGGAATATACTCTGAGTTTCCAGAAACATTGTTGGAAACGCAGAAAAATACTCTCAAGGCTTGTTTTTGAAATCTAATTTAGGTAAAGATATTTAGGTGAAATATTTCTATAATATTTTATCTCTCTTGAAATATCTTATCATAATCTTTAGAAATGATTTTATACTTTGCTTGGAAGAAAATATATTTTGAGAATATTGTCTCCAATCTTTTAGGAAACAAACCTTTTACAAAAATTGCTTCCTATTTTATAGATTTCGGTTTTGGAAAAGATTTTATTCTAACTGATTCTTTTCTCCTATTAATTCAAACTTTTGAGAAGAAAATCATTTGACCTTTTTCGAGCATTAAACTATTGAACTCAGCATTTTGCAAAACTGTCTTAAAGCTTTATTGTTTTATTTTTGCAAAACGTTTGAAAGACCTTTAAAATCACTCTCTTGTTATTCAATCACTACTCAAGTCATTTGTGCTAGCACCGTCTCGTATCCGTTCTCTTGTGAACAACTATTGAGACAAATCTAACTTTCTTTTGTAATTGAAAAAGTTGTAGAGTGATTAATATTTTGTAACGACTAGATACGGATCGAGTAAATATTTTTTTTTTGTCTAAAAATAATTATTGTTTAAAATTTAAAATAATCCTTGAAGTAGATTTGTCAATAGTAAATTCTTTTATATTTTTTTTTTTTAAGTCCATTCACACTATGTACTTTATTACATTTTGTGAAGACATATGTCAAAAATAAAATATAATTCCTCCATTCAAATCTATTACGTGCACTTCTCTTTTTGGTGCAATAATATAAAAGTGAAAATAAAGTCATGAGCGATATTGTTTTGTTCGTCTTGTTAAATACAATATTTATATCAAATTTCAATAATGTTTAAAAATATGTAACTAAAGATATTGTTTCTACAAAATGCGTCTCGAGAAATATGAAAAAGTATATGCACAAAATGAATTTAAATGAATGGAGTATATATAGTTTACATTATTAAAAATTATCATAAATGGGTATAAAAATAATCCCGCATAACTATGTTTTCGACTATTGAAGAAATCTCTAATAATCTTGAAGTAGATGAATAGTGTCATTTTTCTCTTAGATGTGAATGATATTGAATAGATGGAGAATATATAATCACTACCATGCACGCGAAGGCTCAAAAGTGTGGACGATGGATAAATGTATCAGACGGAGTTCCGAAGTCATCAATATGTGGAGAAACGCAGAAAATTGTTAACTATGTGGCGAGTAAAAATTTAGCTTAAGACCTTAAAAACTGAGACTGTGATATCATATTAGAAGACCAACTCAACTATTTTGTGCAGGTTGCTTCACTTGTAGGAGTTCAATGTTAAGATCAAATGTGGCCCCAGGCGGGATCTCATTTGAGCCTTTGTTGCCATACCCAACTTCTGGAGGGACTATGACCGTCCTCTTGCCTCCGACTTTCATTCCTTGGACGGCAGAATACAACGCTGGCGGGGGTTTAGGTGCTGCTTGAGCCGAAAATAGCCCATTTGCCTTGTCTGCGTAATCACGCTTTCTTTCTCTGCCAGGAGTGGAACCGACTTGAAACTGATATGGCTGAGCAATAATCCGATTTCCAGCTAGAAGTTTAGATTCACGACTTGATACCGCCGTTATCCCACGGTAGACACAATCAAAATGGACTTGGACTGTTGAACCCTTTATTGCAACAGGACCTTTACCCTCTGCAAGATCGAAGTATTTCAACCCGTCGACGGTAGTAAGATACTCTTCGATAGGTATATTTCTGCGAGAACGTTTCTCCCTAGCTAATGAAGGGAGAGGTGTAGAAATAAGATGAGCAGATGACAACAACAACATGGCCGCGCATCTTCTTGAAATGTGAGCAGGAACGTCGACTACGACAACAACAGATTGTTGTTGTTGTTGCTTTGGAAGTATTGGTTGGTTGCCACTGTTTTGCGAGACAATTCTAGCGTCATTTCGTGTCAAAGAAGCACCTGCACAACAACAAGAAGAAGAAGAAGAAGAAGAAGAAGAAAGGGATATACACATTTTATTTATTAACGACCAACCAAATTGAGTTTGATGTACTCCGTATATTATCAATAACAAAATGTCAATTTTTACAACAAGAAGAAAGCTAAGGTACTCCGTATATTATGAGTAACATTTTGTAAATAATTTACGACCACTTACTAATTACTATGATAAGATAGTTGTAAAAATAGGCCCCCCATGCACTTGTCATACACCAATCATAATTCAATATCTATCCCTTTCATTTGGATGACCATGCTCCACGACGGCTTCCACTATTTGAAACCATACCAATTTTTATTTTTTTTTTTAGTTTATGAATTACTAACTCCCAACTACTCCCTACCGATTTGCTTACCTTCACTTTATGCACAAATAATGCACAATTATCTAGGTGAAAAAAATAATAATTAAAAGAATAAAAAAGTAATGTTAAAAGTTTTTTTTTTTTTTTTTTTTTTTTTTTTTTTTTTTAAATATTTTCAATACGAATACGGAGTATAATCTATTGAGCACCGAAACTCAAAATAGAAAAAAATAAAACGAGAATTACATGTTTTTATAAGTAAAAATAGACATTTAATATGGTTAAAATGAGGTTTTGGTGAGAATTTTTGAAAAAATATTTATAAAAGGTGAGAAATTTAAAAAAAAAGAAAAGAAAAGGTCGATGATTTTAAAATTGTATTATAAAAAGTGAGTGATAACAATTAATCCTAGAAATTACTCGTATATCGTAGGGGTGAGCAAAAATATACGATACGGTTTTAATATACGAATACGATACGATATACGATACGAATTTATAGAAAAACCGTATATACGATACGAATTTCCGTATATACGATACGGTTTGTAAAAAACCGTATCGTATCCGTATCGGCAAAATCATAAAACCGTATATACGGATACGATACGGTTTCAGGTTAAAATATTAAAAAATAAAAATTTACTTCTTGAGAGTTGAAACATGGTAGGACACACGTGACTTTTCATTTCCTTGCCTTCTCATTTTGTCCTACTTCAAACCCTTTTTCTCATCTCCCTCATAAACTCACCCAAAAAAAAAAAAATGGCCTCCACTTCCAACTCTCCATGGTTCTCAACCAAAGTTTCAAACATATTGTAAATTTTTAATCAATTCTTCTTTCTCAAAGAATCATCACCATCAATAATTACTAAGAGTTCAGATCTACAAGTACTTATATTATGGAGTATATTTTGTACGAGTAACTTTTTTGTAATTCTTTACTATTTTATTTTCATTTTTTTTGTTTTTCTAAGGGTTTAATTTTATTGTTTAAATTAATACTCCGTACAGTGTATTAAATTATTCTATTCTCCTTGATTATCTTTTCTTTTTAAGCAATTATTGGAAGATTAAAAAAAAAAAAAAAAAAAAAAAAATTCTACAGAAACCGTATACCGTATATACGGTTTTCGTATATACGGAAAAACCGTATATACGAAAACCGTATATACGGTTTGTTTCGTATCGTATCCGTATCAAAATTTTGCTTTTTTGAAAACCGTATATACGGAAACCGTATCGTATCCGTACCGTATATACGGTTTTGCTCAGCCCTACGTATATGTGGTAAACAAATAAAGAAGGGCATTGTTGAACGTAAATGTACCTGACATTTACTCACTTGTACACCAAAAAAGATTAAAGTACTCTTCTCATTTTCCCTCAATTTCAGAAATTAGGTTTTATTTCTTTCTCCCTCAAATCATCCCAAAAACATCTAATCTGGCAAGTCATACCATGATTGACGGCAACGAAGATGATGTTGACGACGTTGGCAACAACACTAACGTTAGTAATAGTAATAATGGTAAACACAACAGTTTTTTACAAGAGAAAAGAAAAAAGTTTGTTTAAATTGATTGGCAACCACCTGCCGCTCCCGGTACACGCCCCTAGCACCGCCTGCCGTTGGCCGCACTCACAGCCCTCCCCTTCCCCTTGCTACCACCTGATCAATTGTTTTTTTTTTGTTCTAATATGAGTCACGAGGGCAATACAAACGGGGATGAAGGATTTAAACCTGTGACCTGTTATCACGGGTGCCTCAATTTTAACTACTAGGCCAAGAAATCCTCGGTAAAGTTTGATCAATTGTGAATGAATTTGGTTAAAGCAATATTAAATGACAATTAATTGTTTCATTCCTAAATAATTTTGATCAATTGGGGATAAATTTAGTTAAATTCCATTACTTCAAAAGAGAGAAATTGAAGAAGGATAGAGCAAAGAAACTTTATGTAAAAAAAGGTACAAGCGAGTAAAATTTAGATACAGTTGAACAATAACGATGAAAGGGTATCATCAATGCAAAAATGTACACTACATAAAGATTCTATGGAGTATTTGATAAAATTATGAATGGGCTTTATTGGTAAATGAAACAACGCATTTGAATTTGTAGTCGGTCTCAGCTGATGGGCCAATAATATTTGGTTCATATAGTCACTGTTTATTCATACATATGTTTTTGTTTCAGTTACACATAGGCCCATTTAAAAATTAGCTCATCTACTCTTCGCGCGTTTAGTGTCTGATATACTCCGTATATGTCTATGTTATCCTGCCATATTTTATTTTATAAACTTAATTCTAAGTTTATCAAGTCTACCAAGAATAATATGTCTATCAAGTTTGCCAAACAATTCTAGTAATATAATCGGCTACTTTAACCATTTGTAATATTTTTCAGCTAGTTTTTTTTTTTGAAAACTAATTATGACAAATAGAGTGTTGCTGTTTTTGAGTCAGAAAACATCAAAGGATTTAATGTAGTCGGGACGTAATTAAAGTGGCATAATCTCGGATCGTTACTATGGATTCGGAGATGTGAAGAACATGCCCATTTAAATGTATTATGAGTTTTTGAGAATTGAAAAGAAATCGTGTGTGGCCGTGTGGGGGTTAGCCTCACTGGGAAGCAAAATCAAAATATATTGTTTTGTGAATTAGCCGCGCTGCGCGGCTATAGCCTCATGGAGCGGCTAATGCTACAGACGAAAATGGTCAATTTTGGCGCGATTTTGATTGGTTATTTTTACAATTAATGTTCCTTATCTTTTCAAAGGGATGTAACTCTATTTTTTAGAGTTTATTTTTTTTTTGTTTTGTTTTTTTGGCAAGATATTTTTTAGAGTTTATAATGTTGGAGTATAATACCCACATGTGAGTGTCCCACATCGATTGTGGAAGAGAGTTTGGTGTGGTTTATAAAGTCTAAGGAACCTCTCATTCTTAGGTGGTTTTGAGAAATGTGGATCTGCTTGGAGCATAAATTGGGCTCGCTCTCTTCCACTCGGGTTTGGCCAGACCCGTTTTCATGATTCTAACATGGTATCAAAGCCCGGGTTCACCCTGGGTTCGATAATGTTTAAACTGGTCCCTGAAAAATATGCCACCGGAGGAGGTCCTCTTTGAGGGTTCGTTGAATACCACTCCGAGTCTTATTTCATGGTTTATACTGGGTTTCAAAATATGCCACCGTAGGAGGTCCTCTTTGAGGGTTTGTTGAATATACCACTACGAGTGCTCCCATGGTTTCGCCACTGGGTTTCAGGGACCTCACATGTGAGGGAGTGTTGGAGTATAATACCCACACGTGTGAGTGTCACATCGATTGTGGAAGAGAGTTTGGTGTGGTTTATAAAGTCTGGGAACTCCTCTCATCACAATTGGTTTTGAGAAATGTGGATACCTGACTTGAATCGGGCTCATTTCTCTTCCACTCAGGTTTATGCACTTTCATGATTCTAACATATAAATATGCATATATATTTATCAAATTGATGATGAGAAGATGTATGAAAAAAAAATCATGATGATGTTAATCATGAAATATTCACACTTTGATTTAACAAATGCAAACACTAAAAAATTATTTAAGTTTTCCTCTTGTTCTTATGCCTAAACAATCAAGAGGGTTTGGTGATTATTTTATCCCGAAGAGATTTCTTGTAACCCGAGGTATTTAATTTGTACCGGTCAAAATACTATTTAAGAAAAGTGATTCTAAATCGTCATGTAAGACTTATAAATTTAATCTCATACCAAACAACATAATTATGAGATGAATATGCGAAAAAGATTAAAAGATCGAGACTACCTCCAGCCAATACTCATAAATAATTAATAAATATAGTGTTCAATAATAAGAAATAATAATAAAGAAGATCCAAATAATAATAATGATAATAATCTTTCAGATCTGACTTGTAATTTCGTATGTAACCGTAGGAATTTACCGGTTCCGAATCCTCTTTAGTGAAACGGTAATTACGATCATCATCATCATCATCATCGTTTGAAAGTGGTAACACAATTTAAACCTTTTGGAGCATGCATTCATTCATGCATATATGCACATATGAAATTTTACGGAAAGGAAGCGTTAGTGGTTGGCAAATGATTGCGAAAGATGGATAAAACGATGAATGGACAAGATTGTTATAGACTTATAGGTTGGATGAACTGAATTCAATTGATATTAATTATTATGGAGTACTCCGTATTATTACTATCATAGCCAAGGGCCCCATGCATGCATGCATGCACCGTACTCTAAGCATTGCATATTGCATATTTATAGTGCGTCTCCAATAATATGCACTTCCATGGCAAGCCTATTAATTAAAGGTATTCATTCGTAACACGATTTATATATGTTAACAAAATTATTGCATTATTATTGTGGACTCAAGATTTTGCGATACCAACATTATACTCCCTCCATCCCACTTTACTTGTCCCCTTTTATTAAAATGTTAGATTTAAGAAACTTAGAAAAAAGCCACAATCAACCCTTAATTTTCATAACATTTACATATAATTCCAAATTTACCCTTATACACTAATATGGGTGGGAGACTTGAATGTAGCGTGAATAAAAACACAAGAACTGCGTTCTTGGAGCGAGTTAATACAAGGGTAATTTAGTCATTTTTCCAAAGGGGACAATTAAATTGGAATTTTTTTTAAAACCAAAAGGGGACAAGTAAAGTGGAATGGAGGGAGTATTATTATTGCACATTGCATGCATGCGTCTAATTTAAGACCCTTTATAATTAGTTGCTTGTATAGGTGAATACCCACATTGCTTGTATTAATTAAGGTGCGTGTAATATGTACCCTATTACGGAGTAATTAATTATTAGTGAAATCAGGAAAAACATGTCACTCGTCATCTCTACAAACAACATATCATAATATATAGAAGTAGCATTTAAGCTACTTACGTACGGAGTACTACCTAATTACTCTTGTCTCCCTCAATTCCATCAATCTATATGTATATGGTATTGATTACTTGAGTACGTAGCCTAGAGTATCGTAGTTACTATATGACTAAGTATCAAATCAAATTACTATAAATACGAAAGTAATATAAATTATAATAACGTTACGAGACCATCAACTATATATATGACACCAGTCCAAATTACTCTCTTACCATATCATCAAATCTATAATGTACCGCGTCTGATCATACTTGACATCTTTTTAAGATCGTCTATATTTATGAAGGCTGTGGCCTGGTAAAATGTTATAACGAGGATGGTAATAAAGAAGCTTCAAGGAAGTTATCCACTTGTTTTTTGATGTAGAGTTGAATACAAAGACCCCTACAATGAATGATGAATGATGTACGTACAAGTAAATACAAACGGATCGAGGTTATGAGTCATTTAGAACCGTTAAGTTAGAGTATAGATAGGTCCCATGTTAATGACCCTTCTACGGACTTCAAACGTGCAATATATGCCATTTTCTAATATGACAAAGTTAACTCGTCAATTACGCTATACTCTCTTGATTTCGGTTTATAATTGTTTGTTGTTTTTCTAGTGTAAAGTTTCATAATAGAATGTAAATATATTAATTATTATACTCCGTATAAGTTACTGGTCCATTTTTATGTGTATATTATTTTTTTAGCCAAACTTACAAATAAGGTACGGAGTATATAAGTATTTACGATACCACGATCTTTGATTGTTACCACACTATTTTCAATTTCGTTTTCATATATTTACCCATGTTATACTTTTTTTTTTTTAATATTAGACTCACGTATTATATTTACACATGACTAAAACATGATTTTTCAATCATATGACACGTGTTAAACTTTATACTACTACCCAAGTCAAATATAAAACCATGAGTCATTAATTCATTATAGATCACATGGTATTTCTTAATGTGGAGTTTTTATCATAAAGAAAATTCTCCACCAAGTATTACCGGGTTTTTTTTCTTACCTAGAGTAGTTTCCACAAAAATAGAATTTACTAAGTCATTTATCTTCCTTTGACTCGGATGGCTCGAGGACTTTTCCTAGGCACACTTTCTCCATTGGGAAAAAAAAATTTTGGCTTATTATTATGCCCCACCGCCGTGCTACCGCCAACCAATCTCTATCCACCCACTTCCACCTTCTACCACCCTAGAAGTTTGCAACCACCCTAAATTTCCCACCTTACCACCCACCCCACCGCTCCACGACGCCGTCGCCTGCCCCGACGCCGGCCCACCGCCACCTTCCCCACCGCCGGCCCACCGCCACCACCTGCTCCACCACCTCCCACCTTCTATCCTAACAAACCCTAATTAAAAATTGTAATTAAATTTATTAAAAATTAATAAAATTCAATACTTTAAACACAAAATTGAAATTAAAGGACGATTTGAATTTATGATTGAAGTTTATGATTGAAAATTTAGAAATTTGAATGAAATTGATTTAAAATTTTTCAAAAAAAAAGAGAGAATTCTGTATATTTTTGGAGTAATAAAGGGTAGAGTGGGAAAAATAATGACAAAAAGTATATAACTTGGGTAAAATCCGTATATGAAAAATCAATTACGAAATATATAAATGTGAAAATATTGCTAATTTGCTATATTTTAAGTTCTTATCATATGCCAAGTGAACATAGGATAGAAAAAACGTTATTTTTTTACGTGCAAGTGAGAGAATATTTGATCCGTCTTAAACTTAAGACGAATAACCTGTCTTAAGTAAGACTTACGGAGTATTATTTAAACATTTATGTCGTTTCATCCAAAATCCCAATCAAAAAAAGAAAAGAAAGAAAAGAAAGAAAAGAAAAAGGGAAGAAAAGTTTGGACCCACGGCCACTTGAAATAGGGATGGTCTAACATGAGTAACAATACCCCCACAACATGGTCAAGTATACGTATACCTCATAAAGTCATAAGTCATAACCTCAATACACAATTGTGTTGCCATGAAATGCCCCTAAACAATGTTCTCTCATAAATGATATGCCCCACTTCGTCCTCATCCTATTTTTTTTTTTTATATAAATAAATTCAATTTTCCTTATAAAATTAAATTAAAACAACAGTAAGTCTCCTGTGAGACAGGTCTTACATTAAATTAATGTAAGACTAAAAGTCAAATGCAGCTTTAAAAGTGACAAAATAAACAAAAAAATATCTGAGCTTACTTATAAAGTCTTAAAGAGAATTTAGTAATACTAATCATAATTATTTAAAAAATGGTACAAAACTTATATAATCTAGTACAAATAAGTCGACTTACAATAATTTATTGTAAGGCTCGACTTACACAAGAATTTGTGTTAAAACAAATGATTGACTCATTTAAATGAGAACTTAAAAAAAATAATAACAACTCTAACTCGATAAGTGAAAGAAACACTCAAATAACAGTTTAAGTTTTCAACATAAAATGTAAAGTTATTATGAGAATAATTGAGCGATCAACATTTGGTTAAAAAAGAGTATTACTCCCTTATTTTCACTAGAAAAACCACATTTTTCTTATACAATAATTTTATTCAATTAACTTCATTTTCATATATAAGAACCTTTAATATATAAAATGACATTTTTACTTCTATATTTTTACCCCTCTTTAAACTTGGTGTCTACCCCTAATGAGACTTTCCTAGTGGAAAGGAGGGAGTATTTGTTACTTGTCTAATTATTCACTTATTTGTTACTCCGTATACATCTATGCTTGAATTTTCATGACATATAAAACGAATACTCCGTACTACCGGGAAAAGACAATATATACTCCCTAATTATTTCATGTCAAAATATAAGAGTGAGTATTATCCATTTATCTGTCATTTTTTTTAATGATTAAAATGACTAAAAAATTATGATAAAATCGCAAATATTGTGTAGACTTCTTCAATCTTTATCTATTACTCAAACATTTTATTGCGTCTCTCTCATTCAATTTGTCTAGTACGTTCGTTTAGCGGCTCTTTCTAAGAGAGGAGAGATGGCTAAGTGGACGAAAGCGTCAAATTGCTTTTCATCTAATTAATTTTTAGATTGATTAGTGGATGAAAACAAATTTGTGGCAGAATTTAATAACCACAATTGTGATCAAAATACCAAATAATAACAAATTCTCGAAAAATTTATCCACCATATAACGTGTGAATTCTAAAAATTTACTGACCCGCCGAGAAGAACTTTACTACAGAGTAGTCCGTATTACATAACACTATTATCATAAATTATTTCTCTAAATAATATTTTGTGATTACTCGGTAATTAATTTATCATATTTAACAATTATTCCGCAGTTATGATAATTAAATTATTAGTTAATGAATTTAGTTAATTGAATATGTAAAATAAATTACAATGAATAATAATAAAATATATGAATGAATTACCGTAAATAATACGGCTTGAAATAGAATGGAATATCCAACAAGAGTAACATACATCTAGAGATGGAAGTTGGTAGGTAAATTTAATAAATTTATATGACGCAGTATCTGCATTACGTTAGCCTTGACATCGTGACCCAGATGCGGTGCGACGCAATGGGCCATGGGCGTCAGCCTTGCTTTTTATGAAAATGGCGTCTTGGCCGCGGCAACCGTCTTAGCCTTTGGCGGCGGCAAACGCAGCGTCTTGACGCTACTCTGACGCGTCTTAGCCCTTATTTTTAGTGAATTATAATTATTTTTTGTAAGTTTTCTTTCATTATACTCCATTATAATATAACATATCGAGATTTATGAGTGTTGATATTATACAATATATATCGGGTTCACGCTTTGTGAGACTAATTAACTGATGGTTGTTGTGAGGTCGGATCGTTTAGTATTTTTAACTTTTTAATTTTTAAATGATTAATAATAAAAATTCACTTTGTATTTGCATTATTTTAGGCAAAAATTAAATTGCTCAAATTTTCAATCGCCGCCAAAAAACTCAAAATATACAACATCATGCGGCCGTCAAGACGCTAACGACTACAAGACGACTCCAAAGACGCAAGACGCCGGCCACTACGGCCGTGCTCGCCTTCATTTTCAAACAAGACAAGACGCAAGACGACACGCCAGACGCTAATCACGCTCGCCACGCTAAAATTTAACTTCTAAGACGCCACGCCAAGACGCGCCGCCAAAGACGGCCCACTTCCATCTCTACATACATCACATAGGCAAAAAAGTTGAATTCAAAAGTGGGGTCTCATAATAATGTCAATTCAAGATTAAAGTTGTCCATGTAAAACATGCATGGATTATGTATGCCGTTTGCCTATAAATAGAGACCAGTTTATGCAATGCTAAAATCACAACAATACTTAGCTTAATTGCCAAAACAAATACAAATACAAATACAAATACATTGAATTTGTTAATTAACGAACATGGCAAACATTGTCAACTTCCCTATCATTGACATGGAGAAGCTCAATAATTATAATGGTGTTGAGAGGAGTCTTGTTTTGGACCAAATTAAGGATGCTTGTCACAACTGGGGATTCTTCCAGGTAATCATCATCATCATCATCATCATCATCATCGTCGTAATAATAGTAACAATACCAAGTAATTCTATATAATATATGACGAATTGTATGTATGATTATATATGATGGATTATTGGAGCATGCATGCAGGTGGTGAACCATAGTTTGTCACATGAACTGATGGACAAAGTGGAGAGGATGACAAAAGAGCATTACAAGAAATTCAGGGAGCAAAAGTTCAAAGACATGGTTCAGACCAAAGGTTTAGTGTCTGCTGAGTCTCAAGTCAATGACATTGATTGGGAGAGCACCTTCTACCTTCGTCATCGTCCCACCTCCAACATCTCCGAGGTCCCTGATCTCGACGACCAATACAGGAAGTTGATGAAGGAGTTTGCAGCCCAGATTGAGAGGTTATCCGAGCAACTGTTGGACTTGTTATGTGAGAACCTTGGCCTTGAGAAAGGCTACCTTAAGAATGCCTTCTATGGTGCCAATGGCCCCACTTTTGGTACCAAGGTCAGCAACTACCCGCCTTGCCCCAAACCCGACCTTATCAAAGGACTTAGGGCCCACACCGACGCTGGTGGCATCATTCTCTTGTTCCAGGACGACAAGGTCAGCGGCCTCCAGCTCCTCAAGGATGGTCATTGGGTTGATGTTCCTCCCATGAAACACTCCATTGTTGTTAACTTGGGGGACCAACTTGAGGTATGACATGAATACAGAATAGGTTACTCCGAAATTAGAAGCCGCCTCCGACTAATATGAATGATATGAATCATACATATATGACGCATTTATTTATTTATTTACGTGTTTAGGTTATTACAAATGGCAAGTACAAGAGTGTGATGCACCGCGTGATAGCGCAGACAGATGGTAACAGGATGTCGATAGCATCATTCTACAACCCGGGAAGTGATGCCGTGATTTACCCGGCGCCAACATTGGTGGAAAAAGAAGAGGAGAAATGCAGAGCATACCCAAAATTTGTGTTCGAGGATTACATGAATCTCTACTTAAAGCTCAAGTTCCAAGAGAAGGAGCCCAGGTTTGAAGCAATGAAGGCCATGGAAACCACGGGTCCCATTCCAACTGCTTGAAATAATGATTTGATTTGATATAATGCAATGCTTCTCATCAACCAATTTAAGTATTTCTAATATACGCCACTCTCATCTCATCTCATATATTCATATTCATATTATTAGTGTTTGTTGAATAAGAGCTTCCTTTTAAGTATGATTGTTAATGTAATGTTCCATGTCCTATGGATTGTATGGTCTACACTAATACGGAGTATTCATTCAAATTACAATAATTTATCCCCTTAGACGATAAACACTCCTTTTCCACCTGGCAAAAAAAAAAAAAAAAAAAAAAAAAAACACTTAATCATGTCTTATTTATTTCCATTTTGACATGTTTGTCTCAAATGCATGACTCATTCAAAATTTGCCAACAATGCAAGGATTCTGATCGATGTATAAGATCAATTTCTAAGTATGCATATGCTTAATGAACTTTCTTTACAAATACAAATCATTTACAATTTACAAATACGTCTCTTACCGAGCTTTATCTTTGAGGTTCTGTCTCAAAAACAAGCTCGATATTTAAAGGTTGGGCAGACTTCAAGTGCAGTAGCCTTGAAAGCGATATTCAAAATGCTGGTGTATAATAGTCTCAAAAATATTTTTAATCACTAACATCATACACGCCATGTGAATCTACCGTTTTCTGTAGATGACCGCTTTCCTCAAAAGTTGAGAGTTTCAACATATGTAAAACTTAACTGGCTGCAAACCAGATGAGCACAAAGCCACAAACAATACAAGTATGCTGCAGCAGCAAGGACAACTTCTTTTAATATAAAAATTACTGAGTACTTCGTATGCTACAATATAATTTAATTGCTACTCATTTTTTATACTACAAGTGCCTCTGTGTGTCATCATGTTTACAGGAGTATTACTGGTTTTTTCCAGGAGTCGTAACCGATTTCTTTATACAATCTATTATGCCTTCACAATCTTGAGGCAGCACACACCCAGATTCGTCAACGTTGTTCTCAGAAGAAGAATGAGGAGACCGGAGATTTCCGTGTGTCTGGCAAGCCCTCATTGTCTTGCAATGCTCAGCTTCATCGTCTCTAATATTGAGAAACACGTCGTACAAATTGTCTGCAGGAATCATACTCAGCGTTCTGTTCATTTTGTTCTAGCTAACAACAGACAATAATACCACTTCTTAAGGCAGACACAATAATACAAATACAGCAAACAAGCTAGATCAATGATTTGTGAGAATGTATACTGATTGTGTTTCAAGAAACTTGTGTCATAATGGTTCCACCCAAATATCTAAAAAGCAACAAATTAAATTTTGTGGCCGTAATTTTTTATATTGGTGGCACAAACTCTTCCATGAAAATATACTCCAACATTCTAGTCAGTCATGCTCTATCTTCAAAAGCAACTAAACCACAACATCCCATGACCTCTAGCAAGTTTGAAAAGGGCAATAACTAAAATGGGCAACTCAAGCTATTTACCCTAGCGACATGGATGGTTTCATGTAATATTTAAACATAACGACATGTCAGAACTCAGAAGATGGAATAAACAACTTAGATTTATAGCATAGGAGCAATCATGAGAAGATCAATGTAAATCAATAAGGGTGCAGCATTGCAGCAACTCAACGGTCCTGAATTCTGTTTAAATTTCTATAGAAAAGCTCCAAATTTATGAAACATTCCCATGACTCAATAAGATGCCATTGTCATTTTTCAGCAATAATATGCAACCATATGCTTTACTGATGTCCAGATCAACTCTACGGAGTATGTTATATATAGAATCGATAGATTATAGACTTACTCGAATTCGACCGATAATATTTTCTCACACACAGCAACATCTGCAGAGTTGGCATTTCCTACTGATGTGAAAGTAATCATCTTTCATCACGACGAATAATTGCATCTAGTCCCAATTCTCACATAAACATACACCAAGCATGTAACAAATTTTTTTTTTTTTTGGGGTGCGGCTTTTCTATTTTGAATCCAAAATCAAAATGACCTAGGCAACTAACAAATCAAACTCAAAGTTGGTAGAACTGACTCTAAGTCCCAAACTAGCCAACCATTTAGGAAGAATTATCAAGTCTGCATAAAAAAATTACAACAATTTGATTTATCTGAACTGAACATCCCAGATGAAGGCTTTTGTATAAAATGCCAGCAATTAGAAGATTGGTTTTCCATGCTGAAGGGAATAAAATACAGCGAACAATAGCAAACAAATAAAGATACTCTGTAGTTATTTTAACCTAAAATTTCAGAGACTAAACAGCTTAAAACTTACCTATTTTGGGCCTTCGAGAACAGGGATCTCTGGATGTCTGGAATTCATCTGGGTTTTAGGAGATAATGTCAGCAACTAACTAGTTCGAAATCTTCAGTAAAAAGGTGCAAATAGTAAAAAGACCTTACCAAACAAGTACAAATCACCTCCAGTATAGTATTTCACGGCAACATCAGGTGCTGGTTGATTCTTAAGTTCATCTACATGGGAGGACACCATTAAGCACTGACTAACTTGTGTCCCAGAAAGAAGGGGAGAGGACAACAACAAAGGATAATGATAATGAAAGCATGATATCTGCTATAGGTAACAGACAAGTAGGGTTTCTAAAGTTACCTGGCATCGAGTTAACTAACAACTTAAAATAAAATAAAAAATACAGTCAATATCTTTAAGTTAGGGAAACAAATCTACAACAGTTCTATTAAAATATATATGACTCACACAGGGACGAAGCCAGAATTATATAGCAACATGGGCTGAAAATGTTACTCGTCCTCGGCAAATAATTAATATATAAATAACCCGCCTTTAACAACAAATTTGCGAAATTTATAGTTTTCTCCAAATTTTTAAGTTACTAAAAGTATTTTCTCAAAAAAGTGTATTATGATCGAAGATGATAATTAAAAAAGTATATTTATTGTACAAATAAAAACAAGTAAAAAAAGAGAAAAAGAAGACAATAAAAAAAAGGAGTGAGTCATTAAAAAAAAAAAAAAAAGAAAAAAAAAAAAAAGAAATACGGAGGAGTTTGAGGGGATTTGAACCCCTTATCTTCTACTCTATGGGCTTACCACTGAAGCCAACCCAACTAAACAACTATGGACGTTAGTCCCAACTGCAGTAATAATAAATTTATCATAAAATCAGCACCCGGCTCCGGCCTGTCTAGCCTAACTATAGCTCCGTCCCTGGACTCACACAGCCACACTAAAAAAAACAGCTGCAGAGTAATAGGGAAGGGTTTTCAAAGGGAATGCAGATAGAAGATACATTAATGATTCAAATCAATCATTCACGGGGAACACAGTCTCACCTCCATGTGTCTTGAGAAATTTGTCATAAGTTTCATAAGCATGATTCTCAACACATTCAGAAAAATGATCTGCAAAGTCAATTGAAGAGTCACTTGTAAAAAAAAAAATTGATAGTTCCATTTTTATAAAATATTCAAATGAAGGACCTAAATCCATGTAGTGTAGATGAAGCTGCCGTTTTTTGATATATATATATATATATATATATTTTTTTTTTACTCTAAAAGAACACTTCTAATATATTGCAATATGCAAGTATTCCTTCATGTCAATTAGAAGGCAAGATTGAATTTTAACTCATTTGAGAGGGAGGATAGAAATACAGCTCCCCTGCTGAATGAAGAAACCAAAGGATTGGAACACAATCATTACTTACAAGCCATTCTTGGACTGATTGCATACATGACGACCGTCATAAAATAATAAAAGGTGGCAATATGTTGAGCGAGAAAGCGGTCAAACCAGAAAGCATTTCCTCCCAATTCCTGTAGCACATTGAAGGAAGTTTACCATAAAAGAAATATCCATATAGTTGACAATCACTCTGGGTAGGCCATCATCCACTGCCCTAACTTTGCATGCACCCCAGAGTTACGCTAGCAGAGTAACAGAGGTCAGCAGGTGGCTATCGAGCCACTGCTATAATTTCAATCTATTGGCCACTTTAAAGTAAAACCCCAATTTACATGATTTGGTAGACCAGGACCCTAAAACCTACTCCCTCCATCCCAATTTAATTGTCCCTTTTCTATTTTGGGATGATTTAAGGGATGGTAATGAAAATGAGAAAATTTTAAAAATCATTTGTTAAAACATACTCCCTCCCTCCCAAAATAATTGTCCCCTTTCTATTTTGGGTGGATTTAAGGAATGATAATGAAAATGAAAATAATTTGAAAATCCTTTGTTAAAAGTTTCTATAAATAGAAAGGGGACAATTAATTTGGGAAAAAATTTGATGAAAAGGGGACAATTAATTTGGGATGGAGGGAGTACTAAAAATAGAAAGGGGACAAGTAATTTGGGAAAAATTTTAGTGGAAAGGGGACAAGTAATTTGGGATGGAGGGAGTATCATATAGAGGCATGAACTCCAATTATTGGTTCAATGTCCACGGCCATCTAGGTTATGTAACTGAAGGAAAAATTATGAGCTACTGAAGTATTAGCCTCTTAGGTAATACTCCTATTAGTGCATCTATTTAAGTGAGTTGAGGTGTAGGAAGGAAAACATTTGTGCTTGTAACAGAAGGTTATCAAATCAAATTAACTAGAAAGGACCTACCTCCATGATCAATAAATGGTGCATCTCATTCCAGCTCTCCGCAAAATGAACTTTCAAGTAATCAGCTTGTCTCCACCAACCAAAGGTCTCGTACATATGAAGAACAGATATAAATGCTGCTCAAAGAGAGTCAAAGATAATGTCAGACCGTGTGTATTAGGCAGGGAGGAAAATACAACTAACTTGTTACTCAAAAGGGTTGAGCAAAGCCAATACAGTAGTAACAATTAAGCTGATACACCTCTCAATTTAGGCTGCTAGTGATACACTTAAAAATTAACGGAGAGTGATATATATTAAGTTCACGGAGAGTGATACACTATATAAAAAAAATAAAAAAAAGATTTGACAAACTAACAAAGTACTGAGTAACAAACATATATGAGAGCTGACCAAAATACGGAACCCTGGCAATTGTTTCCAAGACAAAGAACCTTTCATAGTTTCTGTCATGATACAAAGTATCAAGTATCTTTATGACTGAATCCTGAAATGGCAAATGAGAAATGACAAGTGAGGGAGGGGGTAATAATAGAATAAAATAAACGGGAACAGGGGTTTAAGAGCGAGAGCAGTACAGTAAGGAAAATATTTATAGATTGCTCAAACTTGATGATCCATCTTTCGGAGGTGCTGGATGTTGATTCTTCAGATGGTGTCTTATTGTTTACTCCTATTTGTTCGTTTTCTGGCCAACTCTTTGGTTTAAATGATTCCTCTACTACTTGTTCCTCTTCATCTTGCAAAGTAGTTGCTCGTACTTGGAATCTTTTGTAAAAGTTGCTACACAAAACATATCAATTAAATCAAATGAAAGCGCTATAATCAGCCAACACTTGCACATGAAACGATTTCAATTCAAATTGGAGAGGCGGAAGTTACAGTAGCTCAAAATTCAGGTGATTGAAACTCGAAATGAATACTTACAGTTACAGGAATTAAACATATTGGCAGCATATAATTGCAAAAATAAAAAGTTGAAAATGAAGGTTGATACCTAGAATTGAGGGAAGGAGTAGGAGAATGGCAGAATGGTCGAAAGTTGAGAGAATAGGGAGGAGAAGCAAAGGGATTAGTAAAGGTAGAAGAAGAAGAAGAAGAAACCCTAGAAAATGGAGAGAATGATTGATGAAGAGGAGGAACAAGAGTCGACATTAGTGATTAGTGAATGATTGATTATAATTCTGGTAAAACTGACTCATTTGTGATTTGTGCGTTTTGTTGAATAAACTCACACCTCTGCCTCTATTGCTTGGTGGATGCACTTCCGCGTACTCACTATTCACTATTCATCCCCCAACTCTATTAGGTTATGTACCCATTGTGTTATTTATTTAGGTTTATTTTCCACTCTATTTTCATTTCAATTCATTTATGCTTTGTTTCCCTGCTCTACATCTTTCATCACCATTTTCTCTGTTTCTTTTCAATTCAACTGCCTACGGAGTATTATTTCTCTCTCTCTCTCTCTCTCTTTTTTCTTGTTTCCTTTTATGTTTTGATTTCGATTATTCATTTCTCTTATTTAAATTGCTATTCAGTTTAAACTTTCGATCTTTATCGTTTAATTCTTCTACTATTAGTATCAGATTTTTGTTGACAAAAAAAAACCCTAATTTAATACTCACTGCTTCTTCCCTTTCTACTTGATTGTAATACTTGTTCATCATATACTCCCTATGTTTTTGAACTATAGTTATGTTGCATTGTTTCAGCCAACCGCTAGAATTTGTATGCATATCAGTGAGTCTCGACTTTGAATTGTGTGATTTCTCAAATGTCTCGTCTCGTTAATGCTTGATTTTGATTATATAATCTTTATTAGCAATGCCAAATATGTAGGGAGCATTAGTTACCTTGCCAAAGATTATAACCAAAGTCGTGCTTTGGATTTCTTAGATCGATTGGGTTAATTATTCACCTAGTTGTACATTTGTGAGCGAGAGTGATTCCATCATTGTTACGCAATTTGTCGCTTTCCTTAATGTTCTTGCTCCGCATTAATAAAACTGTTCTCTGACATGTCTATCTCTTTGCTGTTTACCTCTGTATAAGCAGGTGAAATCATGAGCACTAAGATTCGTGTTATTGTTACCTCTGTTGGTCGGCCATTGTTGGAAACTCTTCCCGCATATACAAGCAGGGTTGGTTTGCCTGAGACAAGAAAGTTGTTTACCGTGTTAAGGTCGCCTCATGTTCACAAAAAGTCGCGAGAACAGTTTGAAATAAGGACCCATAAACAAATACTGGATATCAAAGCGGAGAGGCATGAATTACGCCACAAGTTGTTCTGGTTGAAACGTCACCGTATTATTGACGGAGAATTTGAAGTCCAGGTCTTTTCAAAGACCCGCCTCGATCCAAAACTCATACCACTTCCACAATGGAAGGCTTGAAATATTGCTACTCAGTTGTAGCTGTCTACATTCCCAATGTGCAAGACAAGGCATAAGATTGTCATGTTTTGAGTTTATTATTGTCGGATAATTTTTTTGAACCTTGGTGACAAAGACTTTTTGGGTTGAGTTGTATGTTTCTTAAATAATCGACCGATGAGAATGGACGATGAAGGGTTGTAACAGTTTCTATAGAGTAAGCTTACTATGATGTGTTGATGAAAGTTATGGTAGTGATCTACCTACGGCTACCATGTTTATGTTTTTACGTATTAACTGAATAAAGAGACTATGGATTAGTCCTATTTAAGCTGATTTGATCCCATCTTTGACAAGACAATAAACATCTAAACGGTCACAATTTGTTTTCATATGGCTAGTCTGAATTCGCTTTTAACATGTCTCTATCCGACTAAAGTTTATCTACAACCGTCACTCTTTATTGTACAATGTATAGGAGGTATTCAAGATATGCGTAAGTCACTTGTAATATACATCTACACCTAAATAAGTTTACCGTATTTTTCGGATGAACAAAATTTTAAAATTAGGTGAGCATTTTAGAAGAAAGCCAAAATGAAGTCAATCCACAGTTGTACAGCAATCTGCCTAAATGGGGTATACTTAGAACACAAATTCGATCAACTTTTGAAAATTTAGGGAGTAAACCCCAAATTAATTTGACTGCTACCACTACTTCTTCTTCTTCTTCAAATCTGCAACATAAAGATGGAGATAGTAACAGACCCAATTGCTTCGTGTACCAAAGAACACCAAAAAGTTTACCAGCACTGGTTTGCTGTTGCTGATTCCAGTTATTCATTTTCCCCCTTTCTTTTTTTTTGAATTAGGGTTTCTTTCGTTTTACATTTTTGTTAAATTTCCTTTCTTTCTTTCTTTCTTTCTTTCTTAATGATTATTGTCTTTTTTTTTTTTTTTTTTTGTTTTACTTTGTGTAGATGGAGATGGTCGCGTTTCAGGAAATGATGCAACTAACTTCTTTGCCATGTCCAACTTATCTCGATCCCAACTCAAGCAGGTTCTTTTTTTTTTTTTTAATTAGCTGCTTCTTTACACTCACTCACTTTCTTTCTTTCTTTCTTTAGTGTTGTTGTTTGTTTGTTGTATGTTTACATTTATCTGTGATCGGTGTTATTTTGTCGAATTTGAAGGACATTATAGCTGACGTTCCAAACTTTGATCTATGATTCTGGGCTTATTATAATTCTTCTTCTTGTGCTGTGAATTAAGTAAAATGGCTGGCTGTGCTTAATTTTATTTTCAAGTATCGTTCTCTCGATGCTATGTTTAATGCAAGTTTTTATATCAATGTCCCTGTGTTAACCTAGGAGTCTTCTCATGCTTTGAGTAACTACTCTTGTGCAGGTCTGGGCATTGGCAGACACCAAAAGAGAGGGCTTCCTCGGTTTTAAACAGTTTGTTGCTGCAATGCAGGTTTCTGGTTGCATACAGTTGTCTCAAATGGGAGTTTATAATACGGAGTATTGTTCTGTAATTCACAGCATCATTAACTGTTTCAATATTGTAGTTTAAACATGTTTTCTTTCTGTACGTCATCACAGTTAATCTCTTTAGCACAAGCTGGAAATGAGCTCACACCTGATCTACTAAGTACTGGAGGTCTTATTTCTTTTTAAATTTTCTCCATTTATTATGAAACATTGGCTCATTCACTTTTAATTGTGATGGAAAGAATCTTGAGATAGAATGTGTCTTGAACTTGCTGTGATACACAGCAGTCCCTCTTCCCTCTTCGTTAAAAAACTGGACATCCAGTATCTAATGTGGTAACAGGCAACCCTGAATGCCACCCGTTTGTCAGAAGCAACTAAATACTCATGATTTCTGACTGCTGTAGTTATTTGTTCTTTTGTCTGAATAACAATTTCTGTCCTGTGAGCAGATGTGGAAGAGATACAGCTTCCTGTGATGGCAGGACTGGAGACATTGGTGGCTGTAAGTCTCATTTCTAAAATTTTATCCGGTCTAAAAAATTTGTTCATGTACTGACATACTCAATTTCATTGCAGAAGAAGAAGAACACCTCTTCATACGTTGAACCTCAGCTAAATGGTTAGCATTGCCAACGTGTGAGAAGTCGTACAAGTTTATGGACTGTTTTTGATGGTTGTAGTTCATGATGCAGGTTCTCCTGTTCGCCCGTCACCACCAGCAACAAATTGGTTCAGCACAAAGTCATCAAAGAGAGTATGTGTAGAGTTAGCCTTATGTTTCAAGCCTGCTCTTGCTTTCTTCATTTTCCCGGACTGCTAAAATATTCGTCAAGATTTATAGAACTCATGCTTTGTGAGGACAAAATTTTGAAATGCCAGTGTGAACCTATGGATGTATTTGATGCGATTGATATTAAATAATGCAGAGGTCGGAGTGTACAATTATGATTAGATAGTAATCTGACTCTGAAATTTTCTATGATTAGGTGTCCCTAAGTACAGTGACGTCTATCATTGATGGTTTGAAGAGATTGTACCTGGAAAAGCTAAAGCCGTTGGAGACTACATACCGGTTTCATGACTTTGTGTCCCCTCCGCTGGTAATCAAAGCTGATTTCATATTCCGTTGCTGTGACTTATGTAGTTGTATCCACCAAGCATTCTCGTGGTTGGGATGGTATTATTTTTTCTTCATGTGCAGGCAAGTAGTGATTTTGATGCCAAGCCTATGGTCATGCTATTGGGGCAATATTCAACTGGAAAAACCACATTCATAAAGCACTTGCTCAAATGTGAATATCCAGGTCGTTTATAGAACTGCGTAGGTATTTGCTACCTGTTGATATGTCACTATTTTGGTTAACTGATGTTCTATGCCCATCATAAACTTGCAGGAGCTCATATTGGTCCGGAGCCTACAACGGATCGATTTGTTTGTGTCATGGTACATTTGCAACACTTCTTTATTATCTTGGTTATCATGTTACGCACACCACAATCATGGAAATGTTTAAATTTTTCTGGGTCATTTACTTTTCTCATCCATAGTTATCTACTTATCTATTTTAACTGTCCACGTTCCAATTCATTTTTATGATTGGTTGTCGTAAATTTCTTTCGCATGGCTCTGGCCGAGCACCACCCATATGAAGGTACGGGGATTTTAAGAAGCGAGTATACTTTATGTAGCATGCTGCTTAACCCTAGTGTAGATGGTGACTGACTGCTGTTGCTGTAAGAATATGGCTGGCATAAGTTGCTGATAGTTGGTTCTTGACATATATGGAGTAACTATGTAGCTTAGGAGTTTTGAGATTACTTGTGGGATTGTCGCCTTTTTGGCGTCTGTGTCGGATATTCAAAATGGGAAAAATGTTCTCAATTTTCTCAGTTGTGGAAAAGTTTTAAGCTGAGTGGACCTTTTTTTTTACTTGTAATTCTGAATGCTTGTTTCTGCTTCGTAAAATATTTTTTACATGAAATATTGCTAACAGAACATTAAGTTAAGGTGTGATAAGGTTGACACTGCTCGATGCTGGCTTCTGACTTTCTGAGATTTGTTGGTGTTTACCAAAACACTTGGGTTTGGACTTTCTGTTGCTTATATTTCACAGCGTTAGCTTTGACATCTTGTGAGGCATTTTATTTAGTTTTATATACTTAAACCGAATGAGGCAACTTCAATCTGTATTTGACTATAAACACTCAGTATACTGAGACTTTGAAACAATCTCCTAGATGTAAGACAAATCTGCAGGTCTTTGTAAAATGTTTTCTGTAGAAGCTTATGATAATAGTCTTTTTATACCAATAATTTCCTTCATTGAGTTCTGCTCATTGAATAATTTTCTTGGTAAAATTTGATTACATAAAAACTTAGACGTATTGCCTCACCCTTGAACTAATAGTTGTCATATTTGCACAGTCTGGACCTGATGAGAGGAGTATTCCGGGGAACACCATTGCCGTTCAAGCAGATATGCCTTTCAGTGGTCTCTCAAACTTTGGTGGGGCATTCTTATCAAAATTTCAGTGTTCACAGATGCCACATCCTGTATGCGTCTAAACTTTGGTAACGATTCTTTAGTTGCCAAGATTTATGCCTTTCTTCCTAATTTTAATGAGCTATGGAATATTGACAGTTGCTGGAGCACATCACTTTCGTGGACACTCCTGGAGTTCTGTCTGGAGAGAAGCAGCGAACTCAGAGAAGCTATGACTTCACTGGTGTTATATCATGGTTTGCAGCTAAGTGCGACCTCATTCTTCTATTATTTGATCCCCACAAACTCGACATTAGCGATGAGTTTAAGCGGGTAATTTCGTCGTTACGTGGTCATGATGACAAGATACGTGTTGTCCTGAATAAGGCTGATCAAGTTGATACCCAGCAGGTATATTATCCAACTTAGTGGGCGTTTTATGTGTATATTCCCGTCACAGAAATCAATTTATGAGTTTTTTCTTATTTTGTTTGGTTGGTGCAATAAACGCAGTTAATGAGAGTATATGGTGCACTGATGTGGTCACTTGGGAAAGTCCTAAATACGCCTGAGGTTTCTCGTGTTTATATTGGGTAGGTGTGCTTCAAGATTGTTTTTTTTCTTTGTCATCTTTCCTTTCTTCTAAATTTAAGTAAGCAAGCAAGACCATTTGGAAATTGGGCGGTGAATGTTTTTTGACAGCATAGTGTTACCAAATAACAAGTACGTCTTTCATTGCAGTTCATTTAACGATAAGCCCATCAAAGAAGATTCAATTGGTCCAATGGGAAGGGAACTTTTTGAGAAAGAACAGAATGACCTTCTCACTGATTTGAAGGATATCCCAAAGAAAGCTTGTGACAGACGAGTATGTCGTATTTTGTGAATACTTTGTTTGTACCATCTCCGTAGACCCTTTTCCTTTACACAGAGGCCAACTGCGTGTTCAATAATGCAGATAAATGAATTTGTGAAACGTGCCAGAGCAGCTAAAATTCATGCTTATATAATTAGCCATTTAAAGAAAGAGATGCCGGCAATGATAGGGAAGACAAAAGCTCAACAACGCCTGATTGACAATCTCGAGGGGGAATTTGCCAAGGTAAGTGTCTTAGTATTACTGTGTTACTATTTAGATGGCACTAAATTGCGGTACCATCATACTACGTAGAATGGTACGGAGTACTCCGTATAAATTAATATTATTACGGAGTACAATATAACCCCCACATTGTATAAATAGATTGACGTGACATGTGAGTATGGGGTGATACTGAGACCATTCGTCACGTCAACCCTCTCATTCTGAGCCTCTTCCTCGAGTTCTATCTTCGGACTGACTGTATACTATAACTGTCAACCAGGTCCAAAGGGAATTCCATTTACCGGCTGGTGATTTTCCGTACGTTGAGCATTTTAGAGAAGTTCTCGGTGGCTATAGCATTGACAAATTTGAAAAATTGAAGCCTAAGATGATACAAGCTGTTGACGACATGCTGGGCTATGATATCCCAGAGCTACTAAAGAACTTCAGAAATCCATATGATTAAAGAAGGTTCACATAAGTGACAATGAACAAGATCTTTCATGATTTTAATGAAGCCTGTTTGTAAATCATTGTATTTTTGGAGATTGGCAAGTTGTGTTGCCACTTTGCACTGCATCAAGATGTTAATGTGAAGAATTGAGAAAATGATTGATCATCTTTAATTTTTTGCCATTTCGACGTGAAATGGTTAAGTGGTTAACCTTACAATTCAGTGCTTATACATTTAGAAGTTCGTAAAGTTTGTCATTCGTTTTCACATTCCTGGTGACTTTGTGCGAGAGCGTTACCTGTCTAGAGGTGAAGATTTTGGCTGCAGATGATTTTTCAGCTTAAGTGAAAGCTCTCCCAATATTTGGAATTTTCACTAGGAGTGAGCAAAATTGTAAAATTGTAAAATTGATTGTGATGAGACCCCATTGTGGGAAAAAGTGATTATTTTTCAAGTCGGTCCATATGAAGATCTAATCTTGAACTAATTGGTTTGGCAATGGGTTGACAGCCTTGACGCCAAATCTAAACGAATTATGTAAACCGATCAATATAAATTGGTGAGCCTCGAATAATTTAAGTCGACCAAAACCCGAACATGAGTTCATTCTACAAAACCTATAATTACAAAATCGTGGTGGTATGAAATAGTGTGATTATGCACATTTTTCAATTGACAAATTTGATTTCATATCTGCTAATGAACAAGGTAGAAAATTTAGATATCATAGCATAGCAAAATATCCAATATCCGAACCGATCCGATATTCAACCGAATCCGATTCAAAAAATTGGATATCCGAGCCGAAATCTTTTAAGATCCAATATCCATATCCGAAACTTTTTTTTTGATAATACATATCCGAAACTTTTGAATATCAGATCGGATAAGAATATATATGTTGAAATTATAATAGATATTAGGGTAAATTATCAATTACTACATAAAATGATTCAATATTAAATCTCTATAGGTTATAATAAATTAATAATACATAAATTAAAAGTAATAATTTTGTACTATACGCATCCAATATTTGTGGTACATGGCGGGTGGATGAAGTTGAATGTTGCACAAATTTTTGTGTAAGTCAAGACTTACAATAAATTATTGTAAGTCCACCTCATTTGTACTCGTTTATATAGCTTTTGTAGTGATAATTATGATTAATTTTTACTAAATTTATTTTAGTACCCCTGTTAGTGACTTAATAGATTTGTTTCATGATTTTGTACCCTTTTAACTGTAATTTGTACTTTGGTCTCACATTAATTTTGTGTAAGTTGTGCCTTACAGGAGAATTACGGTGAATGTTGTATCATTTCCGTCAACAAAATAACGGGTCCGATGACCAACAAAATTCCAAATATGGCTTAATCATACTCGACACTCGAGCCACTCTATTTCTAATTCCAAATTTGGCATCATTTGTCCTTCAACTTTATGCCGTTCAACGGCGTCGTTTCAGCATTGAAGGCGCAATTAAGGTCTTTTTGGCGGTTTCTCAAGATTTTTAAAAATGTAACCCACAAATCTCTCTCACTTCTAATAATATTCATGTTAAATTGATTCATTTGTGAGCAAGTTGTATGCAATTTGACCTAAAAATCTGATTTAATTCCCCATGTTATATTTGTAATTTGCTGCACCTTAAACTGATTTTGCATTTAAGTTGCTTGCTGAAAGATTTGATTTAACACCAATTCAAGTCTCTTTTGTTAAATTTATCCTCATATTTGTCCAGGAACTCGCATTTGTTAAAATTTGATTCCTGTTGTTATTTTCTCCTTGAATTCGTCAATTTTGTGGCAATCTGTATCGTCTGCTGTTCACGTCGTCACAAAAACTCGCCATCCAATTAAAGGTCTCTGATTTGTGTACGCAGACAGGACTGACCATGTAATGTTGCGCAACAGCCGACAGTATTAAGAGTACGAAGCGAAGGCCTGCAAGTAAGTTCCTTTTAACATTTTTCCAACCACTCTGATATTTTCCAGGCTATTATGACGTGTCATGAATCTCTGTATTTACAGTCTCTGTAAGTTTATACGGTGTGGACATGAATGTGAAGATTTATTAAGCTCGAAATCGGAATTAGACAAATGACTTCTTAATGAGCAAATGAACGTAAAACATTACCCCAACGCCTTCAAACTTCCCACCTACGCTGTGTAACCATTAACATAGAAATTTTTGTTTACAAGGACATTGATGTGGAAAGCCAAATTATTTGCTGCTGTTTACTGGTGTACAATTATTGGATGATGCGTGACACGCTCTTAAACCTTGTTCCTTTACAAACCATGAAAAATACTCCGTAGAAACAAAACCCCTTTACATGTAGAAGATGGTTGGTTTTGGAGGTTCCATAATTTCAACGGTGCCTTCAAGCATTTTAGCCACCTTTCCCATGGACGGTCTCATCTCGGGCCTCTCTTGGAGGCACCACATTGCCGTTTTCACCATACGATCAACCATCTTAAAGTGAACCTTATCATCGTATGCCTGTTTAATCTGACGGTCTAATATTACATCCATCCTCTTCTCCTCGATTGCCATTTCAAAAGCCCACCTCGGAAAATACCACTCTTCACTTGGCATATCAGTTACTTGCACTGTATTCCTAACCCCACTCACAATTTCTAACAGCACCATCCCAAAACTATACACATCAACTTTAGAGGTGACTGAGTCTTTCTTGGTCCATTCGGGCGCTAGGTAACCTCGAGTTCCTCGAATCCTTGACATTGTCACCATTTGTTCCTTTTTCCTGAGTTTCGATAAGCCAAAATCTGCAACCTTTGGGCAAAAGTCATCTCCTAGGAGTATATTTTCGGGTTTAATGTCACAATGTAGGACCCACTCTAAACACTCTTCATGTAGGTATGCAATTGCCCTAGCGACCCCTATGGCAATCCTGTACCTAATATTCCAATCAAGTATGGGCTTTCGTTGGAGATCCACAGAACCAATTTCATCACCAGTTTCCTGATCATTTGACCCGATAATGTGGTCGGGTTGAAACAAGTACCTGTTGAGTGACCCATTTGGTACATGCTCATACACCAAAATCCTTTGACCCTTCTCATTGCAAAACCCCCATAGACGGACCAGGTTGAGGTGGTGCATTCGAGCTATGATCGTTACCTCGCCCCAAAACTCAGCATCACCACCAGAAATGTTTTTCAAGCATTTCACAGCCACTGGCCTTCCATCTTGCAACTTCCCTACGTAAACGTCACTGAACCCACCAGTCCCGATCACGTTATCTTTGGAGAAGTCGTTAGTAGCTGCTTTGATCTCACTGTAAGTAAACCTTTTAGGACCAGCTGCAGGCAATAACCCAAGCCCTAGTGTTTGTGCCATGTCTCGGTACTTGACATACCTCTTGAGGAAGGCCCAAAATAAGAGCATCCCACTCGCAATTTCAACAGTAAATAGCGCGACTATAATTATTATATTCCGAGCCGTGTTATTGGAATCTTTCGGCGGGTCAGGTAAGCTGACCCGAACCGGGCAAGTAGTGGTGAGCACTTCCGACATCCCAGTGAAGTTACTCGAGTCAGTCTCCGACTTGTCCACCCGAAGGTAAAACGCAGTGATGGTAGCTGGGTTCCAGTAACCGTTTTGGAGCTTGTCAAGTTGAAGCACGCAAAAGCCAGTGCCATCATACTTGAACCCGAATCCAAGACATTTCGGGTTCGACAAGCACTTAGATTGGCACCGAGAAAATTTAGGGACCTTTAAGTCGGTTTGATTTGAACCACCCGAGTAGTTAACGTAATCAAGCCGCAAGAATTTAGTACTCGTTAGATCAATAATCGGTATCTTATTCACACAGGAGTCTGACCTGGAGCTCCGCCTGTACCCGGGTGGACATACACACTCGTAAGCGGACAATGTAGACCCGTCAGTATAGCAAATATAGCCCGGTCCACATAACCCATGAACCTGACAAATGTCTAGCTCGGCGAGCCAAACAGTGATCCATTCTTCCTTTTTCGAGTTGAAACTTAGGACCCTAAGGTTCCCATCATTTCCTAAGGTAAGCTTCCTTGTTAGATTTTGTCCGAAATCTGAAGTAAGAAGTGGGGATGCACCGTCAAGCAAAATTTGGCCATCCAGCCCAAGGCTTACGAACCCGTTAGCATAGCTCCAATACGAGTCTGACCCGTTAAACACCAAATTTTTTGAGGCGGAGAACTGAAACTTGTTATTCCTAGACGTCAAAACGGTGCCATTGATGTTCTGCGTGGGTAGAATCGTATCAGTAGGATTCTGAAAACTATTCCACGACCCAAACACCAGGTTACCATCATCCCGAAGACTTAATCGGGTTGAGTTGTTAGCCGCAGGAATGGATCCGGGCCAAGGGTTTGGGCCGGAAGATGATCCATTAGTGAGTAGTAGGTGACCTTTGGATGTAATAGTCAAGGTTCCTGTTTGATTGACGGGTAAATCCCAACTAGTAGACCACACTAAGGTATGATGATGAGACAAATTGGTGTACCAAACAGAGAATACATAAAATTTAGATGAAGGGGTTAAAGGGGAAAAACCCGCAGTAAAAGTGGAGTGAGGAGATAAAAGGGTAATGTTTTGAGTGGGTTTCCAAGGTGAATTTTGTATGGAGAAAGAAGAAATAGGTAATGAAGAGGAGGAAATGAGTAGTAGGAGAAAGAAGAAGAAGAAGAAGAAGAAGGTGAGTATAGAAGACGTAGGATACCCCATTTTTGCAGTAATGAAGTAATCAGTATATGACTGACTATATGGGGGTTGGCTGGGTTGCATCTTTAGGACATTGGCAACCAGTCTAATAAGTACTCCCTCCATTCCACATTGTTCTTCCCATTTGGTTTTGGAACAAAAATTAAGGAAGGTAGATTGTGTGGGTGAGATTAAAGTAGAAAAATAATAAAGTAAATTGTGTGGATGAGATTGGTTAAAAGTTGACAAAAATAGAAATGGGAAGAAGATAGTGGAATTTCCTTTTTGGGAAAGTGGGAAGAAGATAGTGGAATGGAGGGAGTATTATTGTTATCAAGAATGACAGTCGTTGACTATTCTACCAATCAGTATATCAGTATAATGTATATGTGTTGACTGTGGACATTGGGCAACCAGTCTAATAAGTGTGTACGTGTGTATTACCAATAAACTTTTCAAAGGTTTTTAGTTTTATCGTAAACTAGTTGTGTATAAATTCCTTGCTACGGGGAAGGCCGACTTACAAGTTAAGTTAAGTTAAGTTAAGTTAAGTTAAGTTTATCCCAAGTGGTTTTGGCGGCTTTGGGGACCCTGTCCCTACGTAATCGACCACATATCTCTTTAACCACACCCTATATTTCAAGGATACTAATGGGGAAACCATAAGAATAACAATAAGAATTTTGAGTTGAACCCACACATTTTATAGTGGCCTGGCCTGTATATATGCTGCACAAGGCCCAATTTTACATTTTTCTCTTGCTCTCTACATATAACCTCATCGTCTCATCAACTAATTACTTTATTTTCACTCAAAATACATACGGAGTAGTACCGATTTACTATTCCCTCCGTTCCAATGAATTATTTACACTTCAACTTTTTTATAAGCAAAATTTGAGAAAAGTGTAAACTAATAATTATTTGCACTTAAATAAAATCATTTAAGTACAGAGTACTTCAATTAAGGGCATTAATTTATTTTAAAAAAGATTATATAGCTTATGTGGAAATGCATATATAGTGGGAGACATGTAGGACGACACAAATTAAGATGGATATATCCGTTTTAAATTAAGACAGGTCAAGTAATTACGAATAAGACAAAAGACAAGTGGATATAAAATATGTAATAAATTTGTTTTTTATGTACAAGTGGGAGAATACTTGACCCGTTTTAAGTTTAAGACAGATAACCCGTCTTAAGTAAGACTTATTTAAGACTTATTGATATGACGATATGAGGTAGGGTATGAATGTATGATCTTAGGGAATACGGAGTAGTTGTTAATTTCTCCAAATTAAGTGTACCCTTTTTAATTATAGAAAATTTAACAAAGGATTTTAAAATTTATACATTTTCTTTACCAACTTTTAAATACACTCAAAATAAAAAGGGGACACTTATTATGAAATGGAGGGAGTATTACTCTGTAGTACGGAGTATAATATCTTATAGATTGAGATTCTGTTTAGTTGCCTATCTTTTAAACGAAGTAGTTCCGTAGTAATTAGGTCTACAACGTAAGATGAGACATGAGGGTAAATGATTTTTGAAGGTAAGACATGAAAACAAAGTCCAAGGTGGTGGTGGTACGCTTTACAGTTTACATACGCCGTTGAATTAGTCAAAAATGGTAATATGGTGGGTCAACTAGAGTGATCTGTAATTAGTCCAAAATCAGGAATTGGTCGTTAGTTAAGAATAAGTTGTAAACCGTCCAAACTCCAAAGAGTCAAGTTTGGGTTGCATTTGCATGTCAATTTTCGGAAATGACTGCCGTACGTCTTTGAGTGGTAATTAGTAACTACTCCACTATATATGTATGTCTGTAGTGTGATGTATGTTTAGCTTATTCATTCATTCATTCATGTGGACGTACTAATTAAAAGGATTAGTGTTAGGTTGATTGGGTAGACAAAAGTAGGGGAGAATGAAAATTGAAAACTTTGAGAAGGTTAAAGTTGTTTATAAATAAATTAATAATGCATGTCATGACCCAAAACGTCTCGAAAACCATAAAAATGCAGACAAAGGTGCGACAAATTGCTATGGAGCTTTGCACTAAAAGACTAAACACTAAACAACATTATTTGTACTCCTATTTAGGAGTTTAAAAATAAATAATACTCACACATGAAGCATTACATTCAACTATTCAAGCATTGCATGCTACTATAAATCTGTAAGATCCACTTAAGACTGGTAGCAAAGACGCATCTACGTACCCAAATCAAACTAATTTATAGGGATAATCAACTTATTGCCCGCCCTACAAAATTATACTCCGTACTCCCTAGAAGCAAATATCAAAAGGTTTGACTTGTAAACATGTAGCCATCAAATTAAACGACGTTATATTTCCTTCAAATTATGACCTCTTTCAATCATATTATACCAAACTTGATTATGTGACCATTTCAACTACGGACAAGTATTATATTTCTCCTTAATAACATTCTGTTGTATCAATACAATTTTGATCTTATTTATTATATACTTAAAGACTAATTATTCCTTAATCCTTATATAACTAAATTTTCTCGTCTACCTATCTTTATTATGCATTACCACTTCAACAATAATAATTTAGATTTAGACCTACATAATAAGAAGTGCTAGTCACTAACCATAATATATAGATTATGTTATACAAATAGCTATTAAAATACTCCCACGCTAACTAATTTTTCATGCTAGTTTCAAATCCCCATACAAAAAATGATGAGTTTTCAAAAATAAAAATAAAAATTACGGAGTATTTAAATAACCATATTTTTATGCACTAAAGCTCAAATAACACTTTAAAACGTTTGATGCTAAGTTTTGTTTTATAATAGGGGTACGGATTCCGTAAGTAGAAATTTTGTGATATTGGTGAAATTTATTATTATTATTATTATTAGATAGAAAATTAATGATATTTAACACATAAGAAATGAAGGAAATAATATATCAAACTTGGATAAAAGTGAGGGTATTGTTGACAAATTTAACAAAATTTCAAATTGAAGAAATGAAATGATAGATGAAGACTCGTAATCGATTGGAGGCAAATGTTAAAAGAGGGTGGATAAGACTATTTCTCATGCTCTTTTATTCCACAACTATCTCAACTCTCACACAAACACACAACACAAATTAAAAAAATTCCCTCACAAACACACATCAACCAACCAACCAACCAACCAACCAACAAAAAATAACAAGAATAAGCAATGAAGAAACTCTACCGCAAAGGAAGTGTTCACCCTTCACCATCACCATCACCATCACCTTCGCCTTCACCTACAACTTCTGATCATTTTGTGTCCCTCTCCTTCCTTCCGGCGGCCATCCTCACCCTCTCCGCCGCCCTTTCCGATGACGACAAACAACTTCTTGCTTACCTCCTCTCTTGCTCTTCCTCCATTGACTTTCACCCTTCTAATAAATCTTCTAATTCTTCATCCTACAAAAAGCACAACAACAACAACAACAACAAAACCCACCAAACATGTTTCACTTGTTACTGTTTTACTTGCTACACTAGTTACTGGTCCCGTTGGGATTCGTCCCCTAACCGTCAACTCATCCACGAAATCATCGACGCCTTTGAAGATCATTTGTTGACGCAAAGGAAGAACAAACTAGCAACCAACAACAACAACAACAGACGCTACAAGAAGAAAAACAATGCTGCTGTTGTCAACAAGAGTTTAGACGACTATAGTCAAAATCTTAAGCATACTACTGATGTCAATGCTGTTAACAATACTACTGCTACTACTAAGAATAATGATAATAAGTTTGATGGTTCGGTCCGAGATAGCATCGAGTCATGTCGGGTTGACCCGGTGGAGGAAGGCCAATCAGAGGAGAAACAGGGGTCTGTTAGGAAAATGGTGAGTTTTCTCTGGGAAACTGTTTGGGGTTAATCATCATATTAAATCTAATAATATTTGGTTTTTGTTAATCATAATACAATCAAGGTCTTGTTAATTCCCTTCTGTAAAATCAATATTAAGCCTCTTTTTTTTTTTTTTTTTTCCTCATTTTCAATCATGTGTACCTCTTTCACCAATGTAAAGAAGATGGATGAGTAAATTTTGTTCATGTTTTAATATGAGAGTTTCAAAATAATGGTAAAATTTACATATGTGAATATAAAATCAAATATTTGTTGTGTAATAGTCTAATGTTGTTGTCAAAAAGTCTTGAGCTTGGTAGCTAGCTAAGTAATGAGTAATGAGAATTGTAATGCTACACCTACACCAACACCAACACCTACCAATAAAAAATGGTAGGTTTTTTAGGTGCTTCAATTCCTAATTATTGGTTGTGTTTGATAAATTCATATACTCCTACATGATAATATGATATGGTGAGTGGTGACACAAAGATTATGAACTACTTGAAGCTTGCTTAGCTACACTTTTCAAATATTTCCACCATCCCACCCACCCACCCCTTTCTTATTTACCTGGTATGTCTTTTATCTTTTTAGTCCACCATCCCACAATTGAATAATATGTAGTTGCAAACAATTGAACAATGCCAACTTTTTTCATCACCAAATTTGGAATGTTGTTATTATTATTATAGGCCGTACAGAGTATCATACTCAAACATGAATAGGTTTTCCATTATAAATTATTATCCTAAATCTAATCTAATCTTTTTAGTCCATGGAGTAGTTATCACTTATGACAACTGACTTACTAAATAATCAAGTAGGGAGTCGCTAAATGGTGTACTACTCCGTACATGCATAATTTAAACCATTACGAGTACAAAGAAAATGAACTACTACTTCTTTGCTAAAATATACAGGACTACCTCCGTAGTATAATTTGAGTTTTTTTGGTTAACAACTGGAGTAGTTATCATATTAGGTCACTATAACAAATTTAGTGCAAGTACCAGTCTGCACTACATTAACTCACCATCCAGTAGTACAACCAACGTATGTATGTACTACATTATTCTCAAAACCACAAATGATCTACTCCGATGACCCTATTGTTCATTCAAAAAGACTCGGAGGAATGGTGTCGAGAGTGGACCTTTGAGGTTCAAACTTAGTGTTCAACCAACCTATTTCACTAAATCCATATAACTTGCTTACTAAATTCATTTTGCTATGACCCGTCTTTTTATCACACTCTCTTCTGACTTTTTTCTATAATTGGTTTAAATGTTAGTACTAAGTATATCCAGAGTATATTTTATCTAGCTGACTTATTTATAATATTTCGTATATAATACAGAGTATTAAAGTCGGAGGAATTTTTTTATTTTTTTTTAAAAAAAAAAAAAAGAAAGAAAGAAAGAAAGCTTTATAGCCACGAGGGCCATAGCAATGCTCTAGTTGTGACATAAATGAAGGGGTAATTGGGTTTAAAGGACAAATCACATACTTGATGCCACTCTATTTTTGGGTTAATCTACTTTGCATCAGAACCCCATTACCATATGCCACTATTGTGAATTTGTGATGTGCGGGGACCCTTTCTATACATTTGGTAAGCGGTTCAATCTGTCTATATAAGAGTTAAGTCGGTTTTGATCCAGTTATGGGAGTATCTTTTATGGAGTAAGGTGTACTAATTTTTGCTTTTAATTGAATTTGCTGTCCTGCTTCTATTGCTTTCAATAATTGTTCCACTTCCAGATCGGCTAATTTTCTTTGTGGTAACTGGATACCGTGAATAAATTAAAATAAAAACATATGCTAGCGACAGAGGTACTTATCTGGGCGGGGCCAATAAGTGATAAAAAACGCTCATGGCCTTGGTTGATGGCCTCCAGAGGGGCACTTACCTGACGTTTCCTCAATTTAAGAGTTCGTATGTCATAAATTGTTTCCCTGTTGGCTTGTGTCCGCGCAGCCTCTGCCCCAATTCTAGTTGTATTAATCCTTGGTGGCTTTGTCCGCTTCTATTGCCGCCACATGATTTCCCCTTTTTTTTTTTTCATCTGTTCGAATGTCATGCCTTTTGTGATCAGTAAACTCTTCATAATCATACATCGAGCTGTACAAGGAACTTGTAGGCTTGTAGCACATTAACAGAGCTGAAAAAATCGTTTTGAGCATTAGAAAAACATGGTTTATAATGAAAATGCCAAGTTGCGACAACCATTCAACATTGGGGAATTTCATAGAAATGATAGTGTCGTAAATAAAATTTGACATGTTTAGAGCACCTAAACATTTTTCGGTAAGAGTTTATTTTGGCTAGAAGTAGAATGCAATAGGCACTAAGATGAGCTTCCTAAGCGGGATTCAATCCATGCTTCAAGATTCTTCAGTTCCTCGGTGCTAATAGAATGACCTAGACCAGGATAAGCCTGCCAATATCATCATCATCATTATCACTATCATCATCTAATTATTACACGTAAATGGTAGAGTATTTGCAAGTTGTAAAAATATTCAGTACCTTGAACTCGCAAGTCACACCGGCTCTTTCGAGGAAAGGAGGCCCTTCTTGTCCGGCCTCAAACAATACAGTTGGATCTGACATTCCGTGCGACCACAATATGGGTGTCTGTGAAGGTTACAGTGTTAGACTTGTGAAACGGAGATCTCTCTGATGAACGGAAGACAAAGAGCAAATTAGCAGCGATAAAATATTAAAGCTAAACCATTAGCCTTTTCATAACGAAGAGAAAAAAAAAAAAAAAAAGGTCTGTTGGCAAATATGGTCCATTTTTTTAGTCAAAACCTTAATGTGGATAAAATCTTTGTTTGGATTGAAGGATTCGTAGGAAAAGAGGGACGGGGAGAGGGAAGCCAGGGGTAAGCAAAAGACACGCATTTCCTAATTTGAATAGCAAATTGTATGAGAGGGAATTGAAGGAGAACATTAGTACTCCATCCACCTGCCCTCCCCTTCCCTTACAAACAAACACTTCGGTTTACGTGCCACACATGATTTTCTACACAAGGACCATCTCTGGACGATAAAAGAAGGAAACAACATAAAGATTCAGTGTTGCACAACACATGGGTAAACACATCGTGAAGGTGCAATGTACGATATAACATTAGACAAGCGTAGCAGATAAAAAGAAGCACACAGCTGCTGATACCTTCTTTGCATCGTCGGGAAACTGTTCAATAATAGAATTATTGAAAGGAACCCAGCCACTGAAAACTGCACCACCTCCTAACGTTTTTGGATACAAAAGCACACTTGCCAACGTCAAGGCTCCTGCATAATGACCTCATTTATAACAATATTCACAAAAGTCCTTGTCTAATCTGAGAGGGGCATGGTTCTTCAAGGGTGGATGATCGGAAAGTCATACCTCCTTGACTAAATCCACAAACAAATATGTTATCAGGACTTATTCCCGAAGCAACCTCTCTGTCTATCATAGTATGAACATTTTGCACTGCTTGGAGCAGAGAAGTCTCGTTTTTGGGAGAGTGCTGAAAGAAGAAAGAGCATCAGAAGCACAATTGCACACAAAATTGTCAATACAGAAAAGGCTGCAGAGCTGAAAAAGAGAGGACCTAATAAGGCAGTAACTAACATAAATAAAATAAACAACTTACAGAGGTCACTGGTATCTCAGGTATATCAAACCAAGATGGCATAATAGCGCCATCTACAAAACCAACAAAATAATACGGAATGAGAAAGACCATATATTGATATTGCATATTTTGAGGATATGCAGTGGATTCAAAGTTTCAAACTTTTCAGTGGACAGCAAACAGTAAAATTGAAACTGAATCATCTCAGAATTTGACAATGATATCCTATACTCGCAGTACGCAGTAACATTATAGTATGCCCTTCTGTGTAGATGTTTCAACAAATTTAATCAACGTCTCACGCTGACTAACTGCTTTCTACATTGGGAAAATGCCTCACTGCGGAACCAGATTGGTTTATTGTCATGTCATTTAAAAACCATGCGATGTGTAAGTGATGGATTCATCCTGAAACAGTAATACATGACCACTAACAAGTGTAGCTCTTGTTTTGAAATTGAGTTACGAGATATGAAAAGGGGAAGAATGAATGAGAGAAAAGAAAGGACATACAGTTGCAGGTAACAGGGTTAGGAGGAGCAGAAGGGAATGACCATTTTGTAGAATTGAAAAGAGTTGATTTGAAAAGGGTCTTAATAGGTTGGTTATTGGGTCCTGAATCACCCAACCCATGTAGCCATAGTATGAAGCTCCGACCCGCTGCCATCTGGTTTCGATATAGCTGCTTCGGTGTTGGCTTGCTGACTTGGATGATGATTATTATTATGGATATCAAGACTGTAATTAACACTACGAGTACTAAAGATCTCCCTATTTGCGTTGCTTTCATCTCTATTCTCTATTCATTTTCATCCCTTGTTTCATTTCAACTTTCAAGTCAGGAGGAGACTTTTGTTTTGTTTTCTTTTCTTTTTTTAAGTAAAGGGTAATATTGGAATATTTTTACCCTTATTATTTTTAATGTTTTTAAAAAAATATACTCCGTATCTAATTTGGAGTTTTTAAAAAAGCTAAACGAGATAATTTCAATTTTAATGATGAAAAAAAACCTGAAATATTAAAATTGTCTCACTTTTAGAATTGAATTGAATTATAATTCTAATTTCATGTGACTTACCAAATTGACATATAAAAATAGAGGGAATAATTAGGAAATGGTGATATTAAGTTGACAGGCAGAAGAAGTGGGCCGGATTGTAAGCAGCCGCCCAGAAAGAGAAAAGAGAAACAAAAGCAAAAAGAAAGGGAGGAGAAGAGAAGAGAAGAGAATGGAGGGAGTAGGGGGTAGGCTTGGTAGATCTTCAAGCAGGTACGGCACCACCACCGTCTTCACCGGTCCTGTTCGCAAGTGGTCTAAGTCCTGGGTTCCCATCTCTCCTTCTTCTTCATCATCATCATCCTCCTCCTCCTCTCTTTCTAACGCCCCCTCCATCATCAACAACAACAATTCCTCTTCATCATCATCATCGTCCTCGTCTTCTTCAGTCTCCCATCTTCGCCTCTACAAGTGGACCCCTCTCTCCAAATCATCATCATCATCCTCATCCTCCTCTCCTCCCACTATTCCTCCTCCCGATTGGAATAATAATAATAATTCCCCTAATCACACCAGTACTACTAATACTAATACTACTACTACTACTACTGCTCCTCCTCCTCCTATTGATGATAAGAAGATTCATCCCCGTGATACTCCTTCTAAGGACGACCACCTCCACGATGCTGCCCCTCTCCAGCCCCCTCGCCGCAAATTCAAATTTGTTCCCGTACTTTCTTTCTTTTCTCTCTTTCTTTCTTTCTTTCTTTTCTGTTTTGGGGATGTCATCTCCATCCTTGTATTATGTTTCACAAAAATGAGGTCCTCAGTAATCAATCATAGCGACTACTGATAACTACAGTAGTTAGTTATATACACCCTTTCAATTGTTTGTTTGTTTGTTTGATTTAAGTCATAGCAACTACTGATAACTATTTTGGGTACTCAACTTTTCACTACTATCCTTCCCCCTTCCCCCTTCCCCCTTCCCAGGGGTGTGTGACTGTGTGTGTGTGAGTGGTTGTTGATTATGTTGTGGGCCTCTTCCTGTACTTGCCTTCTTACTTGACCTAGCTTTACTTTTTTGGTTATTTAAAAGGTGGATCAAGGTGTCCCTCCGTCATGAATTTTTCGTTTCATATGATTTTGTCAATTTCATTCTCTGTTTTCTATGCGCCTCGTCTTCCTTGGGGATACACAAGTTGGTGCAACACTACCTTTCATCTGTTGGCTTTTCTAAATTCATCCATTTTCTTCTTTCTCCACATCTGTTCCAATCTGCTCTGCTTCCCATTTTTGTTGGACATATTTTTCTGCTGCTGCCTGCTGCCTGCTGCTGTTGCCTTAATTATTTTGATTACTTTTGTGTGTCTTGATGCTTCTGTTTAGTTTAAAGTTTACGTCACCAACTTCTGAGTTTGTTAGCTATAGTTTGTGCGACAAATGTTTTTCACTTGGCATCAGACGCATTCAGCATATGATCAAACATGCTGTGTACGCTCTGCAGATTGCCGTGCTTGAAGAGCACAAAAAGGAAAAGGAGCGCAACTCTGATGATGAATCTAAGCCTATTGACCTTGATGAAGATATTGCCAATGGTAACCAGAAGAAACCCGATATCAACGATGTGCCTATGGAAGAGAACGAGGTAGGCCGTTGTCTGTATTGTGCGGCCAGCGTACGAGACGAATTTTGTCGTGGATTAAGAATCGTTAGCCCCTTTGAAATAGCATCGGTGTATATATTGCTAAATTTCCAGCTGTTTTCTTTCTCCAGGATTTTGAGGAGAATCAAACGGCACCAGCACGACAAGATTTGAATGAACTAGATTTGAGCTTAGGCTTGACATCCCATGAGGAAGAGCACGATTCTGACTCCTAAACACGTAGTAACCGTTAATGATCGATCAAGTGAAATGGGTTCAAGTGATGAGGTTATATCAATTGGTTCAGCTCTTAGGAGCCCCTGTTTGAGGGATCAGAGTTTTGTCTAGGCATCTGCATCGTCATTGCAGATGAACCGGTCAAGTGACGGGTGATTGTATTTTTAGATAATCATTTTAGATACTATAGTGATTGATATGTGGATGATACTATTTTTCGTCGGCTTAAATGTTGGAGTAGAAAATTATGAGCAAGACTTGTGTTTACATGTGTTTTACCATTTGAGATGCTGCCATTTACATGTGTTTTACCATTTGAGATGCTACCGGCGTTATTATTGGCAAGCATCAGCATCCAGCATCACTCATGCCTTGGAAAACTATTTATGCTTGCAGCCAATTTATCCCATGAGAATGTCATATAGAATATTGAGTACGGAGTACTACATATAATGTATCGACAAAACTATTCTAAGTGAGTGAGATGTTAAACTTACAAAACTACTCATTTTCTACGCCCTTTTAAAATCTTAGAACTAATAGAAGAAATAGAGAGAGATGTAGTAAGAAATAGGGAGGATTAATATCAAACCAATTGCTTGGATTTGAGCCAGTGAGAAAGTTGGATCAGTACTCTATCTAGACATTCTATAATTTTTGCATCGACCAAAAAACCCAAAGGGATCTATAATAAAAGGGTCCCACAATATAAATTTAAAAGGGATGTTTTAAACGTAGTCGGAGTATTACTTCGCGCAATTGATCCTTTTTTTTCCCTAATTATACTTAGGACCTGTTCTTTCAGAACATTTTCAAAGACATTTGATTCAATGCATTCACTTGATTCGATTCACTTCACTTGATTCGATTCGATTCGATTCATTGGTATGTTATTTAATTGAACTTCATTCGATGTAGTTCGATTCATTCCATTCGATTCGATGCGATTCGATTCATTTCATTTGATTCGATTCGGCTCGATTGATTCGATTCGATTCAATTTCTAAAAAGTTCGAAAGAACAGGTTCTTAATGATTTTGGACTCTAAATGAGTGATGAGTGGAAAAGATAAAGTTTTATTATTTAACAATTTTACTAATGGATGGAGTACACACCTGGTTTACAAGCTAGCTGGTCTTGGAAACAGGTGTGCAAGGTTAAAGATCTGTTTAAGGAGGGTTTTGTGTCAGAGCGATGGATTGGAGGTGAGTATACAGTAAAGAAAGGTTATAAATGGCTGCTTGGGGTGCAACCTGCACAACCATGGCGGTTTTTTGTATGGAACAAATTCAATGTTCCCAAGCATGCTTTTATTGTGTGGCTTATTGTCCAAAATAGGCTAGCTACTCTTGATAGGTTGAGGAAAATGGGGATTACTGACATGGGTGTTTGCTATTTATGTGGCCTGGAATCTGAGTCTGTGAGTCACTTGTACTTTGATTGTCCTTTTAGCAGTACCTGCAGGGAGCTTATTGGGGCTCAGTTAAGGCTGCACATTCCTTCACAAGAGACATGGAGATGGTGTCTACGAGTTAGGAGGCTGGATAAACGTAAAGGGATGGTCCTTACTATGGTGATTTGTGCGTTGATGTATTGGATATGGAGGGAGAGAAATTGGTGCAGGTGTAATTTGTTTGTTAGAAGTCCTACATGGATTAGACGTGGTAGCTCGTGTTTCAGGTCTAGGGAGGGGCAACTGAATGATTTCCTTACTATAGTTGATATAATGTAATAGCCTTTGTTGTGATGCATTGAACCTTGTAATCGATTGTTTGGTCTTAATGATATTTTACATTTTACCAAAAAAACAATTTTACTAATGACAAGTTTAAATTTTGACGATTTTCATAAAATTCAAAATATTAAAATTATTATTCAATACATTAATAAACGTAAACACTGACAGTACGAAATAATACGCCGACTGCAACCGCAACTGTGTGATGTTGAGTGAGTGAGAGAGATGTGAAACTTAAGAATACTTAAAAGTTAAAAGGGGTGGTATATTGGTATGTGTAAGTAAAATAATGAGGACCAGAATAAAAAAACAAAAAAACAAAAGGGCTTTATAGATTTTAGGCTATTAGCTAATTAAGCACTCACTGTAGTGTACTGTAATGTGGTGACTAATTGGGAAAAAAAAAAAAGTGAAGATGATGAGAGGAGACTGAACTGGGGGACATTATCAAACCACCGTATGTCGGCGGAAACGGTGGTTGATCTGCTGAAACGCAACCGCATCTCCAAGGTTGCTTTTTGACGCAGACCATCAAGTGGTGAACGCACTTGGAGGCACACAAATTGAAGTAATGCTTGGTATCCCTAACCATATGCAGGGCATCATATTAGCTTCAACTTCTGCTGCAGATTCATGGGTTCATCAAAACCTTAGTCTTCACTTTCTTGCTAAACCTCCTCCTAACATCTAGTTGGGTGAATTTGTCATACTCATTAGGCTTTATTATATGCTTTTAGTTTCTAAATGGTAATCATACATACATTTCAGATACATTGCTGTTGGGAATGAACCATTCCTAAGCAGCTACGCCGGCCAATTTCAGTGTTACGTTGTGCCCGCACTTCTCAACTTGCAGCAGACTTTGTTCAGAGTCAATCTTGGTAGGACCGTCAAACTAGTTATCCCTTGCAATGCTGACGCTTATGAGTCCACTCTCCATTCTCAAGGCTCCTTTCGCTCTGACTTCACCAAAATTATGACTTAACTCGTCTCTTTACTCAATTCCAATGCTTCTTCTTTTGTCGTCAACATTTACCCCTTTCTTAGTCTCTATGGTAACTCCGACTTCCCTCAAGACTATTCTTTCTTTGGAGGGACAAACCACCCTGTAGTAGATGGACTCAATGTCTACTACAACGCTTTCGACGGAAACTATTACACACTTGTGGTTGCCATTAACATACTTGGCTATAACCAGATGCCTATAGTCAATGGGGAGGTACGTTGGCCGATAGTAACCAACGGAAGAGTCATATTTTCTCTTTAATACGCACGAAGCGGAATAGCTACCCCATTTGCTACGCCCTTTTATTTCATTATGAACAATAGATCAGGCGGGGATTAATTCGTACGGCAAATAACACACCTATAGTAGCAGACCAGGATGAACGCTGGCGGCATGCTTAACACATGCAAGTCGGACGGGAAGTGGTCCGACTTGCGGTGTTTGTCGCCTTTGCCCTTCCTTTTCTTTTTGACAGATGGAGCAGTTGCTGTCAATGTTACTGCTGCTAGGGATTTTAACCGAGGCCTCATAAACCATGTTCTAAGCAACAAAGGTACTCCATTACGCTCTGGCTCTTCTCCACTTGATGTTTATCTATTCGGCCTACTCGATGAAGATACAAAGAGTACACTGCCTGGCAATTTCAAACGCTACTGGGAAATTTTATCTTTTGATGGTCAGGCTAAATAGGCCTTGAACCTCGGTTCAGGTAGCAATGTGTTGAAGAATGCAAGAAACGTTAGATATCTTTAGGCCAGATGGTGTGTTGCAAACCCATCAAAGGACCTCTCCAACGTGGCTAACCATATCGAACTTGCATATACAGTTGCCGACTATACTATGCTAGCTGACGGCAGTTCATGTAGTGGAATTGGTTAGAAGGGAAATGTCTCGTACGCATTCAATAGCTATTATCAACTGCAGTTTCAAGATACTATGAGCTTGTGATTTTTGATGGGCTTGGTGTGATTAATTATCTGGATCCCTCGGTCGGGATATGTTGATTCCTTGTCGGTGTCATCGAGCCTAGTACCTCATCACATCAAGTTCCAGTTCGCGTGGCAGGGGGATCACTATCAGCTCATTGATTTTTGTAGGGGTTGTTGTTGTTTTCTAGGCAATGTATAATCTAAGAACTTATTATTGTCACGATATTGTGTAGTGGTTTGCGGTGCAGTTATGTGGTATACTAATAGATTCAGACATCTATGAATGTAGACACTTTAGTCCTATAAATATTCGTGTATATGCTAGTATGAGCTTGTTTATTGAGTATAGTATTATTTTGGCATATCAAACCCAATATGGGAGTAACGAGATGTTTTTTAAGTTTGCGAGGTCAATCTTTATTTGGTGACGGCTCTTGAGCTGTGGTCTAGCAGAGGATGATTTTTTTTTGTGTTTGATTGGACTCTTTCAGGCGGGCGGTATTAGGGTAAGAATGTAATGACATTAAGCTTCCTACGGGTATGTTATCTTGTTAGCTAACAAACATCCTTGTTGAAAACCCTCAAATATTCTCAGCACATGTCAATTTGTATCTAACTCCTTAGACCTCACTTACTCACTTCTGTAAAAAAAAATAAAATGTGTTGTGTTTTCTATGTCAAACTATTCTATATCGACAGTTACAAGTAAATGAATTTTCATTCGTTGCGCTACCAAATCTTCAGTATTTTTCACCTTCTCCTTTTCATCCAATCAAGTGTCACGTCACACCTTCATCAACGCACGCTCTTCTTTTACATCATCATCCCTAGGAATGTCAATGAGGCGGGTATAAGTGGGTACCGTCCCGTACACGCCCCAGTTGGGTGGGGATGAGCAGAGGTTTGGCAGGTGCTTGACGGATATGGGTATAGTGTTTTGAAAATACTTATAAAAACTGGGTACCCGCGATGGGTAATAGGGCGGGTATTATGCCCCACTACCCAGTTTTTAAAAGTATTTTCTTACGCACAAAAAACACTCCGTAATAACTTTATAGTGTTTCCTTAACGTTAACTAATGAAAATTGTATAAGACTTACACTAAAATTTCTCTCTCTTAAAATAAAAGACTCTCTCTCTCTCTTATCTCAAAAACAACCCAAAAACCCTACCCTAGCAGCCGCCGCCGCCATCCACCCCCACCGCTCCTCTCAACACAATCACCACCGGAGATGTGGCTGCCTTTTAGCCCATCTCCGGTGGTCCATCTTTGAAAACAAACATACCACACCTCGCTCTCTTGAGTTGGGCTACATGCATACCCCCGGCTTCCGTCCCGTCCCCGATGCCTGCATGTCGTCGATCTGGTTGTTCTCTCGACCCCCTGTCCCGTCGGAGCGCCGTCTCGGTCTGACCCTCACTGCCTCTAGATTCGCCCTCCCTTTCGTGGCAGTTTTGGTCGTCGTCGACGACCTGTCCCCTCCCCCATCGTCGACAGGCTGCTGTTAGGCTTAGAGGAGGTGTTCCTCTTCCCCTCGCCCCTTCCCCCACCTCCTCGAGCCTGGATCCTTTGGTGGTGACTCGGTAGTCCATTGAATCTGATATGGTGTTCTCCTACCCCTCGCCCCTTCCCCCATCCAGGGGCGGCTAAAGCCCAGTTCAACCCGGTTCCCTTGAACTGGGCCTCCAAAACTTTGGCCCAAATACAATATGTCCCTTCCCTTAAAAAAAAAATAAAAAAATAAAAAAAAAAAAATAAAAAATAAAAATAAAAAATAAATTAAACAAAAGAAACAACCAAACAGGCCCAACAATTGAGTGAACTGACGTCTAAGTTATTCTTCCTAGGGCCCCACCGCTTTACTTTGTCCTTCCCAAGAAGGTGTTTCGTTTTCCAAAATCTAAAAAATGGTTCAAAAAATAAATACGGATTGATTATCTCTTGAAAATCGGTATTTTGAAATTTCTCCCAAAATGGTGTTTCTTTATTCTCCGTATCTTGAAATTTAAAGTACAAATTCATAATCGTTATCTCTCAATTTCTCTTTGAATGAATTCAACTCATAACAAGTATTCGCTATTACTTTGTTTTTGAGAAGAAATCAATTTAACACTCATCGATTTGATAGTCGACCGAGGAATCTCAAGATAAGTTAAATTATCTTTTCTAAATTTTATAAGTTTTAGTTTGTTTAATTTTGCAGTAGATATTAAAATTGATTTCATATTGACGACATCTAAATGCGTCAGGTTGGTTTTGGTTAATTTGACTAATTTATGTGAGTATATTTTAATGAAGGTTTGATCCATCAGATTTGCAATTTTATTGATGGAAGTCATTTAAATCGTAAATTATTTGCTCCAAGAAAAGATCGTAAAGGATAATTTTCAAGTAATTAAAATGACGATTGTTTTGGATGTATTAACGATAAATAGATTGATCCTGCAATTAATATAATTTTTTCTTACATATTAAAAGAAAAATATTAGGGCCTCATATTTTTTGAGGCACCGGGCCTCAAATTTTTTTAAGACGCCCCTGCCCGGCCCCCACCTATCAGATTTCAGTGTCGATTTTGTTCATATAATGTCGGGTTTTCTAAGGTTTGGTTGTCTCACCTCTTTCTGCTAAAACTTTCTTATTTTAAATGAAAGTGTATTTCTATCTTTAAAAAGAAGAGGGGGATTACTAATCTTTTTTAATAAATTGAATAATAACAATATGATAAATATTCTTAATAATAAATAATAATGTCATTGTAGGGGTCTGGTGGCAGGGCCTTTTATGGGTTACATTAGGATGGTAAAGCAAGTTTTCTGATGGTCTTAAGTGGTCCATGTTTTAGACGGGTCTTAATGTCGTCTGCTTAGAGTTTCGATTTCGGTTTGTTGTTTGGCTGTGAAGGGATGTTTCTTGGTATGTTTCAGCCTTTTGAATCTTCTTTGGTCTGGTGTGTTACGAGGTTTTCACTGTGTGATTGTGTTGTATTGAGGTCGGTCGGTGGTTGTGATTGGTTGGTCGGTGGTCCTGGTCTTAATTTGAAACGCATGTCTCGTTGGTTAAGAGTGTCCTGTCTCTTAACTCTTTTATTAGTTATTCCTAGCATAGCAAATAAATTCACGAGGTCGGGTGTCCTGTCCTTATCTTCGTGGGAGTCAATAAGTTCCACTAGAATATGCTCTTTTGGAAGGTTAAGAGTGTCCTGTCTCTTGGCCGTTGAACCTTCGTTTCTTTTCAAGTTTATCCACCTTCATAAAAAAATAAAAAGCACTAAGGGATTAGTGTCTATATCTTTGGTTTGTGTTGATTACTCCCAATCTCTTGGGGTAAGTGTGGCTAGGGGACTTGTTGAGGGGCGTATCTTTTTCCGCCTCGCCTGCTCACGGGGTGTCTTTGGGTCTTGTCTTACTGTCTACGGAGCTAGATCACCAGGTTGTAGGAGATTTCTCTCCGCTCGGGGCAAATCTTATCGGTTTGCTTCCCCCTTTTTCTTTCTATGCCTTTTAGGCGTAAGTTGAAAGTTGAAGCTCGTGCACAATCCGCCGTACTCCACCAACACATATATAATGCCCGAAGCTTTTTATGTAGTAGTAGTAGTTTTTATGCTTTATTGTTTGTAATTTTCATTTGTAAGTACGGATTGGAGTGCCGTACATTTAAACTGTAATCACTCCTTTCCCCAACTGCCAAAAAAAAAAAAAAAAAACTAATGAAAATTGTTATAATTATTAAATTATTGTCATATTCAAAATTAATTTATATTTTAGGGAAATTCTACGGTGTACCCTCCAACTTTTTCATTTTCTACTGTGTACCCCTCTTTTTTTAGCCTTACACAGTGTACCCCTCAACTTCATTAGTAACTATAAACCGTGACCTAATTACAATTTAATGTTAAGTAGACGCTAATTTAAGGGGTTTTGTTGCTGGGTTCAAAATAAATTAAACAGCTTCATTTTAATTGGGGATTTACACGTCATTTTCCAAGTCAGCAAAAAGTTGCCGTGTCACCTCTTAAACGTTCAAAATTAGCGCCTACTTAACGTTAAATTGTAATTAGGTCACGGTTTATAGTTACTAATGAAGTTAAGAGTGCAGTGTGTAAAGCCTAAAAAGAGTCTGCGGTAGAAAATGAAAAAGTTGGAGGGTACACCGTAGAATTTCCCTATATTTTAAGTGTCTACCTGCAATGGGTAGTGGGGCGGGTATGGATTTTCCTGGTACGGGTATAGGGAACCTATATCCATCACCGCCCCGCCCCGCCCCAACGACATCCCTAATCATCCCTAACGACATCCCTAATCATCCCTATTGGTTTTTTCATCTTCAACGTTGTCATCTCTGTGTTTGTGTATGTACGGAGTATTTGTTGTTTAAATCGTACCCTAATTGTTAAATTTGTAGAAACACTAATTTTTCTGTATTCATACGTAATTACGGAGTATTTATTAGTGACAAATGTGGTTCGTAGAATTCAGAAATAGTAAGAAGAGAAGGAAGGGTAGGTGGACTGGCTGAAATGGTGAATAGTGAACGCACGCGGACCACGAGACCCACTTCCCGTCCTCGTTTTTTCTTTTTAATCTATTTAATTTAATTTAATTTAATTTAATGCTCTTCACTGTATCCTAACTTGGCACGGTCACACTACTCCTTTGATTTCTCCAATGTTAACTCAATTTTTTTTTTTTTTTTTTTATCAACAGATTAGTGTGTTAAAACCGTCGTATAAATGAATCGATCAATTGGCATCATTTTATTTATTATGAACATTAAATAAGGTACCCAAAATTTATCACTTGTTTCACACATGATACGGTTTCTATCAATAGTGAGGTGTCAAAAATTTGAAAACTTTATCATATTAGATAATCCGTATGTTTTAGTGGATCAAATATGATGATTTTAATGTTTATCGTAATCATAATTTAGTAACATATGAAAACTTTATACAAATATAAAAATAATTTATTACTCCGTATTATTTAATAACAATGACAATAAACATTAAAATACGGAGTATCATATTTTTATACTCCATCTGTTTCAATCGTTTGTTTATTTTTTATGTTGACACAAATATCAATGCAAACTCATAAAAGACACTTATACATCACAATGGAAATACAATTTATAACTACTCCGTATGTGTTTAAAAGAAAAGAGTCAAATATTGTCAAGTAGTCATTGAGAAATACAGTAGAAGGGTAAATAAATAAAGAGAAGATCCCAAAATAAAATAGGTAAACAAATAATTGAGACGGAAGTATTACTAATAGGAGGCATTTAAGAGAAAAACGAGAAAAGAGAATTGAAGACGTGAAAACTGAAAAGCGACACATAAGTGGGAAGGTGGGTAATTGGGTATAACCGTATAACTCACAACACAAAATAGGAAGCCAGGACACCTAAGGGAGTAAGGGGTCATTATTTATAAATACTACTCGTAATTAATGTCATAAAACCACAGGCTTATTATAACTCTTAAGTTATAACCACTCAATATAATCTTGTCTTAACTTTGAGTAGGAAGTTTCTTTGAAATAACTCTGCTTTTGTAATTCACTGCTGCGTGTGTTTCAAGCACATAGCGTCATAGAGTGAGTCTTGTTTATGTCCCAACTGTCGTTGTAGGCAAGTCAAGACTCAAGACACACTCTAGTATTTATAAATAAATACGGAGTATATAAATACGAGTCAATTAATTCTTCTTCTTCTTCTTCGTATTATTATTATTATTACTCCACTTAATTCATTTCACTTTTCATTTCATTTTTCATTCGACAGGAAATTAAATGGAGAGTATAACTAAGTATATTGTATTGTCGATGGTGATGGCTGTGATGTTCGTGCATGGAGGCACATGGGCCCAAGCACAGGTTCACCATGTCGTCGGAGATGACCGTGGTTGGGACCTGGCTTCCAATATCGCTTCCTGGGCTGATGGACGCACCTTCACTGTCGGGGATTTCCTCTGTATGTACTCTTGTTATCCCAGTATCTATATTTTTAAAACCCAAAAGAAAACATTGTTGTATGATATGATATGATATGATATGAGCAGGGTTCGCATACTCGGGTGGTGTAGACAAAGACAGCGTGGTGGAGCTAAGAAGCAAAGAGGAGTTTGAGTTGTGCGACGTGAGCAACCCCATAGTTAAGCTCACTGAGGGCATCGACAAGGTATCACTTCAAGAGGAAGGAAATCGCTACTTTGCGAGCAGCAACATTGAGAATTGTAAGAAAGGTTTAAAGCTCCCTGTGAATGTGGAGGTTAAGTCCAAATCATCCGCTGCTCATCGTTCATCATCATCAACTACAAACAAAGCTGCTTTCTTGGCCCAGGAACCCTCGGCTCCTTCGTCTTCTACTCAAATCTACGCTTCAGTCCTTTCAACTGTCATGTTCTGTATTGTTGCTCTTTTTTAATATCGATTATTATTAAGCATTGAACTATTACGTATTGTATTGATTTCAAAAACAAACTGTTGATTTCCTGTGCGTACTACTGCATAGGTTGCGTAGATGTGCGTGCATCTGTGCATTTATGAAAATTTGGTGCAGCATGAAATGTTTGGTGACAGCCACTTCATCCATAAAACTTTACTCCCTATTTTCTAGAAATTGGCTCTGTCTAAGTCCAATTAATTGATGTGTTTGGTATTAAGTTTATGAGTTTTGCTATCTGCCTTCTTCTTTCTCCGATTAATTGGCTCTGTCTATGTGTTTTGTCTCTGTCCATAGCATCCCTCTAAGTCTATTGCCTGAAGCTTTTAACAAACAAGACGCGCATCTTCATTTGTGACAATTACATTCATCAGTTAGCCCATGTCTATATATGACTACCGAGTTTTTTTTTTTCATTTTATCCAAATGTCACACTTTATTCTAAAACTGAGTCCCTTTATACTCCGTATCTATTACCAATACTTATATTTTTTCACTTTCTAAATATTTGTGTCAACCCCTTTTTCAGTGAAAAGAAGGGTGTTTGTTTGAAGAAACTTAACATAGTGATGCCGAAAGTGAAGTATGCTTGAAGAAACTTAACATATACTCTTACAAGGCAATTGCCGAAAGTGATCAAACGCTATTATTCAGTCTTAATCAGACAAGTGATGCACAAACTCTACAATCTTTTTCGCCACATCAATTTATAGTGAAATATCCATATCATTTTACACTGGACAAAAATCATTTACTCCATATGATGTACGGAGTATTAGTCTCCTGCCTCCACCGAGTGATGTGCGATATACAAGTGATGAGAGCCATCACTGACTGACAATGAAGTTCTACAGATCACATTTACTTCCTCAACACGACATAGTTCAAATTATTATTCTTCTGAATCTTAGATATCCTCTTCAGAATATCGGCAAAAGCCTTCTTGTCCTACAAAAAGGAAGAAGACGGTGGTAATGAGCAAGGGGAATCGGTAAATGGCACACAATATGCACATTTCAAAGACAATAGCCGTCGCACTTTTTAAAGAAAGCATAACATCACTACAAAATTCAACATACTGCGTATATGGGAACTGAACAAGACCTAGCTACCCAAACCATTCATAGCAAACTAAGTAACGCGCTAGATGAACAGAGCAAGTGACGACCCCGTTGGAATACATACCTCTGGTGACTTCAGTCTGGCTTTAAATGTGGCGACTAGTTCAGAAGTGGTTAGAGGTGCCCTCTGCAACAAAACAGCCTTAATTTCCTCTTCCCTTACAGGCCCTTGAGCAGATGATGTACCAGTCTTTGAAGATGACGAAGATATGTTTTTTGAAGACGCGCCAGTTTTTAAACCCTCTTCTTTAACGTTGGGCTTGACGTCCTATTCTCAAACAATAAATCATAAAGGTCGCATATAAGGACTAAGATTAACAGACTAGTTACAACTTGCAGAATCTAAGATTAGCCAGAAGGTTCCATACATTTTCTGTCTTCATCTTCTTTGAAACAGCACCACTTGCAGGTTTCACATCATCACCTTGTTTCCTCTTCCCTTTAGCTGATTTTGAGGTTGGAGTTCCACGAGAAGATCCACCAGCAGCTGATTTTGCATCAGTAGATTCTTCCTTCGGTTCCTTCAACTTTGGAGCCAAGGCCGGAGAAGGGCGGTCCTCATCCTCCTGACAATATTATGATTACTTGACTATCGTGCAATTGGCATCACAAAGATCCAATTTCCTTTTCAGCAAATAAAAAAGCACATGAGTGACAATATACTTACATCATCATCGTCATCATCATCCTCTTCATCTTTTTTTCTTTTGCCTGAGCCATCATCCTCTTCATCTGTGGGAGAATCATTAAGGCCATTGGATCGTCCGAGCAGTTTTTTCAGCTCTTTCCCTGATTTACTCAGTTTGCCTTCTTTTTCATCACTTTCTTCTTCTTCATCATCATCGTCCTATAACATTACACTTGTGAGAATCGGCTTCAATTTTAGATAACAAGCCTTTGTCATTGTGTATATTAATCAGCAGTGGCGAACAAGAGAGAAGAAAATCTCATAAACAAACCTCTTTGATCTCTGGGGGAGCAGGAACTTCTGGTGCCAATAGGTCTTCCCTCTCCTCAGGATCATTACCAACAGCTTCATCATCATCAGTGAAAATCTCTTCATGTTCCCAGTCATCACCTACCAGAATCCAAGTATAAAATTAAAAAATTAAAAAAAAAAAAAAAAAAAACAATCAGCCATAAATTAATATACAGAAGTCTCTCAAGAACTGCTGAAAAATGTTATCTGAGTAGTAGTGTATCATCCATAGTGTATAAACCATTTCCATTGAGCTTACTATAATTTAATTAAACAATGAAACCACGACCTGTTCAGTACTTATTTAGCTGCTTCAAAATTCCAAAATTTTCCATTAAAAATATTGGTAAAAAATGGTGGTCACTGCCCAAGATGTAAAATAAACTCCATTCTACCATCTTAGCAATGAATTGTTGAAATGTCCTATGAAAGTGAAAGTATAATAATCTCGTAATCCTAATCCTAATATATACAGAGTATATTATAGCATTTGTAATGAAATAAAATTACATAGCATTTGTAATGAAATAAAATTACAAAAGTAGACTCCATATAACAGCTAACAAGTACCAATAGCATCATCTATGTAGAGATTTGCAAACCCAATGACGTCTAATTCCCATTCTATGCAGCTAAACTAGTAGATAGTGGAGTCCCGTAATGTCATTGATAGGAACAATGAGTAAAATATTTACTCCGTATAATATATACTGAAGTCCCATGCACAAGAAACATAAACATGTAGTCAATAAGGTCCCATCAAAGATTTGGCATAATTGAATGGCCAAGGAAAGGGAGGCATAATTATTGAACAAGGTAAAGTAGCAAAAGCATGAATCACCTTTCTCAATATTGTCATCATCATCATCAAAATCACCACCTCTACGACCTTCATCATCATCATCATCATGATCATGATCACCGCCTTTCTTGTTAAGTGCAAGCCTGGACTTTCGGGCAGCCTCTTCACCTTCATCATCGTCTCCCTTGTCAGAGAGATTGGAGGGATCTTCACCATCAGCTTTCTTGCGTCCTTTAGCAGGAGGAGGAGTGTCCTTTATAAGCTCAGGGTGATGACCAAAAGCAGCAGGACCATTGATAGCAGTCTTCATCATCCATCTTTCATAACCATCAACAGTCTTCCTCCTATTTTTCATTTTCTCCTCGGCCTCTTCAATAGTAAGTTGCCTATATTGAGCAACCTTATTGAAGTTGTACCTAAGAGAAGCATAAATGATGTAACAATCCAAAGACGACTAACTGATAGCAATGGTAATTGCGAGTAGTCGGTATAAAGAAACATCATACCAAGAACCAGCAGGTATGGCAACAAACTCTTTGCCCTGTAACATGAGTAGATAGTAAGTAGCAGATTGAGCACCCTCAAGATGTCCATGGTACTGAGATTGCCCAGTTTCATCTTCAAGTAACCAAGGCTTGTTCTTCAACTTCTCTTTCAATGTTTCTGTCATTTGACGACCATTAATTCCTTCCTTCTGCAAACTCCACTCATTCTCTGCTGCATTCTTCTTTGTAAAATTAGGCAACCCTGTCGCAAACCTTCCTATGAAGTAATTTTTGTCACTGCTCGAGCTCGCCCTCACATTGTACTCCTACGCACACCAGCAAGTCAATCAATCAAATCAAGTCAATCAATCAAATCAAATCAAGTCAATCAAATCAAATCAATCAAATCACATCAAATCAATCACAAAGATGAATGAATGAATGAATGAATGAATGAATGAAAGCAAGCCTAACCCTAATCAAACGAGTGAGGGTGGCGCCGCACTCGTAGCATTTAGCGCGATTTTCAGCCATGGATTTGCCGCAGGTGGAGCAAAGAGTCAAATGCTTGCAATTGCTGCCGTAAAGATCGTTTTTAGAGCCGCATCCACCGCATGCTGACTTGAGCATCAAATCAAACGACATTTTTCTGTAATTCAATCACCACCCAAGTCGATCCAATTTCACGATTTACAAATTAGGGTTTCAAAGGTGTTTGCCGTTTGGTTTTGGGGGAATTTATTTCCTATTACTATTATTAATTATTAATATACTTGTAAATCGTACAGTAATTATTATTATTATTTATTTTAATAAACTACAATTATTATTGATATAGATACACATATTACATGAAATTGGTAGGAAGCTGAGAAACAATTTGCCCTTGCAGACAAAGAAAGTTTAAGTCTCAGAAAAGCGTGGACATCCGAGCCTGCGTCATGGGAGGCAGAAGTTCAATCCGCTGGCAGCGCTTATAACCCGAATCCACTTCAACGTAGAGAAAGAGAACGGTAGGAAATCATATCCAGCTGCCGCACATGAATCTTTGTACTTAGCACGCTTGTGCTGAGCTGCATCAGCAACAACCCGACCAGAAACAAACTCGGCCAAACCAGTCTGGGTCAAGGGGGAAGATCCCGTAAGGTCCACACAAACATCCCGCCCCTTGTCCCAGGAGTAAAGAAGCAAATTTGCAGGACGAAGAGATCCGCCGTGTCCATTAACTAAACCAATGTCAACCTCCTTCCCCGCCGAGATGTCAGCTCTGTAGCTGATGTCTAGTAAGGTGTCTCGGACAAGGTTATGCTGATGCTTAACTACTACCTTATAAAAATATTATTACTCCGTATTATTATTATTATTATTATTATTATTATTATTATTATTAGAAAAAATTGTTACCTACTACCTTATAAAAATATTTGTTTTACCATTTACTACCTATTATACTCTTTTTTAAAAATAACTATTTTTTGTAAGACTTTTTTTTTTTTTTTACAAATTGTTACCATTTTAATGTACAATGAATGAAAATTTAAAAAATTGTTTAATGTACGAGTGCGACCAGTCCAGGGCCGTCCCTGAGATTTTGGGGGCCCTGTGCGACACTTCAAACGGGGCCCTTCTGTTATCCGACATATTACATTATTTTTAAGCTTGATAAAATTAAATATACAACGAAACAAATACTAAAACCTTATAGGCGAAAGAAATAATTATCTTTTGAGATAAAAATATATATATGTATATAGAAATAGGATCACATGAATCCCCTCAGATTTGGTGAGTCATGCATCCCTTCCTCAACCCTTAGATCTACTTGATCTAATGGTTGAGATCTTACCACATGATATCTCTCCTAATTTATTTTTAGATTTTTTTTCTCCCTTCTAATTTTTTCTTCGATTTATGTTTCTTTTTTTTCTTAAATTGTTTGGTCAACCTTTTTTTTAAGTTTATTTTTCCCTTTTTTTTTTTTTCTTTTTTTTTTTTTTTCTCTCACAATTTTTTTTTTTTTTTTTTTTCAAATTTATTTATTTTTGTTAAAAAGAAAGAAAAGAAAAAGAAAGAAAAAAAAAGAAAAATAAAAGAAAAAAATAAAAGAAATCTCAACCATTGATTTCATTAGATCCAAAGGCTCTAAGAGTGTACAAAGGATGCACCAAATATAAGGGATTCATGTGATCCTCTCTGTATATATACAGAGAGGATCACATGCATCCCTTATATTTGGTGCATCCTTCGTACCATCTTAGAGCCGTTGGATCTAACTAATCTAATGGTTGAGATTAAGAGATGAGATTAAGTCAAAAAAAATTAATAGGGGTCAAAAAAATTTCATTCATTTACGTCCTTTCAAAACAAAAGCCCACCAACTCTCTCTCTCTCCAACCAAATTATTCTCTCTGAAAAGTGCAAACCCCTAAAATTACTAGAACTCCTAAAACCATCAGAAAACCAACCTTCATCACCAAAACCCCTAAAATTACATCATTCAATTTATTAAAATCATCAAGATCATTAACATCAACAATTTAATCGTTAATCGTATGCAAAATCGTCGATTAATCATCAAAGTCGTGCTACATTCGTCAACTATAATAATCTAATAATCAATTATTATTGCGAAATCAATCATTGATTGTAATAATCACCAGTTGATTATCAAATTCGTGCAAATTGATCGAAATCGTCATCAATAATCATTAATCTCGACAAAGTTGACAGGTAAATTGTGTTAATAATGATGAATTACGTTAATCATTATTCAATTTAAGAACAAAGTCTATTTTATTGAAATTCGAGTCTAATTTTTGTTAAACATAAAGTTCAATTGAATTTGTACACTAAATATATTTGTTGAATCTGGAGAACCAACAACATCACTATTCAATATCAAAGCAACAAAGAAATTGTTATCAGATTGTTAATATTAAACGATTCATGATGAAATTAGTTGTATAATATGCAAAATATAAATATAATTGCATCTTAAAATGATTTTCGTTGAATATGAATTCAAATTTAATTTAGTACGAGTAATATTTATTAACACGAACTAAAATTTGTTAGAGTAACAGTCAGATTGAACTAAAGTAACAACAATTACACGTTAGAGTAACAACAAATTACAGTGTATTGTATTGGTTCGTTACGAAATTAGCTATCATGTATTGATATAGTTGTCGACAAAAAATTGTTAAAGTAACCGTCAAATTGTACTAATATACCGGTAATGTTGAAGTAAAATAGAATTGTAGCATGTGGCATTTGTATAATAAGAACTTTATTTTGTCATCAACATCTAGAACTATTAACTAATATTTGTTAAAGTAACAGTGAAATTGAATTAATGTAACAGACATTTAACGTTAAAGTAACATATGATTATAATTTGTCATACATTGGCATCAACATCTATTACTAACAACTCATATTTGTTAAATAAGAATTTTATTTTGTCATCAACTACTACTACTATTAAAAAAAAAACATTCTCTCTAAAAAGGTCTTCTCTTTTCTCTCTCCAAAACAACCCCAAAAAAACCCTAACCTAGCAGCCTCCGCCGCCGCCTTCCACTCCCATTGCCCCCTTCAATCTCGGGCATCACCGGAGATGTGGCCATCTTTTGGCCCATCTCCGGTGAAACGACCTTAAAAGGCTCCATAACACGCTTCTCTTGAGTTGGGCTTGCATGCATCCTTTCGGGTCACCGTTTCCGTCCCCGTCTTCTTGTCCTGGGTCCTTCTCCACCTCGGTTCTTCAGACCACCGTCTTGGTATGACACACTCGGTCTCCTGTTTCGTCCCTTTTTATCTCCCCTGCGGCCTTGATCGTTATCGGAAGTCTCTCTTTCCCCCGGCGCCGGCGGCCACCGTTGGGCTTGGAGGAGGTGTTCCCCTTCCCCTCGCCCCTTCCCCCACCTCCTCCAGCCAGGCTCTCTCTGGGTTTCGGTGGCTCCTTGAATCTGGTATGGTGTTCCCCTCCCCCTCGCCCCTTCCCCCACCTATCAGGTTTCTTTGTCGGTTGCGTTCTTCTTGAGTCGGGTTTTTTGGGTTGGTTGTTTCACCTTTTCTTCTACTAAAACTTTCCTTTAAGAGAAAGTGTATCTCTATTTTTTATAAAGAAGAAGGTGTTTTATAATTCAATTTATAAAAAAAAAAAAAAGGTAATTAAAAAATATTTAAATATACGAGTAGTAGATAAGCTTTGGCAGGGGCAGGGACGTTCTTGTCTTTAAAGAGCATGTATAGTGGTGTGTTAGGTTGGTCTCTGTAGATTCCTTATGGGCTTTTGGTTTTGTGGTTTTAGAGTCTTGACCCGCCTGTCTTTTGGCTCCGTAGGGACGTGTCTCGAAGTGGTTCCGTTTTTCTATACCCACTCTTCTATGGTGTGTTACGAGTGTTTTATTGTCTGCCCGAGATGCAGGGTTGCGTTGGTTGATGGTTAGGGTTGGTCGGTGGTGGTTCTTAAAAGCTATAACGTATGTTTGGTTGGTTAAGAGGGTCCTGGCTCTTAACTCTGGTTTTCACCATTCTAACTTTCAGTTTAAATAAAAGAATAAATTCCACGAGTTGGGGTGTCCTGTCCTCTATTTCATGGTGGATTGTTTACATTTGTGCTTTATCTTATAAAATAATAATATTAATAATAAGATTTGCTACGAGCCGGGGTGTCATGTCATTAGTGCTTCATTCGTGTTCGGTTTTGGTATGTTTCGGTCTTGGAATGCTTTCCACGACGATTGTGGACAGGAGTTTGGTTGAAGAGCATGGTCCTACACGGCCTAATTGGTTGCGGTTCTTTTCGGTCTATTATTTTTTTGGGCGTAAGGTTAGATCACCAAGACGTAGGAGTGTATACTCCATTGAAGGCGAACTTTGCTTTGCTTTCCCCCAAAAATTTCTACGCTTTTATGGCGTAAGTATGTCTTGTTCTCGTCACCCGTTGCTTCAGAAGTTGAGATGGCCACAAGAAGATATCAACGCTACTTTTACGGCTGAAGACTATGCTCGTGCCCAACTTTCCGTACTCCGCTTACCTATTTTGGCTACCGGATGCAGTCTTGATCTCGTAGTAGTAATCGTTACCTATGTATTTGTACGCGGTTTATGTTGTATTTGTATTGTAATTGTAATACCTGTCTTTATCGGTCAGGAACCATTACTGTAATACAAATATATTCACTCTTGCCAAAAAAAAAAAAAAAAAAAAAAAAAAACATCTATTACTATTAACTAATATTTGTTAAAGTAACAGTGAAATTGAATTAATGTAACATACATTTAATGTTAAAGTAACAGAGAATATATCATACATTGGCATCAACATCTATTACTCACAACTCATATTTGTTAAAGTAACAATTAAATTGAGTAACTGTAACAAATAATAATTAACGTTAAAGTAACAGAGAATATATACATTAAAGTAACAGCTCAAATACTAAAGTAACAAAACTTGACAATCAAATTGTACTACGTATTACAAAGTAATATGACTAACTTTTCAGCAATATTCATCATTAGAGTACAATTTTGAGTTTGCTTCTACTAAGTTTAATACACCATGCTTGTTTATCTTTTTTTTTTTTTTTTTTTTTGCTAAGTTTAATACACAGGCTTAATCGTCTTCTCCGCTAAATTCCTAATCTAATAAAAAAAAAGATTCGTCGACGCCTTTTAGATTGTTGTCTTCACTCGGAATTCATGCTTATCAACGGAACCACGAACTTCTTCTGTAATTTAGCCAGAGTATATGCTGCAAAAAAAAAAAAAAAAAAACACACACACACACACATATCAATACTTAGGAAATACAACATCAGATGATACAACTTTTGGTTAAAAATTCAAAATTCAAATAAAACAATAATAAAAATGAAATTAGCACTAAAAATGACAATATGTCATTAAAAACAACAGAAGAAATGAATTATGAATACATTAGAAAACTCAGATCTGGAAAAACTAAACCCTAGGTTTTTAAAAAAAAATTAAAAGTGTGATTTTTAGATTTGAAATCATCATTTCAACTGATAAGAAAACTCAAATCTAGAAAATAAAAGTGTTTAACAACGAAATTAATCAAAAAATAGGTGTTGCATACTCACATTTGAAGTCGAAAAACACAACAAAAGTCGGACAAAAATCGTCGACAAACGAAGGAGAAATCGTGAAACATCGCCGAGAGCAAAATATATCAAAAAACGGTAGATCTACACCGACATTAGATGAGAGCACCGGAAAATTGAAGAACAAAAATGTAGAGAGAGAAGTGAAAGAGAGAAATTAATTGAAAGAAAAGAACAAATACTAGGGAAAGGACAAAAAAATAGAGAGAGAAAGAATTGTGCGCAAATCATAAACTGAAATTGGAAGGGGGAACGTGTCAAAATCTCATTATTTAATATAATTAGATCCAATGGCTATTATTTGGATGCAGGACTCATGAAAATTGGAGGGATTCATAGGATCCTATTTCTATATATATATATATATATATATATATATATTCCAGTCGTCCCTTGAAAATCATCATCGTCAAAGTGGTGATAGACAGCATTAACAGCAAGGCGGCGCAGGGTAGCTTCGTTGCGGCGCAACTCATCCAGTTGCCCATAGTCGTCATCATAAGAGGAGGCAAGAGGCAAACGAGGATTCTCAAAGCCGTGCATTTCGAGTGACAAAACCATTGCCGCCTCCGCATCCTGCCCTTGCCGCTTCGAAACCCGGGTATCCATGTCAGTGTCGTCGTCGTCTTCTATCCAATTGACAGTATAACTTTGTGCTGTGTTTTCAGATAATTTAAGATTTGGCGGTGAAAAGGGGGCAAAATTTGTTCACTCTGATTTTATTCATCAACCCTAATTAAATGAGGGTTACACAATGCTGAGCTTTTTAATTTGTTGGACACATTTAATTAGACTAATTATTACGGAGTAACAAGTTAGCACATTTATATTAGCAAGGGGTTAGAATCCTCTAGAGTTACTAGTAGTGCCTCGTAAGTTTCCAGCTCCAAATGAATACAGCTTAAAGCGATGGTATTCCGTTACAAAACGGTATAAAGCAATGACCAGAAGACAATTTAAATACGAGTGTGTTGTCTGCCTGCCTGCCTGCTTGCTATTCACGGGTTAAATTGACAGAGAATGTATTTCTCATCTATCCTGAAGTCTACATTAAAAAAAAAAAAATACTCCAGTTTGCAGGTAAATGGATGATATACAAAGACTTTCAAAGTTGACACATTTAAGCACCATCTTTATGGCATATGAGCTCCCTCCCAATCTACACTGAGTAAGCTAACAAATCTGTACAAGCTCCCCCAATCTAAAACCCCAACCAACAACAACAACAAGGCTTTTTCCTTTTCTTTCTTTTTTTTTATGTGCAAATCCCAAGTCAATTTTAACAAACAGCTTTTGTGTCACCATGTTCCAAAGCTGCATCCAATATGCTCCTGGGTTATGACTCGCACACGTTCTTGCATGATAGCCTTCGTTGGATAAGGTGGTATGCAAAGACGGTAAAAGCATGTATGTGATGACGGCAAACGGTCATCCGACTCCAGCGACTTGTAGATGTACAACTTTGAAGCCAAGCCACGAAACCCTTCTACCGGTAGATACTTCACTGATGTCCAAAAGAAGAGTAAAGTTTTCATCTGTTCCACGTTCAACTGTTCTACAACCTGCAATTCCCAAATATAAAGATTAAACAAAACTCATATTACAATCTTCTCGTTTCCTACCAATGAATCAATGGTATAGGAACAGGTTTTGAGGGTTTTGCATCAAATGGAGAATATACCGAATGCTTTGTCAAGTTATTGGATGCACTTACAAAGGACTTTGCAAAGAAGCTCCAGAATCAGTTATGGGAATACAAATGGGAACAAATGATATGTGGAAAGGGAGAGGCCGAATGATTGTTTCAATAATAATGAAGAGTTGGTAACAGTAAGGATAGAGGGATACGTAAACACGCATTTTACTTCCTAACTCTTAAACAACTTCACTCCAAAGTGTCTCAAGGTTTCCCACCAAATTCCTTCCTACCTTCCATCCTCCATTCCTTTTACCTCAATGACATGGGCTCTTTCCCTGTATTAGTGCTCTTTCTCCATCACAGATTCGTTCTATTCCTTCTCTAAAAGGGTTACCCAACCAAGGGATTTATTCTCAATATTTTCAGATTTCCCTTCAAATTGGATTGATCTCAATCATATTCAAAGTCTCAACTTTACTACAGCTCTTTTACACCTTGGTAATCTTATCAGTTACCACAGTTTGCCAAAGAAACAGTTATCTCCGAACTTCCCAAAATTTCTCTCCAGGGTGTTGCTAGGATATATACAACCCTAAATCTATAGTGCCTAGATATATCTACAGCAATTCAACACAATACTATAATTTAGTCAAGCGAACAGATTGTTTAAACCTTTTAACAGGAAAGGCCGATTTCGACATATATAAAATGTCAAAAGAAAAGAATAGATGGGTGGAGAACTCTATGAGTACAGTATGGTAAAAGACTAGCAATGTCTAGCCAGAAGTTTCTACATACCTCCCAAAACCAAACTATCTGAGGGTCAGTTTTTTTGTACCCATGATATTCGGTATGTGCCTTCCAATCTTGAACAGATATTTCCTCGCTTTCACTTCCATGCAACATCCAATCGAGCTCTTCCAGCTCTAAGCTCTCGAAAAAGGTTGTCCGAAGTTTGCTGTCACGGAGAATGTCAGCAAAACCTTCAGAAAAAGACGAAACTTGCTCGGTGATAGAAGTAACAAAATGTTGTTGAACAAGCAAGTGAACATATTCCGCACGATTCTTGCTGTTTAGAACAATGCCTTTCCCACCAAAACAAAGTTCCACGACCTTTCTTGATCCAAGCTCTTCAACTTCAGTAACAAATGTTAGCCCCAGCCCATCAGAATCCACAAATTCAGGATCCATCTCCAATATTTGTTTGCAGCTATTATAGATGCATGGATCTGCATTCTTTATATCTTCCACTGAAACACATTTTCCCGCTAATTGCAAGAAAAAGACACGATCCAGAACAACGCCAATGTGAATCTTGTGCATTAAAGCCAATGCAATTACCCTACCTGCGAAGCGGAAGTACCGAATGTGGAGGGGGTCTACCTTAGAGGCTGCACAAGGGATTCAATGCATCAATAACAAATGACAAAAACAAAAACTATGGCTACCAAAACAGTAAAATATAGGAAAACCATATGACGTAATTAAAGTTTACTGCTGCGATAGGCAGCGTGTATACAGCTATAACGATCTAATCAGTTAGTAAGATAATCTGAATGAACGACTAAATCATAAACAATGAGCAGGTTCAAGCAACCACGTTAAAAGCAATATCAGCACACTGGAGCATTTAAAATGGTATCCTAGCAGGGTGAAGCTCAACCTTAAGAAGAAATAAACACAAACAAGTACTTGTACACACAGTGTCACATCATAATGAACAAAATTCAGTACTTAAACAATGTCATGTGATCAGAAACTAGCTAACCCAAAATACAGTTGATGAACTTACGAACAAAATGATCTTTTGAAAAATGGACTCTACCTGAATACCCTTACCTCATCCCCAATGACCGACAACTGCATAGAACAACAACCCAAAAATAATGCAAACCCCTACCTGGTACACAATTTGCTTGAGATAGTGATCCAATCCGAATAGAATTTTGCAAGTAATATTTCAAAATAAATTGTGAAAAGCCTATTCAAATTGTGAGGATATTATGTAAGATAGTGATAATATAGCATAAGGAAAGACAGGAAAACAGAATAATAAGAGTATTGAACTTCGCGTGGCATTATGCATCGCTTGTTGTGCCTTATGCATAAAACGAATCAAAGTGCCTCGAAGCAATTCGACTAGTACATCACTAAGCCTTAAGTTTATGCACACACGAGGTGTTCCCGGAACCACTAAACTCAGAAAAGACTCCAAATTGACTTGATTTTGAATAATTTAAAAGCATACATCCGATTATCAACATATTTGATGACAAACCCATTCAGACGACAAAGAGACCATATCTTTGCAGGTCGCATAACAGCATATCAAAAACAAGTGTGCAACCCAAAACGACCTAAACGTCTATAACAAACCCAAAACAAACCGGAGGGTATAATACTCCCAAAGACCTATATGTGTCGCAACACATGGATGAAAACAGCCTAACACGGTAAAACATGCCCCACAGGCAAGAGCCTTATTCCATTAGGAAATGGTTCTTTTTTTATTTTTTACTTTTGCTTACTCGGACTGTTGACTCATATAAACATACATGTAGACGACAGTGTTTGAGCATATGTTGTCCACTTTTCAGCCCGCTTTTGCATATTCACCTTACTTACTCATACTTTATCTTTTTCATGACTTATGAGTGTTTGTTTTTATTTTCTTGTATCATAGCTCCTTTCTATCTTCCACAGCATTATCCGTTATCGTTCCGTGCATCTCCTAAATCTAGTTTCCCAATTTTCGGAGTTTCTATTTGTTTGATCTTGATCCAACAATGGTTCTTTGGAAACTGTTCTTTGTGTCCTTTTGAGATTTAGGCATTGTTTGGATAACCAAAACAAAGGAAAAGGAAGGGGGAGAGGAGCAAAGAAGAGAAAGGGAAGGAAGAAGAGGGGAGGGTGAGCATTTTCCTTCCAAATCTTACCTTGGTTGGAAGGAACAAATTTTAGCTTGGATGAGGGAAATGGAGGGATCTATTTTCCCTCCCCTCCAAACCCTGTCACCCTCATTTTCTAACCAAACAAGGAAATACGACCCCTCACTCTCCCTCCCCTCTCACCTTTCCTCTAATTCTCTTTATCCAAACACAACCTCAAGCTTTACTCGTGTCCACTCGAGCTTTTGATACTCCATAGCTACTACTAAAGTTTAAATAAGGCGGCTTAAAAATCTTCAACTAAACGGTCATTAATAATCAGAACATACTACGAAGCAATGATGCAGAATGCCCACAATAGCGTTATTTACCATAAGTAATATACTAACATTGTTCCTAGAGACAACAAAGTTAGGACAAGAAATTTATTACATATGCAAAAGCTACGGCAGTGCGGATATCTTATATTCTCAGCTTAAAAAGGCGAGCATAAGGCACACATAAGACATAGTAAGGCACTAGCCAAAATCTATGTTACATCGACACTTCACTCTGGGCCACACACTAGTTGTACAGTATATGGGTATGGATCCCATACTTGATACTTATTAGTCCCACTTCATCAATGAGAGTAAAGACAACATAAATCGAACGGAAAGACTATGACATATCACATATGTAATAATTTGTAGTTTTCAACAATTTTAGACCTTATATTAAGGTCCTCAATTCAATGTTACACTTACAATTCTAGATATCTCTCATTTACTATTTTCTCTGCATCCGTTTCCTCATTTTAGGGCATAGTTCCCGAGACTAAAAACATGGCAAGCCACACACTTGCATAAGTACCACTCACACGCCCAAGTTCGTGCAACATACGCTAAAATGCAACGGAGTGTTAAAAGTGAACCTTATTCACATGGGTAACAAGTTGTGCCTAGAGTAATGAGATATCCATTTTTATTTTTATTTCCAACTCTTTATGTTCATTGCGTTGCCATATTAATATTTTCTTACAAAATATCTCGCTTTTAAAATGGCGGTTTAGTTGCATAAGAATTTTTAAGCGCTGTTTCCACTTCGTTTGTGCCTCATCACCTTGAGCCTTCACCTGTCTAAGAGTGCACTATACCTTCAAAAATTAAGCTCATATGTGACGGTGAAATAATGATGAGCAACATCAATAGATCACAACGAAGTACAAAACCAACAACCAGTCTACCACACTGTCTTTCTCCCAAAATCAATGGGGGTTAGCTAATATGATTCATCGTCTTTTGTCCCAAAATCAATTGGAGTTGACTAATATGTTTCATCATTTGAAACCATCCATAGATATAACCACCACAATACCTAGGAAAAAAAATCAATAACTCTCCTAGCCAAAGCTCCAAATGCATTACATTTTCAGATTCAATGCTCGGAATATTTTGAGTCAATTTGATACCGGGAAGTTGTTTCAGTGACTTGGGGTTTATGAAGGTTTTTTTTTTTTTTTTTTTGAGTCAATTTTATCTGAAATTTTAGTATTTTCTTAAGGTTTATGACGTTTTTTTTTTTTTGAAATGCTTGATAAGTTATGGAACAATAAAATGAAGTATGCTGAAGTACTCTATAAGTTATGAAAAATTAAGATGAGGAGAATGAATCTTTAGTTCTTTATTTCTTATTGAAGATAGTCACAACCATGATAAAATCTCCTTGCCAAACACCAAGGCAATTATAAATTACCTATATCAATCGTTATGGTTTTTGCGTTGAGGGATCAGAAGGATACACCTAGAAGTGAATTAGAAAGAAGAAAGAAATAGAAAACCACAAAAGAAGAGAAAGTACTTGCCTGGATTAGGGTAAAACCTTCTACGATCCAAGGGACAGGCGACAAAAAGGGCATTTTGAGGATCAAAAATTGCTTGGGACACGAGGCAAAACCACTCTCTCAAAACGCCAGGACCTGTAGCTTCTTCATTTTTGAATTCCATAAAGAGACCAGCATGTAGAGAAGCAGGATCTGCACCAGATATATATTCAAAAGACTCGGCCAGCAGCTGAGACCTGTCTATTAACATCTCATGTAATTCCTCGTAATCTTCTCTCACCTCCGGAAACATCAGCATAACTAAATGGCGTCTGGATTCAAAGTCTAGGACATCCTTCTGCTCAAGAAGCCAACTGTGATCATTAACGCGGGAAGCATACAAAAGAACGAGAGAACGCACAACTGTCTTATTCTTTCTCAGTATGTTCCAGAACCAATCCTGAAAGCCAGGATAAAGAGGCGCAATACTGCTCAAATCCTTGAGGATAGGTAGATAGTGAAACCATCCATTTTGGCGAACGTCAACATCCTTTTTCTTCTTGTTAGCTAGAAGACCCCCCATTTTAGCAAGGCAGGTGTCGATCAAAGCGATCAAAGTGGTGAAGAGATCGGAAAGGCGATCAGCCTCTTCACGTACGAGGCAGTCCTTGCCTCGCCACTTAACCTTGGAAGCAAGCTCCTTAGCAATGAATGTGGAGATGGGCTGAAGAAAAGCAGAAAAGTCACAAACATCCCTAAGGGAAGGCCCAGTAGCAGTGGTGGAATTGACAGAGACGGACAAGTCAGCGACCAACTTTTGACCGATTTCAGAAAAAAAGGGGAAGAGATCTTGGAGAGCGACAAAGGAGATGTCGGGATAAGGAAGAGAGGAGTTGTGATTGGGCCTGCTGACAATGTGGACCTTGTCGAGGATCATGCCAAGAGAACTGCGACAGTGGACGTATAAGACATCGTCATGAGGGACAGACAACTTGAGGAGCCTACAAAACTCCAACAGTAAGGTAGCACAGTAACCGCAAGTCTCCCTGGCAGTACCACCAAAATCCTTGACAAAGGTGATAAAAGACCTAATGCAGTCGTCAGCACAGTCTTGGTTCCTTTTATCGGGGGACCTATACATCATAACCAAGGCTTGGGGAGCAGAGGCGTCGAGGAAAATCTTATAGTAATCGGACTTATAATGGAGGTTAGGAAATTGGGTATCTTTATCACGAGGGAGGGACATGAACTGTTCAAGCTTGAGTTTAACAGAAGCAGAATTAGGAGGAGGAGGAGGAGGAGATGGAGTTAAAGAAGAATCATTCTTACAGAGTTTAAAAATAAGATTAACCATGTCGGAAATAAGGCGCCAAGCCCTGGGATGATAAGTGCTACGCATACGGCCAACAAGCTGAAGACCAGAATCATTCTGAACACCACATGCTTCCAAAGTATCCTCACACTGTAGCTGCTTCCCCATATATATTAACCTTTGCTCCTTAACAGGTATTCCAGTCATCAATTCAATTCTTTCGTGGACCTTCTCAACAGTATCTCCCAAATTCCCTCTTAATACTAGTGTTTTACCACCTGATATCATCCTCACGAAAAACTGTAGCTCTACCCTCCCATTTCCCCCGCTTGATGATGTTGTTGCTGATGATGATGATGATGATTCTCCCCGGTATAATATTCTATTATTCTCCTTCTTACACTCTTTACTTTCTTCTTCTTCTTCTTGTTGTTGTGAATTAGGGTTCTTCCGCTGCCTTGACATCCATGTATCTTCTTCCGATGACATCATCAGATCGCACCCCTCTAGTTTCCTCTTTGATGGTACCACACTCCGATAATCAAAGTTTGATGCCCTACCCTCCCTATTGTTGTTCGTCCTCGACGGAGAATCCACCGCTGACATTGAATTCTTCTACACACACCGCCGATTATGATTATGATGATGTTGATGATGATTTTTATGACTGTAATTCTTGTGACGATTATAATTTATGATGATGATGATTTCGAATTTCATCAAAGAGAGAGTGTGTGCAAAACCTTAGATAGGGAAAACGATTACAAAAAGGAGGATGATCAAATACAGAAACAACTTGTAAAAACAAGTAAAATTAGGGTTTAGTCAAAATTGGGGGTGATGTATTAAATATTAGACTCAGTAAAAGACTGAAGGAAGGGAGGTGAAGAGGACGCAAGAAGGGGCAAAAATGAGAAAAAAAAAAAAAAAAAAACCAAAGAAAAGGAAAAAGAAAATAAAGGAGACGGGAGGAATGAGGACGTATATATAAAGTACGGAGTATAATACAGGGCCAGCATTATTTTTATTTTATTTTTTTTCGTCCGTGACGGACACTAAGGGTCCGTTTGGATTGAAGAAATTAGAAGGATATGAGGGGGGGGAGGAAAGGAGACATTTTCCTTTGTTTGGATACAAAATATGGAATGATGAAAATTGAGGGGAAAAGATTTGGAGGGATCAATTTTCCTTCCTCAAAGCTTAATTGAAATCTCTCCAAAATAGACAAAATTTGGAGGGAAAATAGTATCCAAATACCACTATTTCCCCTCTCCTCCCCTCCCCTCATTTCCCCTCCCCTCACTTCCTTTTTCCTCCTATTTTGCTATCCAAACACACTCTAAGGGTGTGTTTGGATTGAAGGAAATGAAGGGAAATGAAGAGATTGGGTTTTCATCGTTTGGTTAAAAAAAATGGAAGGAGGGAAATGGAGGTGAAGGGATCTAGAAGGATCCATTTACCCTCCTCCTCCAAGTGTAATCAAAATTTCTCTACAACTGGTAAGATTTGGATGGAAAATTTATCTAAACACCAACATTTCATTATCTCCCTCATTTTCCTTCCCCTTCCCTCATTTTCCTTCCCCTTCCCTCATTTTCTTTCCATTCTCCTTCCTTTCATTTCCCTTCCCTCATTTTCCTTCCTCTCTTTTTCCTTCCTATTTTGTTATCCAAACACACCATAAGTATTCATTAAAATGATACTAGAGTTTACAACAGACATAAGAGCGGAAGGAAAATGATCGACCCACATTCTAGTACCTATCTCCCAAGGTTGAACACGAACAAGCTCATGAGCAACTTTATTACCTTCCTAACACGTAAACGACCAAACAACAGACTCGAACTTGGATGCCAAGCCACGTACATCATCCAAAATTAAATGGAACGGACATTTACCCAACTCCATATTTTGAAGTGCCTCAATCACCACTTTGCAATCCCGTTCTACTTGAATTCGATTATACCCCTTTCAAGAGCTAAATCCAGTGCAAATGTTCAATCACCAAAGCATAAGCCTCAGCCTCCCTCAATTCCATTTACCCTTGATTCCTGCACCGTTGAGCACCACAACAACACGTCATTTTCATCCCGAGCTGCCACACCATAGCTTATCTTCACCTCATCAAAAATCCCATCATCCATGTTCAGTTTAATTACTCCCGACTCCGGTGGGCTCCACCTACACAACAACCTATTTTCACGCAACTCGTCTCCATCAGTTTTGCCAATCAGACCCTCCAGCTCCGTCATGATTCTGACGGCTCGATCTACAATTTCTACTACTCGAAATGCTACCCCTTCAGAGACCGATTCATTCTGGACTTTCCATATCGCCCAAACAACCACCATAAATCTCGACCTATTCGCTACAATTAATAAAGCCCACACTCCGACGACCCATTGTTCTACCATATCACCTGCCACATCCACCACCACTTCCAATCCCATTTCCTCCCAGCCCTTGAACACATGAAAACAATCCCGAAACAGGTGCAGGCCGGTCTCCTCACGGCTAGTGCATAGAAGACAGCAACATTCCGAGACTCCTAGTTGTTGTTGAAGACGGGATATGGTTGGTAACGCCTCCCGGCACCACTGCCAGACCATTAGTTTGACTCGAGGTAGAACAGGTTTCTCCAAAGCGTTTTCCACAAGCCTCTGTCATCGGAAGTGGACGTCATCTCCCGTCATCATTGAACGACGAATTTTAAGCAGATCGGACCGAGTATTCGTCGTTTATCTCCCACGTCCAGTACCACTCGTCCATGGGTTGTGATTTACTCAAACGAATTTGCAAAATGCGATCAGCCTCAAAGGGTAAGAAAACCTCTCTAATCAAAGGCTCATTCCAATGTCCCATATCGTCCATGAGATCGCAAACGCGCTCGAGATTTACTCCGTCTCTTCTAGTGGTAATAATCCTTTCACTTTGTGTATTGATACATGTTATTTATATACGTTTTATGCCCCCGGTTCAGTCGCATTTAGCTTGCATTTATTCGTATTTACTATGATTTTATGAGCTATATGTTATACTTCTCGATACTGCTGCCTTTTATTTACATTTTGCAGGTTTTTGTGGTTTTGAGCCAAAACCCGAGACAATTGGAGCATTTCGAGAATCAAGACCACGAGACCAAGCTCGAGCTCGCACGGGAGCTCGGGAAAGCAAGCCAAGGACCAAAGACATCTAAAGGATACGAGTTATAGGGCCCGAGAACAAGGGGGCCAAAGGAATAAAGGCCCAAAGCAAGACTTGGGCCAAGCTTAGAGGAAGCAAGAGAGCCGGCCCAACTAAGGGGTCAGGCCGGTCCAGCGGCAGCGGCCGGCGGTGAGAACACTACAGCGGTTTTTGATTTAATTCGTGATTTAATATTTGGAAACTATATAAAGGAGTTTAGGTCGGATATTTTGGGGGATGCTTTATTTTTACATTCAAAACCTTAGGTTAGCTTTTAGTTTTCTTTACTGCTTTATTTTCAAGATTGGTTTAGTGTTCAAGTTTATTACTTTGCAACTTCAGGATTCCTTCCAGGTTTTATTTTATTGCAATTACTCTTATTCATCATGTTTATTCTATTTGATTTAATTGTTATTGCCTTTAATATGTCTAGCTAATTTCCCAATTAGGGTTTAGGGGAATTTGTGACAATTGGTTCAGGAACATGTTTTAGGATTAAACTGGTTGAATAAATTGTGTACTTGATTTCTTTCTACGCGTTTTATTATCAATTGAATTTAGGGACGCCTTGATTGAATTGAACTTAGGTTGTTTCAGTTTAAGATCGAAAGCCTAATTGAAACTAGACTTGCGCGAGATTGATAAGTTGAATTTAGTAAGTTGCGAGAGCCCGCTAAATTTGCTTAAGGCTAAAATTGACTCGAGAGAGCGTTTTATAAACCTAGTCATTTGCGCAGTTATCGCTTCCTTCTTATGAACTTGAGTTCCTGAATCGTTGTCATAATGAACCCGATGCCCTAATCTTTCCTCTTATATATTTCTATTCATCTTTGCTTTTGCTTTAGTTTAGCTTAAAACAAACCTTTTTTTCACACCCTTGAGTTGAACCTGTTTTCATCTGCTTTAACTTAAAACTACTCCGTTTTTCTGTGGATACGATCCTGCTTGCCACTAGCTGCTGTTAGTTGTTTGTTAGTTGTTTGTTAGTTGTTTGTTAGGTTTATTTTGATTTCAAATGATCTGACTTAGTCATTGTGTCAATTTTGGCGCCGATTCTTGAAACGGCTTTAGTTAGTTTTAGTTTTTGTTGTGTTACAGGTTTTTCTCTCTTGTCTCAAGGAACCTAGTTCCTTGAGACCATTTTTAATTGTTTGCCTCTAGTTTTGTTTATGCGCAGGTCACCTACAGGTTTAGTTCCGTTTGAGCCTGAACACGAGCAGCGTTACATAGACTACGCAAGCAAGCTATTCCTATTGTTGATCTTAATTTCGAGGAAGCGTCACACTCAGAGTCCAGTGCTGCGCAATCGTCCTACGAAGAGGACACACCTCCCCGTACTCCGTTAACTTCACCGCCAGTGACTATGCCTAAACTTTCGAGTCACTCGCTTCCTAAAACGGAGTCCATACCTGATGGATTCACTATGCCCGCAACTCTGCAGGGCAACTTCGAGATTCGCCCCGCCTTTCTCAATTTGGTGGAGCGGAATCAGTTTGGTGGTTATCCCACCGAAGATCCTGGTCGGCATATGCAGATGTTTACCGACTACTGTTCTACTATTAAGCAGGCCGGGATCACGCAGGAGCAAATAAGGAGATCTTTGTTCCTTTTTCTTTAAAAGATCGAGCTCGTGAGTGGATCACGGACCTCGACAAGCTTGCTGCGGGTATTACTGATTGGAGAGGGTTAGCTCTGGCGTTCTATGCAAAGTTTTATCCTCCAGAGCGCACTAATCAGATGAGGAGTCAGATACAGGGCTTCAAGCAAACATTTGATGAGTCCTTTGCTGAAGCGTGGGAGCGGTACAAGAAGTTGATACGGGGATCCTCACCACGGGTTGAGCAGTGGTTGGTAATAATGACTTTTTATAATGGTCTTTATGCGGAGAGTAGAGCTATTCTAGATTCTGCTGCAGATGGTCGCTTTGCCAACAACGTCGATGATGACAAGGCTTGGGCGTTAATTGAGGATATGGCTGTTCATTCGGCTCAGTTCGTGAAGCCGCGAGGTAATTCACGGTCCGCACATGATGACCGTGATAAGGGGAGTATTTCTGCGCTCACTAGTCAGTTCTTTGCGGCCCATTTGCAGATTAGTATGATGACTGGTGGTGGTTCTTCTGGTGCCCATGTGAATGCTATCGCAGGGCACGACTTGGGTTATTCTACGAGGTATGCTGCGCCCCAGGAGCAGGTTTACGTTTATCAATCTTACAACCAAAACCTGCCCTATCAAAACCAACCCGGTTACGATCGCTCGCTCCTCTCATATCGTAACCAGAACGTCCTAAACCCAACCACCCAACCACCTCAAAATACCCCCTATCAACCACCCTACAAAACTCAACAACAACCCCCGTCTAACTACCAAAGACCCACCTACACACCACCACCACCTCCTACACAAGTACCCGATCCTATGGCCGAAATAAAGGCCATGATGATGCAGATGTCGCAGGTAACGATGGACGTGCAGAAGTCACAACAGATGATGCTGCAGCAAATGCAAAAGAGCGACCAAGCTAAAGACGCAGCTATTAAAAACTTGGAGAATCAAGTGGCTCAACTCGGCCGCCATGGCGTCACGACAACCGGTACCCTTCCGCTCAAGGTAATCCACCTAAATCTCCGCACGACCACGGCATGCGCGATTACGTTGAGAAGTGGGTCGATGTATGGTGACCCTATGAACTTAGAGGAAGAGGAGAAGGATGAGGGTCAAAACACCTGCACAACCGTAATCAGAGGTCTCGGTCGGCCGACCGGCCACGGCCGTCCAACCTACTGGACACATTCTTTGCGAGGAAAGATGATTCGGTGTTATTTACGGTGCAACTTCAACGCCCCCGATTCAGATTAAGCTTCCATTTCCTGGTCGCCAGCGAGGTGCAGAGCCCGAGGCCAAGTTCAGGAAGTTCGTCGACGTCATCAAGGCTCTTCAGGTAAACGTCCCTTTTATTGACCATGTGACTCAAATTCCTGCGTATGCTAAATTTCTGAAGGAAGTCTTAGCTCGTAAGCGTACGTTAGAGGATGTGTCGACTGTAGCTTTCGTGGGGGAGGCTAGTACTAGACTGCAGGGTAATAAACCCCCTAAGCTTAGTGACCCTGGGACATTCTCTATTCCCTGCTCCATAGGTAGGTTTGTGGTCAAGAATGCTTTATGTGACCTTGGAGCGAGTGTGAGTATCCTACCCTACCCTCTGTACCAAAAGATGAACTTGTCAGCTTTAGTACCCACTCACATTACTCTTCAGATGGCTGACCGTTCCGTAAAGCGTCCCTTGGGAATCCTACAAGACGTCCCAGTACAGGTTGGAAAGTTCTTTATCCCTGTCGACTTCGTAGTAATTGATATGCCCGAGGATGTCCACATTCCTATCATTTTGGGAAGACCCTTCCTGCACACTGCTGGTGCAGTTATAGATGTGGGTAATAAGACGATAGCCTTTACGGTGGGGGGAGAGAAGTTGACCTTTACCCATTCTGATACCCCGCGTTCACCCATGCGTCTCGAGTCAGTTTATTCTATTGATTCTGTACCTCCGTCTCACTCTACTGGAGACACTTTGGAGGTTTTGCATGTCTCTTCCCTTTGTGCAGATTCTTCACAGGATAGCTGCAAGGATGGTTTGGGAGAGGAAGTTCTTGACGGTGATATCTCTGACGCCTTGATGTGGGAATAGAGGACCCACAGTCGAACCATTTCGTGATCGAGGGCCTACGATGATGGATTATGCTGCGCTACCTAGAGCTGGAGGAGTTTTATGGCGAACGGAAGCTGTTTCGCCAAGTGAAGCTGTTGCAAATGGCCAACGACCTTGGCCTGCTTACACCTGATACTTGAAGCTTTGAAGAGTCGTGCGGGACTGTAAACCAGCGCTTCCGGGAGGCAACCCGATGACGTTGTAATTTCATTTGCATTTGTACTTTGGTTTGCTTTGTTTTTTTTATGACTTTTGGTTTTTATCGAGCGCGCGAGGACGAGGGTATTATTTTATGATTTTTAGCGCGCAGGTACTTATGGCCTTTTGGGTCCTTAGTATGTTCAAAACGCTCACGAGGAAGGGCCTTAGCCGGCCAACCGGCTGCCGGGCCAGGACCGGAGCCGTAGCTGAAATTTGAAACAGAGGAAAAAACGCGAAAAATTGAAAAAAGGGGTGCCAGCCGGCCGGCCGGCTGCCGGTCTGGACCGGCCCCCAGGTTCTGCTACTTCGTTTTGTTCCTTCTTGCGTGCTCTGCCGAAGTACTTCATCGTTGGACTGATTTGGACGCATATATGTGGATTTTAGCCGCACTCCATGATTGACTTCGGTTTGGGGGAGCTCCGACTTTATAATGTGAGCACTCTTTACCCCTTTTACCCTCTTTTCTCGTCTTTGTTTTCCTACTCCCGTATGTTATCTTGTCCTCCTCTGCTTTTGTGGTTGTGCTGTTTTCCACATTGAGGACAATGTGTGATTTGGTTTGGGGGAGGGAAACACTTTCGCGTTCATTAGTTCGTTTGCTTTTTATTCTTGTGTGCATTTATATAAAAATCCCAAAAAATCATTAGTTCGTTTGCTTTTTATTCTTGTGTGCATTTATATAAAAATCCCAAAAAATTCAAAAAATTTACAAAAATACGAGTCTTTTTGGTCTGCTTTGTCCAGTTTGGAGAATAGATTAGTGCATTGACTTTGATCTTTAGTATCTCCGATTCGACTTTCTATCGTCGTAGCTGCGCTATATGTTTGTTTCCTATTAATAGATTGCGAGTCTCAAACACTAGCCCACTTGTATCTGCTTAATTCTTATCGCTTTTCGTTTGTTTACTTTCGACTTTGACATTCGAGCTTGGCAATGGTTTGTGGAACGGTTGGTTTGTTGGTTTGTGGTTTGATTGGAAAGATTCATTTTTATGTTGGAGCAATGCTTCGATGCTCTCGGAGGGGACTCATTGATTTGGGTAACCACAGTGGCCATGAATTTGGTTGCGACCGGGAGTATGAGCAATGATGTAACCCTTAAGGAAATATGTGTACCCGAGCGCGATCTTTACCGAGTGAATGTCAAGCTAAACGGTACTACATACGAGGGATGCTCCACATTTGCAAAAGAAAGAAAAGAAAAAAAAAAGAAAAAGGAAATGATTTGGAAAGATTGGTTGAACGGAAAGTGGTTTGTACGGTTGGCCTTGCTTGAATTGAAAATGTCGTCAGTTTTACTTTTGCGTAAGCGTTAGAGGCTAGTAATACGATGTGGTGTGAATGATTGAGACTTGTGCTCTATTTTCGGTGAAATAGTCTATGGTTGTATGTTTATGTGCATAGGTCGTCCACTTTGAGATACTAGCGTGATTAGTTCGTGTCATTTTGATTTTCTCCGACGCTGTTTGCTTGAGGACAAGCAAAGGTTTGGTTTGGGGGAATTTATACATGTTATTTATATACGTTTTATGCCCCCGGTTCAGTCGCATTTAGCTTGCATTTATTCGTATTTACTATGATTTTATGAGCTATATGTTATACTTCTCGATACTGCTGCCTTTTATTTACATTTTGCAGGTTTTGGTGGTTTTGAGCCAAAACCCGAGACAATTGGAGCATTTCGAGAATCAAGACCACGAGACCAAGCTCGAGCTCGCACGGGAGCTCGGGAAAACAAGCCAAGGACCAAAGACATCTAAAGGATACGAGTTATAGGGCCCGAGAACAAGGGGGCCAAAGGAATAAAGGCCCAAAGCAAGACTTGGGCCAAGCTTAGAGGAAGCGAAGCCAGGCCCAACTAAGGGGTCAGTCCCGGTCCAGCAGGCGGCCGTGGTACCGAGAACACTTTCTGGCGGTTTTTGATTTAATTCGTGATTTAATATTTGGAAACTATATAAAGGAGTTTAGGTCGGATATTTTGGGGGATGCTTTATTTTTACATTCAAAACCTTAGGTTAGCTTTTAGTTTTCTTTACTGCTTTATTTTCAAGATTGGTTTAGTGTTCAAGTTTATTACTTTGCAACTTCAGGATTCCTTCCAGGTTTTATTTTATTGCAATTACTCTTATTCATCATGTTTATTCTATTTGATTTAATTGTTATTGCCTTTAATATGTCTAGCTAATTTCCCAATTAGGGTTTAGGGGAATTTGTGACAATTGGTTCAGGAACATGTTTTAGGATTAAACTGGTTGAATAAATTGTGTACTTGATTTCTTTCTACGCGTTTTATTATCAATTGAATTTAGGGACGCCTTGATTGAATTGAACTTAGGTTGTTTCAGTTTAAGATCGAAAGCCTAATTGAAACTAGACTTGCGCGAGATTGATAAGTTGAATTTAGTAAGTTGCGAGAGCCCGCTAAATTTGCTTAAGGCTAAAATTGACTCGAGAGAGCGTTTTATAAACCTAGTCATTTGCGCAGTTTATCGCTTCCTTCTTATGAACTTGAGTTCCTGAATCGTTGTCATAATGAACCCGATGCCCTAATCTTTCCTCTTATATATTTCTATTCATCTTTGCTTTTGCTTTAGTTTAGCTTAAAACAAACCTTTTTTTCACACCCTTGAGTTGAACCTGTTTTCATCTGCTTTAACTTAAAACTACTCCGTTTCTCTGTGGATACGATCCTGCTTGCCACTAGCTGCTGTTAGTTGTTTGTTAGTTGTTTGTTAGGTTTATTTTGATTTCAGCGATACGACTTAGCTGTGTCATGTATCCGCTAGCCAGACATCGTATCAGATGAGTTTAGATTTACCATCTCCTCTACCCTTTCGTGATCCCTTTAGTAAGACACTCCTTGTTTACCAAATGCTCCTCCATGTGTAGTTCAGGTTCGTCCCTAACGTGGAATCAAGAAAGGTCGAATTAGGGTAATATTTCCTAAAGAAGATTTTTGACGCCAAAATATCACATCCCATGCATAGGCGTCGAGCTTGTTTCCCAAGAAGAACTGAATTGAAAATCCCGTAATCACAGAAGCCTATATCCCCATCTGCTTTTACTCTACAAAGTTTCTTCCACGCGATCCAATGCATCGTCCTTTCTCCACTCTTCTGTCCCCACCAAAATTCTGACAGTAACTTTCTTATCTCATCACAGAAGGAAGCGAGAATTTTAAACACACTCATCACGTAGGTAAGGATAGATTGGGCCACAGCCTTAATCAAAACCTCCCTACCCGCCGGCATTACTATAAACCCAAGGTTACCCAACGATATACCGTATATGTCTATTATCTCAACCCCCGTTTGCTTGTCGAGTTGGCTCCCTCAATTTGTCACTTCTGTGTCTTTGGTTTTTTTTAAAAGGTAAATTTAGTAAAGGGTAAAATAACCTAACATTTATCTAAGTGTTTTGAAAATAATTCAACTTTAAATAATTCAATTTAATATGTTTTAGATTATACAAATGTTGTGACAATTTTTTTTTTAGAGAAATCTTCCAAAATCTTGTACAAATATATACAAAACATTTTCTAAAAGTAGCCTTTTATAAGACGTCTTAAAGGTAATTTACTCATATAAAGAGGAGTATTACTTAATTTATTGACTTATTGATCACATATTGCAAAAGCAATTATATAAAAATATGAAAGAGCATCTGAATGGTGAGTTTTCTCAATTTTGAGGCCTATTTCATTCTACAAGTTATTTTGAGATTGTTCATATATGTATAATGATAGGTTCAACATAATTAAGATAACTTAAGTTTATTGTCTACCTTTAAAGGGTGAGTTTGAGTTTTTTGTGATGCTTTGGTGGTTTTAATTAATTTTCTATAGAGCTATTTGTTTAAGTTGTAATGGATATAAGTTATTTTTTTAACTATCAATAATGATGTGTGGGCATGCATCAATGTTTTTGAGTGTCTGATTTCGATATGCTTCGCTCATGAAAGGTTTTTCCTAACGATCATTTATCCTAATTTGTTTAGTTGTTACGTTTTTAGTAAAGGTGTGTCTAATACTATGGTGGAATAAATTAGACATTAAACAAGATCGAATCATATGCAAACAAATTCAAGTTAGAAGATTATATCCTCGTAACGTGATTTCCCCCGGTATGTCGAGATTAACCCAAGAACTTCAAATGTTGCTCCTCAATTAAAGATTTAAAGTCCACTATTACTCTCGGATTCCTCCTCCTTTGATTTACTAGAACTGTAGAAGAACAATGGAACTTATGTGTTTAGGATCAAGCTCTAAGCTTGTGGAAATTATGGAGCAAAATCGGGCTTTCTCTTCCCTTTTTTTAACTATCAATAATGATGTGTGGGCATCAATGTTTTTGAGTGTCTGATTTCGATATGCTTCACTCATGAAAGGTTTTTCCTAACGATCATTTATCCTAATTTGTTTGGTTGTTACCTTTAAAGGGTGAGTTTGAGTTTTTTGTGATGCTTTGGTGGTTTTAATTAATTTTCTATAGAGCTATTTGTTTAAGTTGTAATGGATATAAGTTATTTTTTTAACTATCAATAATGATGTGTGGGCATCAATGTTTTTGAGTGTCTGATTTCGATATGCTTCGCTCATGAAAGGTTTTTCCTAATGATCATTTATCCTAATTTGTTTGGTTGTTACGTTTTTAGTAAAGGTGTGTCTAATACTATGGCGGAATAAATTAGACATTAAACAAGATCGAATCATATGCAAACAAATTCAAGTTAGAAGATTATATCCTCGTAACGTGATTTCCCCCGGTATGTCGAGATTAACCCAAGAACTTCAAATGTTGCTCCTCAATTAAAGATTTAAAGTCCACTATTACTCTCGGATTCCTCCTCCTTTGATTTACTAGAACTGTAGAAGAACAATGGAACTTATGTGTTTAGGATCAAGCTCTAAGCTTGTGGAAATTATGGAGCAAAATCGGGCTTTCTCTTCCCTTTTTCGCTCCTCTCTTTTGTGCTGATTTTTGGTGTGTTTTTGTGATGAAACTTGCCGTTAAATATCGGCCATTTTTATCAAGATTATGTTCAACATAATCATTGGTAAAGGACCAATAAGAACACTAATTCTTGTGTAAGTCAGGACTTACAATAAATTATTGTAAGTCCGTCTCATTTGTACCCGATTATATAGCTTTTGTACTATTTAAGTGATAATTATGATTAATTGTTATTAAATTTTTTTTAGTATCTCTTTAGTGACTTTAGTAGATTTGTTTCATGTTTTTGTACCCTTTTAACTGCAATTTGTACCTTGGTCTCACATTAACTTAGTGTAAGTTCAGCCTTATAGGAGAATTACTACAATAAGAAAAGCATGCACAAAAGGAGTCAATCACATGACATGCACAAGTGACCAATGCATGCATCCTTATGTGCCACTTGTCATGCATGCACGAGTATGGCACGCATCACGAGACTGCTTTCGAATCTACTATAAATTACGGTATAAGCACAAGTTCTCAGGTTTAACCCGAAAGTTAAAGCACTAATCTAATTATGCCAAATAACCATAAATCAATCCATTAGGGTGCCGTTGTGTGACCCAATTGGACCGAACTAAATTGGCAGAACATTCTAAATATTCAGATAATAAGCGGCCTTTAGCAAGACATTATGACCACTCAGTTTATCCGATTATCATAATCTCATATTTGGTTTAATGCACAATTGTTGACGGACACCTACTATCCCCAACATTTAGGCCTATGGTTCCTTTGATCGTAGCGTCTATTTACTAAGATATAAAAATTGATAATCACAACAACAGATTTTATTCATACTACCTATTTTTGTTAATAGATACGATTATAATTTTGAATAGTTTTATATATATTAGTGTGCAGGTTATTCGTGTTAATTTGGTACTGTAACTGTAGTAACTGACTTTGACATTTGGGTTCGTTGTTCTTACTTAAGCTAAAAGTACAAAGCCTTGTTATTAAAATGGTGGGTGAACTCCGTTATAAACACGCCAGATCCTCTTAACTCTACCGATGTGGGATATCCAAACTTTGGGGTGTTATAAACTCCCCCACTTAAAGAACACAGCGTCCCCGTTGTGCCTTCAAGCGCAGAATCCTCCCCGGTGGGTGACTCGGGTACTCTTGACCACATGCTCATCACACGGTCGTAGGGTTGTTCTGATACCATTTATAACAACCCAACCCACCACAGTCATAATACACCCCACCTAGATGGTGAGATGTACACTTTTGGCCCATTATCCTCATTTAAGCCCAAAAGCACAAAGCCTCGATTCTAAGATGATAGGTTAAATCCCTTGTAAACACATCAAATCCTCTTAACTCTACCGATGTGGGATATCCAACCTTTAGAGTGTTACAGTCGGGAGCAACCATTACCATGCAAATATTTTTATTGTTGCAAAATAATCATGGTATGATTCATACTGTCGATTTAACTATCTACTTAATTTCACTTTGATTTACTCTTGGTCATAGCCTTCGTCATAAACCTCATAGTGTATGATAAGTCGTTAATGCATGTATCATTTGATAGCATGTATCGATTCCACTATGTTGATTACAACGATTCATGTCAATCATGAGCTCCTTTGAGGCCTATCGACGTATAAGGTGTATTGTTCTGCTTTATTATTTGTTGTTTGTACAAATACTCATAATAGGCTTTTAGCGATGTTATATAATTTCAAGCCAGGGACGGAGCCATTAGTAGGCTCGGCGGGCTCAAGCCCGGGTAGGATTTTAAGAATATATAGTTAATGTAGGAGCAAGTAGACAGCATATTGATAATGGCTTAGTGGTAAGAGCCGTCACCTTGGACTTGAAGGTGCAAGGTTCGACTCCTACCGGCTGCATTTTTTGTTTTTATTTATTTCTTTTACCTTTATATCCATATGTGTTTCGTTTTATTTTATGGAGATTCATTAAATTGTTAGTAATTATTTGTACTTCAAGTTCCGTTGTGTTTATTTATGGCGATTTCACTACTTTTGTTTGTAACGTTTTTAGTACAAGTTGATTCGTGTTTATTTATGGTGATTTTTCATTATTTTTTTATTTTATGATATCATAAGAAGATTTATACTCGTATATATTTTATAAGTTTCTTTTTTATTACTTCCCTTGAACATTATATTTTGAGTATACTCCTTATAAGTTACTCCATAAATTAACCACAAAATTTCTCTATTGGTACTGTTTTTATTCCATTTACAATTTTATCAACTCAATTTCTTAACTTTTCATAATATTCTATGAAGGTTCTTTTAGTTCTTTTTTATTATGAGTTTTCATGATATAAAATGAAACGTAGTGTAATTTTTTCTTTGTTTTCCATCCCCATTTGTAATTTTTGTAACTACAGAATAATTTACGATATATATTTGTTCTGTAAAATATTACTCCGTATAAATCAAATAATTTATCGAAATATACTCCATGTGTGATTTTGTATTATGTCATCACGGACTTATCATAATATTGACCTAACTTCATCCCTACACATAGTAATTGACCATATTAGACCTTTTAATTTCGCTAAATGTTTGGGCCCTGGTTAAAATCGGCTCCTGGCTTCGTCCCTGTTTCAAGCATTATTTTCAATCTGTTTCTTGTAACATAACTGATTGATATTCTACGGACAATGCAAAATTTGTAAAAAAGTAAATCGCCTTTAATTTTAGATGAGAATTTATTAAATGTTAATGACATTGTTAATTTGGAGGACTTCGTCTCTTCTACAGACTACAGTCCAATTCCAATCGTGACGAGATTTATCAAACTTCATCCATATTTGAGACACATGTGAACAATTAAATTGTAGTACGATAGTTATTCATGATAAGGTTGTGAGTAAATTTTATGCAAGATAATATTTTGCTAATAAAATTCTTTGATGTAAGGCGCATTTTGTACAATATTAAAACGGTCTATGTCTGTAAATTATTCAATTAGGCATTATCGCTTGTTAAATATTTGAAGTGTTTTTAAGGGCAAGTTTTTGATATAGAGTGTTTATGTCATGCCACTACTTTCATCATAAAAATCGTTGCGTGGTCCTAAAATATGAAGGAAATCATCTTAAAGGATGAAGTTATAATACAAATAATCAACCCATCTTAAGTGCGTAATTAAAACAAGCTAAGGCTAAATATGAGGATAATTGGGTTGTAAATTGAAAATAAACTCTAAATTAAGAAAACACCATAGATACATGCATGGTGACACAAGTAAGTAAGATCCCCTTGATTTTAGAGTCTTGCTCACTAATCCCAAACCACCAAGTCTTCCGCTCAACGCGTTACAAACACCTATAAAATATATGTCACCATTGTACCTTATATTTTGATAATTAAACTTGTCATAATAATACGGAGTAGTAATTAATTAATAGCAATAATAACTCCCAAATTAAAATGAGGATGACACAGTGGTTGATGATGATGATGATGGTTGTATATATGGTGGCAGTAAGAAGCTGGGCAGGCAGGCAAGGGGAAACATTAGGAGGATATACGTCCATAACAGACTTGGACGACGAGCACGTTCAAGACATCGCAAAGTACGCAGTTACGCAACATAACCTCAAAGCGGGCACTCATTTAGAGTACCTCCAAATACTTAGTGTTGAGTATCAGGTGGCAGCAGGTAACAACTACCACCTTTTCATCTCTGCCAAAGATCAAGACCACTCTGGTGCTGTCAATAGTTTTGAGGCGGTCGTTAATGATAAGCCATGGCAAATCTCCAGAACTCTCACATCGTTTAACGTTGCTTGATTACAATTTACACATAATCCACACCATACAAGAAACACCCTTTTTTTTAGGCTTATATTTCACCTCTTATATTCACCAATACCTACATATACGTAAGAGGTTTTGTGCTACTTTATCTTTTTTTTTTTTTTTTTTAATTGACTACTGCTTAGTTAGCGTTGCTTATTTGCATTTTTGTTAATACGGAGTATAATTGTCGTTTATGATTCAATGATGAAATTTATATGGAACATTATGTTGATTTTGCCTGCTAGAGGAATAATTATACTTCCTCCATTCCAAATTAATTGTCCCCTTTCCACTAAATTTTTTCCCAAATTACTTGTCTACTTTCTATTTTTAGTATGTTTTAACAAATAATTTTCAAAATTTTCTCATTTTCATTACCATCCCTTAAATCATCCCAAAATAGAAAGGGGACAATATGAATATGACTCTGATCCTTTATGTATTTTCAATGTCAAAAATTTGTCTCTTCTATATGGATGAGTTGTCTTTATATTCTATTAATAACCTTTATTTTTGAATTTGAGGGTTAACTATAACATGATAAATTAGAGTAATAAAGAAATTTTCTTATTTATCAACTTAACATTAAATACTCTCTGACTCCGTAAGACGTACTATATGAGCAAAGAAACATACACACACAAATCAAAGAGAAGTGATTGAACATATATATATATATAAAAGGGTTAATTGGATATAACCCCCTTTTATAACACTTTTTTTTTTAAATAACCCCCTTTTATGTTTTTTTTTCTACTTAACCCCCTTTTAAGACGATTTTGTTTTTAAATCACCTCCCTTATCGGAAAAAGTCACCTTAAAATGAGATATTTCGGCCAAATTCAAATTTTGAATGTTTTTTTCTTTTTTTAATCCATATTTTACCCTTCCCTATTTCTCTTTTATGCTTATTTCAACTTTAAAAGTTGAATAAAAAATTTGATAGATTGGTTATTGCCGTCGTGCCACCGCCAGCGCCCCACCACCACCAAATCCGCCACCATTAACCATCGTCTCTTTAATCTCAGTGCATATAAAATTTGAATTTTTAGGTATGAAAATCTCAGATCTAAGACTCATTTTTTAAAAATCTTACTTGAAATATTTTTTTTTTCTTTTAAATATTACATTTTTTTTTCAGATCTGGTTTTTTGGGCGACGCCGCGACGGTGATGGCAGATGGTGAGAGTGGTGGTGGTGGTGAGGCGGGGTAGGTGAGGGTGGTGGTGGTGGAGGCAACACGAAGTAGGTGAAGGTGGTGGTGGCTTGTTGAATGGTTAGTGGTTTATGTTAGTGGGACCAGATGTAGGATGGATTGATTCTACCCAAGTCATGGACTCAAATTCATTGTTATGAGTATTAAAGCTACACTCGTAATGGACAAAAGTTTCACTTGTATTAAATAGCAATTACATTTGTAATATAATAAGCTTACACTCATAAAATACTAAGTATATAAATGAATCAATTGCGAAACACTACCTTACAAAATCCTCACTTTGTGAGACACTCCCTTTGATTATTTTTTTTGCGAATTCCTACCTTTAAAATTTTAATTTTGTAAGACACTACCTGAATTGCCCTTCCGGCCAAAAAAAAATCAAATTTCCGATATTGACTTGCATAGTCACGTGACTCTTTCCACTATATTTTATTTTCCCCCCTTTATTACAAGATTTCATGTTTTTTAGAGAAAATGTAACTATCTTTTGGCAAAAATTAAATTAAAACTAAGGTAGTGTATTGCAAAGAAAAATTAAAACTAAGGTAGTGTTTTACAAAGAACAATATAACAAGTCACGTGACTATGCAAGCCAATATCGAAAAATTGGGTTTTTTCTGCCGGAAAGTTTAATTTTGGTAGTGTTTTACAAAAAAACAAATTTTAAAGGTAGGAGTTTGCAAAAAAAATAATTAAAGGGAGTGTCTCACAAAGTAAGTATTTTGTAAGGTAGTGTTTCGCAATTGATTCTATATAAATTCAAATTTTTATCTACAGTTACACTCTTAAATTTGTGACATCATTTCATGTTTAATTAGTGATTACAATTGATATTTAGATTTGTCAAATTAATAAAAGTCATACATAAATTGGAAAACAAAAAGGACGTAGGTAGGGATAAGGGAAAGACAGTCAACACTTGTAGGCGTGAGACTGAGTGATGCCACTACAGTGCAAGACCCAATTAGCCACTAGCTTAGGTCAACTTGGTGATGTGTGAGAGACTGAGAGTTAAGCAATTCAATAATTTAATTGGTGGGAAGACCACAAACAAAACAATATGTGTGAGCAAAGATCTGGACATTTGTTAGGATTTGATGCAAGCTAAGGTTATTAAGTTGAAAATTCAGAAATTAAAAAATAAAATGGTTGAGAAGTGGGACCCATGAAGAATTTTCAAAGTATGAATTTGAACTAGATGGCAAAACTGAGTATGAGTTTTGTATGATCGAGTTACGACTACTACCTACCTACAGATTATACGAGTTATATGTATTGAGTATTTGAGTTTTAAGCACGATTTTGTGAGTATATGACTTAGGTGTCGTTTGGTTTGTATGGGAAATTTGTTCATGTAGGAATTTACAATTTACAAGATTTAGCTTCCCCTATAAAATTTACGAGACTTACGGAAAACTTATTTGGTTGACATGTAGGAAGTTAAACTTTCTATGAATTAACTTTCTACAATTTGATTGACTGTGATTAAAAACTTTCCATATTTTTGTATAAATACCATTATATCCTTAAATGTTTTTTTTATAAAACTAAGTGCTTGTTTGGTTGACATAGGAATTACAATCCTATATGTTTCTGGTAGAATATGCCAGAAGAGATACTTTACCCAAGCTATGATGATATTTCATGTAATTATTCCTGGTTTAAACTTGGGGCCTTCTGATGACGTAGTAGTCGCTAGGTCTGCCTGGCTTTGCTCCATGGATGGACCTACAAAACAACCCCTCGGGCGGGTTTGCCTCTCCCGAGAGCCTCCCGCCAAGTCGGCCTCAGATATCGCTGTATGTATGTAAATATGAGTATAATAGTGAGAGAATCAGAATAGGGTTTTTGAGTCAAGAATAGATCCCCTTACCTTGCTCCCTGCAGGGGTATTTATAGACTTTAGGCCTTTTTTCGCAGATTAGGCCTCTTGCCCTGATATCCTAATATTCTAATATTTATTGTTTTATACTGCGTGAGCGTAGTGGACATTCGACCCCAACAATGCCCCACCGACTCGCATAAATGCACGTGTTCGGTCCGGTCTGGTGGTCGAATGGAATACGCTTAAACCGCGATCAGGCGATGTACGCCAATAAGATCCCCAGAGAAGGAATCCGTGAAAGGAGGCGCTTTATAAACTTACAGTATCGCTGGCACTGAATATAGGCTAAGCATCGGCTAGGACGCCACGGACGGGCGTCAGCGGCCAAGGGTGGCGCCGAGAGCACACACCGGGAATACAAAGCTAGCTACAGACGGAGAAAGTCGCTACAGAGCCAGAGGTCAAGCAAGGATTGAGGATGTCACGCGGCGACGGTGACGCTGAGAGCACACATCGAAATACAAAGCTAGCGGCCTGACGGAGAAAGTCGCGCACTGAGGGTCGAGGCTAGCAATACTTGATAAAGTTTGCAGTGTTTGCTATTTCATACTTAGTGTACTATCATTCATTAATCACTTCTGAAATTTTCTCTTTGTGACTACTATAGAGTAGAGCGCGGCCATGCCCCTACTGATAGTTATAAGCGTGAGAAATGTTCTCAGTTCCCTGCCACCGCAGATTCACTAGTTAGTTCGCTTAGTTTCTTAACACGCCACTAGGTTTCCTTTGACCAGTAGTGATCTCTCCGACAAACAGTAGTGAGTATTCCCATGTTTGGCATGGTATTTGTCCAGCGCGTGGCCAAGGCCTTCAAAATCGGTGTCACCTGCCCGTTATGGTCGCAGGCGGGCTTAGCTGATCTTTCCATTTATGGTTGGCGCTACCTGTGCCATACGACCGCGGGTGGTCTTATTCGACTTTCCGGGGGACGCCGTGAATCGTGCCAGGCACTTATGGCCGCAAGTGGTCTTGCCTCTGACTTTCTTTTTCCTAGTTAGTGCCGTTTTGCAAGACCGTGGGCCGCAGCGGTCTTATTTAACTTTTTCGCTTTATGGTTAGTGCCTGCGAGTGCGCGCCTTAGCTAACTTTCTTATCTTCTAGTTAGTCTCGCTTTGTGCAAAGCGGTCTTCCTAGCTTTTTCTTCTTGCCAGTGTTCATGACCGCGGGACTTTCAGGATCGTGCCACCCGTGGGCGGTCTTATCCAGCCTTTTCATGTAAAAGTAACATCGTGATTGATGGTCGCCCGGTGGTCTTATCTAGCCTTTGCTTTTTCTCGACCGGGTTACTCAGTGCACTATGGTCGCAGTAGACTTACGCAGCCTCTTATCATTTTGACTCAGAAATGATGATGCGCCAAATTTTTAAATGGGGACGTATCTGGCACTATGGTCAGCAGTGCATTTATGCCACCTCGACATTTTAATCGGGTCAGAAATGCACTTATGCCAGCTTTAACATCTTTGGGTGGGATCAGCCGCTCGCACTATGGTCAGCAGTGCACTTACGCCACCGACATTTTGGATCGGGTCGTAAAGCAGACTTATGCCAATAACATGTCGGGCCGGGGCATTCGTACTATGGCCACAGCATTTATGCGCCTCGACATTTTGACGGGTCAGAAATGCTTATGCCAAATTTAAATGTCGGACCAGGGTCGCTCTGGGCACTATGGCCGCAGTACTCTATGCCACTCAATTTGGATCGGGTCAGAACAGTTTATGCCTTTTAAAATCTTTGGGATCATTTGTCTGGGCACTATGGCCGCAGCACGATGCCGCCTCGACATTTTGGACCTGGGTCAGAACAGACTCTACGCCTTAACATGCTCGATTTGGGTCCAGGCACTATGGCCGCAGCAGACTATGCCTTACATTTTGACTCAGAACAGACTTTACGCCAAATACCTTAAACACTGACTCGCCGTTGAAAGACTATGGTCACAGAGCACTTACGCTTCACCGACATTTTGGACTCCAATGGGTCAGAACAAAGCTTATGCCCAAATCTTAAATGCCGGATCGTACCGCTCGGGCACTATGGTCAAGCAGACTGCAAATTTATCGACATTTTGGATCGTCAGAAATGCTTACGCGCAAACTTTAAATGCTGACTCTGTGGTTCAAGACTTTATGGCCGCAGTTTAGTGCCGACATTTTGGACTCAGAATGCACTTACGCCAGCCTTAACACGCCGGACTGGGGCTGTCCGCATCTACCGCGTGCAGATTCTACGCCTCGACATTTTGGGATCGGCCCAAATGCGCTTACGCCAGCCTTAAAATGCTGACTGGTGGCTGTCTCAGCACTTATGGTGCAGCACTATGCCAGCCTCGACATTTTGACCTGGGGCTGAACATGCACTTACGCCAATATTTAACATGCTGGACTGGGGCTGTCTGGGCACTATGGCCGCAGTGCATTTATGCCGCCTTGACATTTTGGATCGTCAGAACAGTACTTACGCCACTTTTAACATTTGGTCGTAGGGGATTCCATTTACTGAGCCACCACCAAGTGCGGAGTGGTCTTACCCACTTCTCGTTTGGTCTGAGAGCCATTTTAACCCCGCTAAATTGTTAAGACAAAATTTTCAAAAATTACATATTTCAATCGATAAATACGATTATTCGGGCTCTCTGGGGTAGTCCCCCTCCTTCTGCCATCTCTTTGTGTGACGCACTGCCTAAAACAAGACAGAGATGGGCATAATATTTACTCCTATCTTTCGCTTTTTGTAGCTCAGTGCTTTTGTAAATAAAAATGGCTTTCCAAGAGCCTTTCAGTGGAGTTTGTGAGAGTGGATGACTATGTAATGGCTTCGATCGCTTTGACGCATATTTTTCGCCGTTTGTCATCCATGTTTCTCCATACTCCTGAAAAATTAATACCAAAAATTGATAAGGATACAACCGCTCTTGATTGTGTTAGTACATTAATTGTATATACATGGCCATACAAAAAATCTACAATCTCACTTTGGATATGAGCAATTATATTACTCTATTCCTAGCCCAAAATTCATTTAAAGAAAATAACCAATTTAGGCTGTGAGCTTTTATTCCCCAAAATTCATAAGGTAGTACGAGTAATACGAAGTGACGTAAGTAGTACTTATCTTTTCGTATCATGTTGACGGTCAGGCTGAGGTGGCCGTCCATGTCGGACCGTGCGATCCTGTGGGTCATATAGTCTGACCGAAGCCGAACCTATACGAGTCCGCGGCTAAAGGCTGTGCAGGTGGTGGCCGGCGGCCGTACAGGCGGTGGCCGTTCAGGAGGTGGCCGTAGAGGCCGTACACAATAAGCCGTACAAGCTGAGGCAGCGGCGGCCGTTCAAAGCGAGGCAGCGGTGGCCGTTCAGGTGGCGGCCGTGGATGCTGACTGATGGTGGCCGGCCGTGAGTACATGGTTGTGAGTACTTGGCCGGGGGGCTGCACTCGTTATCCGGGACAAGGTTTCAATGGCCGTGATGTGTGGCCGCCTGAAAAGTGGCCGGGTGAGATGAGGTGGCCGTCTGAAAGGTGGTCGGACGATCCGAAGGCCGTGGCCGGGCCAAGGAATGGCCGATCGAGAAGTTGCTGGCCCGCGGTGGCCGCTAGCCGGGTGTCGGTGGCGTTTCCAGACAGTGGCCGAGGCTGAGGGTCCACAGCTGAGACAAGATGGCCCGTGGTGGCCGCTTGCCGCTTATGAATGGCCGCTAACATGGAGACCGTGGTCATGGTGGCCGAGTAAGCGTAGCCGTCCAAGTGGTGGACGCGGAGGCCGCACAGGTGGTGGTAGCCAGAGGTCGTGCAAGAGGGTGGCCGGTCATTTGGTCGGCCGTACAGATGGCTGTCGCAGGTGACGACCTCACGGCTGTATGGAGGTGGTGACCGTGGACTGCTCCTATTGTCGAACTGAAGCTTTTCTGGCGGTCGTAGAGCCAGAGAGTTGTCTCACGGTCGGCGGCGGTGGCCGTGGCTCCCTTGACTGGACGGCGAATCGTGACCACGGCCATTGAGTGTGGCTAATCATGGCTGCTCAAAAGTGGAGGGTAGAACACCTAAACGGCCGGCGGCGTTTTTTTTTTTTTTTTTTTTTTTTTTTTTTTTTTTGGTGGCGGAAGTCATTGTGTGCCGTTGAGATGGTCAGCTGCGGTGGTGTGCTGCTTCTCTGCTTTTTCACCTTTTTCTCTTTCTTTGTCCTTTGTACCATTATAATAATTATTATTATTAATATGGAGTTGCACTATGCCTTCTTATTTTTCTTCGTACTTTCCTGACACTTTTTAGACTATTTGCCCCACTTGTGTTATTATATTATTATTATTATATTAAATAGATGCTCCTTTTTCCTTTTCTCCAAACTTTACAGCCGGTTCCAAGCTATGCACTTGCTTTCTTTTGATGATTCATCAATTGCTTCTTCCAATCTACTTTTTGCTTCTTGCCACTTATTTTGTTTTTGTCCTTTCTTGCTTTCTTTGGCGTGCACTCTTACAGCCTTCTGGACTTAGTTCCTTGTCTTCTTTTATTTTCATTTATCCCTTCTCATTTTATTAACGGCGGCCAGGCTGAGGCTTACGGTGGCCGCCCCTTTTCTCCCCTGCCGTTATTCTTTGTTGCATCTTGTGGGTACTTTTCTTGATACCTTCACATGGTACACGGCCTCATGGCCCTATTTGTCTCTTCTCTCCTTGTGACTTTTGTCTTTTTTGTGGGTTGTTTTCCTTCTTGAAGTCTGCCTCTCTTACTCTGTATTCACGGCTTTCCGACTTCTTTTTGCAAGCTTTTACATCTTACTTTTCCTTTTCTAATAATACAAAATAATATTTCCTTGGGTGGTTCGGCAGCTATAGAATTTTTTAGGTAGAAGTGATAAATTCCACATGGTTTCTTATTGCTTTTTGTCTTTTTCCCTTACTCACACTAGAAAATCAAACCTCTTTACTACTTGATAATATTTTATTAGAAAAATGAACGATGATGCATTGCTTGGGTTTGTGTTTCAAAATAAAATAATGAATCATGGAATGGGAATTTCCTAGAAGAAATCTCCTCAAACAAGGTGTCTTTGCACTAGGTACACCGCGTACACGGCATTGTGTATTAGTTTAAGTAGATTAGAAGGAATCACCTTAAACACGGTGGGCTGCCTAGGAATCTTCGGGGATTGGCTTTTACGGGTTTTCGTGAGTGAAGTTATTCTTCTTCCCTACGACGGCAGCGCTGTTTGACGTAAGAACACGCAGAGTAGATACTACTCGGCTATGATGATATTTCAGTAATTATCTCCGGGTTTAAACTTGGGGCCTTGGATGACGTAGTAGTCGCTAGGCCTGGGTCGCTTGCTCCATGGATGGGACCTACAAAACAACCCCTGGCCCGAGGGTTTGCCCCGGGAGAGCCTCCGACGCCAAGCTGCTCCGATATCAACAGACATGTATGTAAATATGAGTATAATAGTGAGAGAATAGAGAGAATAGGGTTTTGAGAGTCATCCAAGATCCCTTACCTTGCTCCCTTGTGGGTATTTATAGACTTTTGTGCCCTCGGGCCTTTTCACAGATTGCCTCAGTTCGATATCCCAATATTCTAATATTTATCATGTTTTATACTCACATGCATTTGACATTCGACTTCTGAACACTATAGGAAATTAATTTTCCCATGAATTAATTTCCTATACACAATTCCCATGAATTGACAAAATATTGTTTGGTTACAATGAGGTAATTACAATTTCCAATAAATTACTTTCCCATGTTTTGTTTGGTTGTATCATTTTAATTCCACCATTATTTGTATATAATTCCTATATTGCCCATTTCATTTTGTAACATTCACTACAATAACAACCACAATACTTCCAATCTATAAAGCCGGTAAAAAAAATTACTTGTATATAGTATTATAACACTTTATGATATTCGAAAAATATAATAATTGAATGCAATATAGTTCAGACTCTATCTTCAATAGTATTATCAAACACATATGTCATACGTCATATGTCATACGTGAGAAGATGAAGCACGATGAAAAAGTGGAGAAGACATAATGTCAGTAGAGTTTAGCCTAATGTAGTTAGGTAATTTTTAAGATTTATGGGGGATAAATTAGTAATTTGTTATATTAAAACATGTAGGAAAGTTAAATTAACTAGGGGGTTGGGTGATTAAATTCCTACATTTTGTAAGAATTCTACTTTCCATTGGATTTTTAAAATCCCCCGATTTTCCAAAAAAAGGGTAACCAAACAACCTTCAAACATCAACTTTCCTAGGATTTTAATTTTCTGTTTTTAGAGGGTAACCAAACAAGCACTAAATAAATTAATGACAATATGGTAATTGTAAAATTAAAATGTAGGTTGATTAACTTACCTAAGGGAAAATGGGTAAGCAACTTCCTACATAATGTTGGAATTGCAACTCACCAGTCACCATGTAAGTTTTATTTTCTCCATTTTGCTATATGGGTAACCAAACAAAGGGTTAATTTGCAACTTCCTAAGAAGTTTAACTTTCGGTGTTTGTGGGAGGCAACCAAACAACCTCTTACAATAATTTACTACTTACATATTTACCTAACTATCTAGTATTTATTTCAAATGAGTTATATGTACAATGTCATATCCTCATATAAACCCCTTGAAAAATTATATTGACAATCTTTTTGGCAGTTCTCTTTTTTCCCTCGCATATGCATACAATATTAAATGTATTAGACTATTGAATATTAAAATATTAAAGACACGGTAAAAAGAAAAGATACTCCGTAGATAACATTTCTCTAACCCTCATAGCAAAAACTCTAAAGCCTCTCTTTTTATCTCTTATCTCTTATAAAACTCTAATATTTCTATTGTTTAAAGACTTACCAGTTACCACCATTACATTAATTAATGGTGGTACATACTCCCCAACTTTTTAATTACTCCATATGTTCTAAAATATGAGTCGTTCTCACTTTTTGATGGGACAACTTCTCACTTCGTTATCTCCCGAAATATCAAAGATAAAATAATGAAAATGGAACTCATATGAAAATATTTTTCGTAATGAATTTAATGGTATAATTATTCAACAAGTACCTTTTTGTAAAAACAAAAAATAAAAGCTTACATTGAAAAACGAAAACGACTTACATTTTTGTACAGAGGGGGTATCATCCTACACTGTATACATTATATTGTAAGAATATTAGTACTCTAATAATAATTCAAAAGGTCTCTTACGAGAGAGAGAAAAAAAAAATTAACTATAGGGTACGTTTTTGTGAGAGGTTTCAATGTATATAATTTACTTGGTCTATTAAAATTTTGGGAAGAATCATAGACCCTCTCGTACAATATTGTATTAGCAATCAGTGATATAAATACTCTCTCCATTCCAAAATAAGTGTCTCGTTTTCATCAAAAAATTTCCCAAAATAAGTGCCCTTTTTTTAAATATAGTAAGTTTTACCAAATGATTGTGAATATTTTTGAACTTTTATTAACACTCCTTAAATCCCCCCAAAATAGAAATGGGACACTTATTTTGGGATGGAGGGAGTAATATAATATAGGGTATGCAAAAAAGCTAATATTAAGTGTTATATTCTTTGTTTTATTGAGTATTTAGTTTACTTTGTTGAGTTTTTTAATTTTGTCAGACACTACTTTATATTTTGGTCGAATTGTGAAGAACTACCTTACATTTTATTTTTGGCGAAAAATTGAACTACCTTACATTTTTTAAAGTTTGTGAGACACTACCAACCAGGTAATTCCGTTAAGTTTTGGACGTTATAGTGATAATGTTAGGTAAGTTTTCTCGCATCATCCACAATCTTTAAGCAATGGAGAACAATTAATTTCAAATCATATGATAATGATGATGAAGTATAGGAAGAAATTTGGGTTTTAATTAGTATGGAGTAGTAGTTAGAGTAAGGTGAAATTTGGAGAAGAAAATATAATAAAGATTAAAGCTTCAAATGGAAGGTAATTTTGAAGCAAAGAGAAATATTCCGTCGGTCAATGACGGTCAAACCCCAAAACTTGACGGAATTAGAGATTTGGTATTGTCTCACAAATTGTTAAAAATGTAAGGTAGTTCTTAACAATTCGACCTAAATATAAGGTAGTGTTTGACAAAAAATAAAATGTAAGGTAGTTCTTAACAATTCGACCTAAAATGGAAAAGATGCAGAGAGTATTATTTTAATTAGGATATACTTAATGCAACAAATAATAAATTTTATAAATAAACTTGAGAATAAGAACTACTGTAGCACTTGCTCCAATAACTAGTAAGTGACTAAGTGCTTCTCTAGTTCTCTAGTGCCTAGACGGCGCGGCTAGACCGTAGCTAATAAATGCAGTACATGAACAAATCCAGCATGCATGCATGAAGTTGAGGTTAAACTGGTGAAGTAATTATGGAATGAATGTAATTAAGGGGAATATAAATCAAAGGTTCCATGAATAACAGATTAAAGATGAGAGGAGGGCATGAATGAATATATGAATATGAATAATGATGAAGTCATTTTTTTTAAAAAAAGAAAAACATACCCGCATTTTATGCATGGTATCGAGTCTTAAAATGGCAATCAGTAAGTGAATATTGTAACTTTCCATGTTGATGATCCCCAAACCCCACTTTTTTGGTATCAAAATCATCACCGTATCAATTGCTCGTACAAACTTCAAATCGGTTATGTTACTTTTATGTATTCTGTACTCTCACCCTATTATACTACGTAACGGCTACCTACCTATACATACTGCAAAATATTTAATCTAATTTATTTAATTCCATATATATTACGGAGTAGAACGTTTTACTATGGTGATTAAAGTTTTAAACTAATATAACCTTCATTTTAGAAAGGTATAGGTACTTATACTAATAGTTTCTATATATGACACGATTCTATTTTAATATGGGGTGAGACTATTACCTTTACCTTAACACAAGAAAAGAAATAAAATAAATTGTACGTATTTTTTAAAAATTAACGTGATACAATGATAGTATGATACCCTTTGGAATCAAAAATAAAGAAATACGGAGTAATACAAAAAAGATATCAAAAATTCAAGTGTTAGTGATAAAGGGAAGAGCCCGAGCCCGAGCCAAGTTAGGTCAAATTCGAGCAGATTCTGAGCTCAGTAAAGCTCAGATCAGAAGCTCGGATTTGGCCTCGTTTTAATTTTGTATACGGAGTATAATTTAGTCTATGTATATACATTATATTTTGCTAGAAGTATATTTTTTTTATTCTTTGCAGTATCATTTGATCAATTTTTTAATAAATTATTTTATTAAAATTGTTATATGGATATTTATTTTAATTGATATTAAAAAAAAGTGTAGAAAAATAATATCTAACTAATATAAGCTTGAAATGGGCATGAGACTTGTTCAGAGCTGATTCCGAGCTTTGAAAATTTGAACTCGGTTAATTGAGAGCCGATTTCGAGCTTGAGAAATTTTTTTCGAGCCAATTCCGAGCTCACTCGAGCTCGGTATTAGATTGGGTCGGTTACACCCTAAGTAACACGGTGAAAGAAATGAAAGCAGGTAATTGAATATGGGAATTGGGAAAAGACGGAAACAGTGAAACGGAAAAGAGTCCGTGTGGCTACATTGAAAAACAGAAATTACGTGATAAAAAGAATGGAGAGAAGGGGAAATAATAAATAAAAAAATAAATAAAACTTAAAACCTTTGAAAAAAAGATAATGAAATGAAATAAGTAGATAAATAAATGAAAACCACAAAATCTGGAAAGGACTTGGCAGTAGCGTCTATAAATATCACATGATCTGCTTCTTCGCAAACTCAATCTCTCTCTCACATACACACATACAGAGACATACACACACTCTCTCTCTCTCTCTCTCTCTTCGCAAACTCAATCTCTCTCTCTCTCGCCTAATTTTGCATAACAACCTATTCATAGAAACAACCTTATTAAGAAGAAGAAGAACAAGAAATAGAAAACATTACTCTGTATTCCTTATTATTATTATTCTTATTTCTGTCATCCCTCCCACCACTCTCGCTCCCTCTCTGGTTTGTTTCCGTTCCAGTATTTTTTTTTTATCATTTACCAACTTTAATCAATTTTTTTTTTTATTTTTTTTTTGCTCTTTAGTTTTCAAATGTTACACCCTATCATCATTTTATTAATTAATTATGGGATAATTAATGTTAATATATCGAACTTAAACCTGTGATTAATTAATCATCGTTGTATATGTATTATGTAATACTCCGTATTGATGAATGATGACGAAGATTTATCCTTTTTTTTTTTTTAATTAAATAGAAATATTAGGCAAATTAAATAAAAGCTTTAATTGATTGGTGACGTTTTTTTTGTCAAACCTAAATCACGTGGTGATGCCCTCCTTTTTTTTTTCCCTTTCTTTTTACCATGTCTTTGGATAATGACCTGCAATGTCAAATAAACTCTTTTGTTTATACCTTTAATTATTTTTATTATTATTATTATTATTATTATTATTATTATTATTATTATTATTAATCGTATTTTTTATTATTATTATTATTATTATTATTATTATTATTATTGTATTTGTTGTTGTTGAAATACTCCGTAATAATGTTATCATCATAGGACATAGATCCGTTTTACTCCGTATTACTTCCTCCATTCCATTTGATTCTATACGTTTGCTTTTTGCACGTACGTCGATACACGTTTTCTTTTGTTCATATCTTTAGTTACGTATTTCAAAAAATTATAAAAATTTGATATTAATAATGTATTCGAAAAGACAATTAAAACAAGATCCCACATGATTATGTTTTATTTTATATGTTAAAAATTATATCGACCATTATCCTCACTCGTGAATAGTGTCAAAAAACCAAACGTATACAATCAAACGGAATGGAGGAAGTATTAAACTATCAACTTTTTTTTTCTCAAATCCTTGTCTGCGTTTGGCTGATACCTCTATTGTTTGGTCGTTGTTCCATTAACTTACTCTATTACGGAGTATTATTACTCCATTCATCATTCAATTTATTTTTTCTCATTTAATATTTCACTTTTTCAATGGTCTATTCAATTTTCATATTACTTTTTAACCACAAAAACGAGGCGATAACCGCGATAAAATCACGGAAATTAGAGATCACATTTTCTAAAAAAAAATAGTAAATAGAAATAGTATAATGTACATAATTAAATATCGTCTAAAAAAGTAAATTTTAAGGTTGGTATTAAATTTGAATTTAAGTTATAATGGAATCAAATTATATTAGGATTGGAATAACATTTATTTTGCATCATGATATAAAAAACCAAAGTATGAAATCGTACCCCGTAATAGAGTTCATTTAGGATACGATTAATTTTTATTTTATTTTCAGCCAATATATCACCCTTTTTAAAAAAAATTGCGGAAGTATATATGATGGATTAGATTAAATTTAAACCACTTATAATTATCAGTAATATATAGAGTTCATTTAGAGTACGTTCTTATTGACCAAAAATAATATTCAAATATTCAAAGCATGATCATTAATATTTGTAATACTCCGTATTTTTAATTTTACCATAATACCATATGAGAAAAATCTTCAAAAAATATTTCTTTTATTAGCTTGCTATCCTATTTCTAAGTCCACCTCTAGAAAACTCACTGTTACAATCTGTAGAGATATATAGTAATACTCCTTTTACGGTCTTTTAGGCGTTGTTTTGTTTGTATTTATTTGTAGCAATACACAATATATTTTAGATGAAAATAATATTTTGAGAAAGAGTTTCTAACAAGTCGTAATAATATTAATTTCATAATATAATTTAGTAATTTGAACTTTGAACCCAAAAAGTAGATGAGAAGAAAAAAAATTGAATACATAGAGTAGTATATTTAAAAGGTAGGAATTAAATAAGGAAAGTGATAGGACGCCACGATTAGTACCACCCTAATTTAAAAATTAAATAATAATTAAAAATAATTGATTTGTATTTTATTTTACACCAAATATATAAGGGTAAAATAGTACATTGATAATTAGTGATTTCATACAAGATTCTCTCTAAATTATAATTTCTATTTAACTTTTGTACAACTAAAATTTAATTTGCAACTTATTTTAATATATGATTATTTTAAACATATTTTCATTGTTGTGCCATTTTTCATGAATTGTTATCATCTGCATTCATCTTTCAAACAGAGTAATATGATAGTGTATTCAACAGCAAAATCTAGTAAACACGATTATAATTGTTTTTAGAAATTCACCATAATAGTGAAGCGATATAGAAATGATTAAATTATAAATACAAACACCCTAATTATTTGAAAACCACTTTATGCTAAGACAAATAATTAAACTGTGAGATCATTTTATTAAAGTATATTAATATCTCTGTGATAATTCATAAAGCGACTAAAAATATACACATACGTTAATAATAGTAGTAAAATGCATAAGTTGATATGCTGATAAAATAATAAATTTATGATGATGAAATAATTCGTTTTGGGTTTTATAGTTGTAGCAAATACTAATTTAGATGAATATTTTTTGTGCACAAAACTTAACAAAATGAGGTAGGAGGAACAGAGGAAGAGATAATGTATTGGGGAAGAGAGTTCAGTAAACCGCTGTGTGGGACAGCGGTTTCGTTTTTCGGAACTGAAATCGCTGTCCCGTACAACGACTTATAAAAAATCGGAAAAAAAATATAAAAATGATGACGTGGACCCATAAAGCGTAATAAGTTTCGGGAGAACCCTATTTTGTTAATTTGTTTTGTAAATAACACTATTTTGTGAAAAAATTCGAAAATGTACGTGGAATATTCATTTATTTTGAGTTTTTTAAAAATAAAATCCTAACTATTTTTGCTCAAATCTAATTTTTGCATGAGGTGTATTCGTAACAACTTGTACATTAAATTACTAAAATACCCTTTTTAACTAATAAATTTAAAATTTTAAAATTTTAAAGGAAACTTAAAATAGCAATATGAAATTACGAGTATGCCCTCGGTGGCACTCAAATTAAGTACCACCGGGTGACACAATCTCATTTTCCATTAAATAATACTCTCTGCATCTTAAAATAAGTGTCCCCTTTAAATTTTTTAAAAATTCCAAAATAAGTTACCCTTAAATTTTTTCAAATATTTCTTAAATTTATGATTTAACCAAAAGGGGACAATGTTAATAAGGAGTCATGTGATTATTGTTGAGGTGGGAGAGAGTATCATAAAAGGTGGAGTATTATATTTGTCCAATGTTAATAAGGAGTCACGTAATTATTGTTGAGGTGGGAAGTAACAGACAAATAATAGAGAAGAAAAAAGTGTGTAAGTTTGGTAGACATAAAAGTGGAGAAATGTAAATGAAACATAGGAAATTAGAGACGTAAAAGAGTTATGCATGGAAGTATGGAAGGGAGTTTGAGTAGTTGAGTGGGTGAGTTAGTGAGATAAGTGAAATTGTTAATGGTGGCCGGGAATATCGCAAGCAGAAGACCAAGTATAAAAAGACACCTGTTTGTTTTGTTGTTAGTGACCGACCAAGTATTGTATTATGATGTGTTTGTTAGGATTATTATACTACGAAGTACTCCGTAATAGGATAGGAGTAGTCCTTAATAAATAAAATAAATAAATAAATAAAGTGGTAGATGGGTCATTGACAACTGTCGAATTGAAAGTGGGTGTGGTACGTACTACTCCTTATTTGTTTTGAACGAGGATTCCTATTATAGTCCGCGTAGACAACTGCTTGCTGATGAGATGAGATGAGATGAGTGATTATTAGATAGATAACACATAAAAATTACTACAGGAGTACATTACTTTGACTCCAACTCAAAGTAGGAAGAGCTAAGATGCATACATACAGTAAATATATATAAATACTACAGGAGTACTACTTAAAAGGCTTTAGTTATATAATTATTTAATTTTAAAAATCAGTGCAGGCAGGGGAGGATACAAAACAGTCTAACAATGGTGGACGGAGGACCAATTAAGGTTGATAAAACAGAGTTCACAGAATGCTTCCGTACAGTCAGCAAGACTCCTTACATTATGAGGCTTGCTTTTTCTGCCGGTATCGGTGGTCTCCTCTTTGGTTATGACACTGGTATCTCCCTACCTTCCTTCCTTCCTTCCTTCTACTCCTCCCATCTTTTTTATATTTATTTACCGAGTATTTTTATTTTTATTCTTGCTTACTCTACTCTCTCCCCCTTCCTTAATTAGGTGTTATTTCGGGTGCTCTTCTTTACATACGTGAAGAGTTCAAAGAAGTTGAAGACAAAACGTGGCTTCAGGAAACTATTGTCGCCATGGCTGTGGCCGGAGCTATCATTGGCGCCGGATTTGGTGGGATTTTCAACGATAGGTTTGGACGTAAGCCAACCATGATCATTGCTGATATTCTTTTTCTTTCCGGGGCTATCATAATGGCCTTGGCCCCCGCACCTTGGATGATCATCGTCGGACGTGTCGTTGTCGGTTTAGGTGTTGGTATGGCTTCCATGACCTCCCCTCTCTACATCTCCGAGACTTCCCCTGCTAAGATTCGTGGTGCACTCGGTGCAACCAATGGCTTGCTCATCACCGGCGGACAGTTTTTGTCTTACCTCATCAATCTTGGTTTCACCAAGGTTAATGGAACGTGGCGTTGGATGCTTGGGGTAGCAGCTGTGCCGGCATTTATTCAAGTTCTGTTGATGCTAACCCTCCCCGAATCTCCTAGATGGTTGTACCGAAATAATAAGCTGTCAGAGGCCAAGGAAATCCTGGGGAGAATATACTCGGAAGAAGAAGTAGAAGAAGAGATGGCAGCCCTGAAAGCGTCAATTGAGCACGAGATAGCTGATAGGAAAGCAGTAGGGGAAGGGAATGCACTGTTTAGGGCAAAAAAGGCATGGGAAAACATAGTGGTAAGGAGAGGGTTAATAGCAGGAATAACGGTGCTGGTGACGCAACAGTTTGTAGGAATAAACACCATAATGTACTACAGTCCAACGATAGTGCAGCTAGCAGGGTTTGCGTCAAACAGTACGGCCATGGCACTCTCACTGGTGACATCAGGACTGAATGCGGTGGGTTCAATAGTAAGCATGATGTTTGTTGATAGGTATGGAAGGAGAAGGCTCATGCTTATATCTATGGTTGCCATCATAACTTGTTTAGTGATTTTGTCGGGACTCTTTTACGAGGCTGGTAAGGCCGCACCCAAGATAAGTAACCTTGAGTCTGCACATTTTGGTGCAAATAACACATGTCCTGTGTATGCATCCGCTGCAAACCCAGCAAAGTGGAACTGTATGACTTGCCTTAAAGCCTCCAAGGACTGTGGCTACTGTGCTAATGCCGCTAATGAGTACCATCCAGGAGCATGTGTGACTTCTTCCATGAAGAAAACTTGCCTTTCTGAGCATAGAGTCTACTTCTCCCAAGGTTGTCCAAGCAAGTTTGGCTTCTTGGCAGTCGTATTCCTTGGTCTTTACATTATAACCTACTCTCCAGGAATGGGTACCGTCCCTTGGATTGTAAACTCAGAGATATACCCTTTGAGGTACCGTGGCATTTGTGGTGGAATAGGTGCTGTTACATTGTGGAGTGCAAACTTGATAGTCAGCGAAACATTCTTAACCTTAACGGAAGTGTTGGGGTCGTCAGGCACATTCCTACTGTATGCCGGTATATCAGTGATTGGATTGATACTCATCTTCCTTTTGGTGCCGGAGACGAAGGGGATGCCAATTGAGGAAATAGAGAGGATGTTGGAGAAGGGTTTCAGACCATGGGGTAACAACAACAAGGACAAGTCGAGCGACACTGTTGGGGAAGCCTAACAATAATAATAATAATAATGCAATTAGATTATTATTTTCAAAGTGGAAGTCTTGAGCAAAGCTAAGAAGGATGGTTGGTGAATTATTTTATTTCCAAGCACCAAACATAAGTATTACGGAGTACTCCGTATTATTGTTTGTTATGTGGCACTATTATGGGATGACTACTTTATGTTTGCTATGGTCTTGTAATATTGGGTACTCTATAATGCTTAATTACTTATTACATGCATAGTAGTACGCGAGAGAGAGAGAGAGTGTATCTATGTTTGAATAAGTAGCATGCATGCACTAATATTATTATGTGACCTCTTTTAATTCAGTGAATATGCTTATATGTTTTTTCCTACTAAATTCAATTAAGTGGTTGTGTAGTGTATCAAGTGCTTTGTATAATTTGATTATAGTGGATGTCGGTATCGTCGTCGATCCAATTAAGGAATGGTCATAATGGGTTGCCAAGTCTGTAGAGTATATACATCATGAGTCATGGGTCCAAGGTTGCACTAAACAAAGTAATTCAAAAATAGGGATTATACAGTGATAGTTAACCACTAGGAGGAAATGTAGTAAAGTATAGCTTTATTTATACATAAGGTGGGTGGGTGGGTTGATTAAATCAAAAGATAGAAAAAGAAAAGGATTAAAAAAAAAAAAAACAGTCGACATAAATTTATATACTTACTTCGTGTTCCAATCATTTGTTAAAGACTAATGAAAGTCTACAAAAGATAGGTTAGTTGGTTCATTTGTATGATACTCCCTCCTACCCATATCTATTGTCCCTTTTGGGATAAAGTAGAAAATTTATGGGGTTGAATAGAATAATAAAAAGTAATGGGTAGGGGTAAGATAATAGGAGAGAGGGTTGAATAGAATAATAAAAAGTAATGGGTAGTGGGTAAATAGTTGGGTGAGTTGGGGGTAGATAATAATAAATAATTCATGGGGAAAAGCAAAAGGGACATTTTGATGGGTAAGAAATTGGGGCAAAAGGGACAATAGATATGGGTAGGAGGGAGTAATAGCTTTCTAAACAGGAAAGGTAAATAAATAAATACGGAGTAATACACTCAAAAATAAAATAGGTAAACAAATAATTAAGATGGATGAAATATGTACATAGAAGCTTCAACAAGAAAACTAAAATAATCCGTATAAAACATGCTTAGTAAATGGGGGCATGACAATGTATCCGGAATACCCATGAATCCCGATAATATGATATGATCCCACTCTTCTTTCTCTTTCTCTTTATGTGACTCTCTTCTCTGCCTTCTTTTCCGTATTTGATACCGTGTTACTCCGTATCAATTTTTCGCAATAAATACTATTATTTTTATTAAAATATTTTTTTATCTTAAAATAAGTGTCTTTTTCCTTTAAAATTTAATAAAAAAGATGACACTTATTTTGAAATGAAGAGAGTATTGAATAAAGCTCAAATTGAGTTGTAGTTGATCTCAAGACTTTTTTCTAGCTTTGAATAAAACTAGGTGAGTTTCAAACCTATTTCAAGCTTGAGATTTATTTTTTTAAACTGATTTTAAGCTTACTTGAGCTCAGTATTACTCCATATCATATCAATTCGATTACACCATTATATTAGCGGTAGCAATCATAGGAAACACCATGTCTTTGCCTTGCATTTTTTTTTGTCAACAAGGAGACACTAAATCATTACAATAAAAGAGTACTTCAATTTTAATTCCATTCATGACATAATTTATTTTGCTTGCTTTTATGTATGCGTCTGATTCCACGGTTCCACCTTTCAATTTGGATCTTCGCTTTGTATGTTTGCATTTCAAGCATTTCGTGTACGTAATGTTCCCATTGTGGCATTGTTTAATGTTTCTCCCAACTAGATCTCCAATCTCCATTCTTCCACTTTCATCATTTTCGCTATGCTTTCTATTGATAAATTATTGTGAGACGGGCCTAATGATAAATTATTGTGAGACGTCTCTTAGATGGTGGTTACTTTTTATTTTTTTTATTATTTTTTTTTAATCTTTGTCTCACATAAGTTATCGTTAGGCCCGTCTCACACAAGAATCACTGTTCGTCCTATTACTCCATTTTTATTTTATCTTTTTTTTTTGTTTTTTTTTTTTCCTTCAGAAAACTGTCTTAATATATGTAAAGGCTTAGATTTAAACAAAATATATAAACAACAGTACAATTCATATCCCTCACGCCTCAACTCATACAACTCATAGTAAAGATAAAATGAGTAGTATTCCCTTTTATACAGCATACTTCCTCCGTCCCGATCTTTTATTTACACTTTTCATTTTAAGGTGTACGGGTCATTTGTTTACATTTTCATAGATGCTCATTATTGATTTATGTGAGTAGTTGGCTTACCTCCTCAACCAATGACATTGGTTAATTTTGAGCAAGTGAGACCTCCATTGTACTTATTTTATTATTTTGTTAGTTTTTTCTTTACTTCGCTCCTGACATTGACAAATACGTATAAAGTAAACGTAAACAAATCACCGAGACGGAGGGAGTATTATAATTTTGGAGTTATCTCCTGATTAAAATAGGAGGTTAATATTACTCTATATAATATACTACTACTTACCTTAATTGTTGTGTGAGTCACACCTTACAATAAATTATTGTAAGTCTAACTTGTTTGTATTCGATTACATAGTTGTTATACCATTTTAATGATAATTATGATTAATTGTCACTAAATTTTATAATATCCCTATAAATTATTTTAATAGATTTGTTTCATGTTTTGTACAATTTTAACTGCAATTTATATTTTAATCTCACATTAGTTAATATGAGAGACCTGTCTCACAAGAGACTTACCTTACTCCTTAATTATTATTATTATTATTATTATTATTATTATTATTATTATTATTATTATTATTATTATTATTATTATTATTATTATTATTATTATTATTATTATTATTATTATTATTATTATTATTATTATTATAATAATAATAATAATAATGCAGGGGTTCGTATGTCCGCATATATTTTTCCTAGGCTTAGCTTTGCTATTGCTATGGGGGTGGAGACCCAGATTGTATCTTGGCTGCCCACCAATTTTGTGTAAACGTTGTTTATAATTCTTTAATAAAATTGCGTTTTTATTATTATTATAATTATTATTATTATTATTATTATTATTATTATTATTTTAGCGAACAATTAATTTTATGAATAAGAAATGATATCACGTAACAATAATTACCGAAAACAAAAATTCATAATCCAAGATGATTTTTTTTTTAGAGAAAGACCTTTAGTAGTAAAGTATACCGCTTCTGCACACCTGCTTCTACTATATCACTGTTTTTTTTGTGCAGCCTTTCATGAGGGGCACTGATTTGATATTGTTTGGAGGGGGTGTAAATTCAATGCAATTGAATGCATCAATGTAGTTGAATTTATTGCTAAAACTAGAATATACGAAAATATAAAATAAAAATATTAAGATTATTTTTCCTCTCAATATCAGTTACCATAAAAGGGAGAAAATCACACATGCAGTTAAATCTGTGTGATTTCCACGCCCTAAAACCCGAGCAAAACGAAGGAATGCTCTCAGTGATATTATTATTCTCTAATTTACAATTTATGTTGGATATCACGCGTGTGAGTTACTCCCTCGAATTCAACAAATTTTTATCACTTCACCATTTTTTATCAAAATGATAAGAATATGATGAATCCGAGAAAATATATTTTAAGATATCAAATTTAATAAGTTGTTTCTTTTTTATTTTGAAAAAAGAAGTAAAACTTTGTCATTTTTGTTTGACGGAAAATATTTCTTTAATTCAATATTTAAATAAATCACTCGAATGGAAATAAACGTGGGAACAAAGTAGAAAGTGAAACCGGAAAAGGAACACGTGTTTCCATAGTAAAGAGTTGGCGGTGGGTCGGAGGGGCAAGATGCATGTGAATGGTGAAGGGACTTCAGACTTGTCTTTCGCACAATCTGAACAAAAGGCATTACTCCGTATATATATTCATTCATGCCGCAGCATGTGTCATGTGTGTCCTTTTAATATTTGAATTTAAATATACTCTCTCCTTCTCAACGTAGTAGCATTACTTTTCATTTTCGGCAATTTTATCCTTATAACACCATTTTTATATTTACCAACCACTTTTAAGGAAAAATTGTACCGGACAAATCCACCAATTTGTGCGAATGAAACTCTCTTTATGAGATGACCCATTTATTATGAAAATTTATACTCTTTTTATCTCAGTCATTTGTTTACACTTTCCTCAAATTACCCTCACAAAAAAAGTCAAACTGTAAACAATTTACTGGAACGGAACGAGTATAAATTTGAGGGCTTATTAACATCACTTTTGATAACAAAAGTTTCACTTGGGGAAGATTTGAAGGTTTTTTTTTTACAAAAGGAAAAAGAAAGATGTAAGGGCTAAGGTTTCAAGATCAATTTAGATCCTCTATATTTAGTTCTTAGTCATTTACCATGATTAAGAACCATGTCAACTCAAAAAGCCAAAATTTAAATTTTTTTGAAATACCGAAAAATTGGTCCCTTAACGTAAAAGCGGACTTTCGGGTTGATTTCGGGGGCCGTCCGTTTATGATCTTTCGAAACTCAGAACACGAAAATGTCTTCATTTATCATGAATAAGAACCCTGTCAACTCAAAATGGCAAAATTTAGACTTTTTCGAAATCCCAAAAATTTGGTCCCTATAAAAGCGGACGTTCGACCTAATTTCGAGGGCCGTCCGTTTATGATCTTTCGAAACTCAGAACACGAAAATGTATTCATTTATCATGAATAAGAACCCTGTGAACTAAAAATGCTAAAATTTAGATCTTTTTTAAATCCCGAAAATTTGGCCCCAAACGTAAAGGCGGACTTTCGGGCTGAATTCGGGGGCCGTTCTTTAATTATCTTTCGAAACTTAGAACACGAAAATGTCTTCATTTATCATGAATAAGAACCCTGTCAACTCAAATTGCCAAAATTTAAACTTAAAAATCCCGAAAATTTCGTCCCGAAACGTAAAAGCGGACATTCAGGCTGATTTCGGGGGCCGTCCGTTTATGATCTTTCGAAACTCAGAACACGAAAATGTCTTCAGTTATCATGAATAAGAACCCCGTGAACTGATGAGTCGATATTTTACCTATATTTTATATATTCTCTCCCCGTCATTTTGTACATATATTTTCGGCATTTTCGCTATATTTTGTGATGAATTTTCTCTTGTACGGTTTACTACGAATATTTTATATTTCTTGCAGGACGGAGTATTTTATGCCGAAAATACCGACGCGAAATAATAACGAGCTCGAAGACAAGTTTATGTGCAATACAAGACCCGAGATTACTAAAAACCAATCAAGTGGGCTCGAGCTTAAAATAAAATAGGAAGCCCAATTTGTACATAAGCTTGGAAACAAAACAAACAAAGGCCATACATCATTTTTATCTAAGTTTTACGTTAGTTTTAGTTTTAGGTTTAGAGAATTCACAGCTTTTACTCTTTTGTTCAATCGATTTCAAGATGTTCATCCTTTCAATTTCAATAAAAAGTTAAGTTCTTTATCTTGCTCTTTTTTATGTTTGTTATCTATTTTGTTGTTATTGTTATAGTTAATCTTATGATTGAGTAGTAGTTTTATTCTAGGGTTTAGTTGAACCTTTTTATGAATTAGTTGTTAAATTGACTCCAACTTATTGAGTTTTTTATTGGGTTGTGCGTTATTGTTGATTTTGTTGATTGTGGTTTTATGATTGATTATTTGTTTAAGATCGCGTACGAGAGTCGGGTCTTAATTTGTAAGTTTTCTGTGAACCTATGTCGGAATTGTGTACGAGAGTCAAATTCCGTCTTAGAGAACCCCAGGAAGCTATTTGATAAGTCGTTAATCTGAGTTAGTGCGTCCGATTCGTATTGGTTATGATACCTTCGCCCTAGTATTTCTTATTTTTATCGTTTTATCGCGTCTTTATTCAGTTCAAATTTATATTTTAAGTTATTAGATTAGATTTATAATCGGTTTATGGATTGCGTAGATAACTTGTAATCTTAGACGACACTAGTACTTAGTCCCTGACCTCCCTGAGACCGACTCGTAAGTGCTACAACTGACCCGTACGCTTGCGGTAATTTTATAACTCATCAAGTTTTTGGCGCCGTTGCCGGGGAGATCAACGGATTGATATTAGGAGAGTCTTAGATTTGTTAGACTACGCTTGGTTACTTGTTACGTGTTTCCTTGCGTGCTCATTTGCTTGCTTCTTGTGTTTTGTCTTTTTGAGCACACCTTAGAATGCCAACCCTTGCTGAGATGAATAGACCAAACCTTAGGCTTATTGGTTCACCTATTAATATTGGAGATGTAGAAGCCTTAGAGTATGAGTTTGATCCTGGTTTAATTGGTTTAGTTCAGCAAGATGTTTTTCATGGTTTAAAGAGTGAGGAGGCGTTTGACCATCTTGAGAATTTTTATGAAAAATGTGCTTTGACTAAGAAGGCTGGGATGTCTGATGACACCGTTAAATTAATTCTTTTCCCCTTTAGCCTTAAGGATGATGCTAAGAGTTGGTTGTATTCTCACCCTCCGAATACTTTTTGTTCTTGGGACACGTTAGCTCAAGCCTTTCTTGATAAATTCTACCCTCCCTTTAAGACCGCTAAACGACGAAGTGAAATTTTCAGCTTTTACCAATATGATTTTGAGACTTTAAGTGAGACTTGGGAGCGGTATAAAGGTTTATTGAGAGCTTGTCCCCATCATGGCATTCCTAGTTGGCTAACGATTATGAACTTCTTTGAGAATTTGCTTCCTTCTACAAGGTATTGGGTGATTGTATCGGCTAGAGGAGCTTTTGATAAGTTGAGTGCCGATGAGGCTAGAGCTTTGATTGAGAATATGGCGACTGTTAATACTTACATGAGTTCTAATTGGGTTACGCCTAAGAGAGAACCGGAAACTTGTGCTTTAAAGAATAATGTTAACTCGTCGTCTTTTGTGAGCTTTGCTTTAGATTCACCCAACCTTGTTGTTTCCAATGATGTGAGTGTTAATGTCATTACTTCGATTAGCAGAAGTGAGTTAGAAACCGTGTTTTTTGACGATGAATGTGAATTGTTGGAATCAAATTGTTCGAATAGTGTTAATGATTTTGAGGAACTTCATTTGAGTGATTATGAATGCGTGAATTTCGATGTGAGCTTTAATGATGAATGTGCTTTGTTGAATGCAAATTGTTCTCATGGAAATGTTGATTTTGAGAACATGTGTTTGAGTGAGTATGAATTTGTGAAGTTTGATGTGCCTTTTGTTGAGGATAAGGTGGATGTTTGTGATGAAACTTTGATTCATAAACCTTTCTTTGAGGATAATGATATTTTTGAGAAGTTCTATGAGGTTGAGATTGAGAAATTCTTTTATGATAGTATTGTTGTGAAATGGGATGAGTACATGGACGTTCTAGACGAATCTTTTGTGGAGACTTTGAATAATTGCGTCGATGATGAAATTGAAATTGTGTCTATTGGTGATAAGGATATATGTGACTTTGATGATTATTTTTTGCCTTACTCATCTAGTGAGCTTGAGTGTGACGTAGAAGTTGATTTCAAATATAGAGATATGGAGAAAGTTGTCATTCATGTTTATATCTCTATCGTCTATGAGATTTGTTGTATAATCGCTAACGTCTATTGTCACTTTTTCGAGTTTTGTGCTAGGTTGTTTGATCGTCTTTTGAGGGCGTTGAGTTGTTCCGCTCTTAAATTGTTGGATGTTAAGGTTTATGAGTTGAGCTCGAGACGACAAGCTACTGCTTTTGGATGGAATAAAATTGATGTTCACGACCTACAGCTGTGGCGGGGCGTATATTGTGCCCTGCAGGGCATTGTACAAAAGGTGAGTGATTTTCAGCAAAACAAAAAAAAACACAGACTAAAATGCCCGACAGGGCAGAAATTTAAGCCCCACAGGGCAAACCTGTTCTACAACACGAACAAAAATAAACACAAAGCTGTGCTTTCATTCATTCATTATCCTCTTCTCCCTTCATTCTTCAACCCTATAAACTCTACTTCCTCACTTCACAACCATAAAAACCACTGAGCCCCACCACCATGCTGCACGGCGCCGACCACCACAACCGCCGCCCTCTGAGCCGCCTTCTCCGGTCACGCCTCTGCACCGCCTTCATCCTCCATGGTCACCACTGTCAACACCACGCACCACCACGGCCGCTGTTACGGTTAAAAATACCTCTCACGCAAGTATAACGTGTTCAATGTAGTATGAGAGGGTCGAATCCACAAGGATGGGTAGTTAGGCTATGAGTCTCGGTTTTCGTCCTAGTTTAGTCGGTCAAAAAGTGTATTGGAAATTCTAACCTAAAAATATCAAATATAAAATGAGAAATAGAAAATATAAGCAAAGGATTTTATCGATAAGATAAAAAATAAGGGTCCGATTTCTCCACTAGCACGCCTAAGACAAGTCAACGGATCGCAAATTCGGGGGATAACACCTATGAAGCTACCAAATACTCCTCTCCCGAGTTTGTACGGTCGCACCCTATATTACCCAACACTTCCCTCCCGGGTTTGTGTAAGGACTCCTAAACTCACATAAAAGCTCACTCCCATGACACCCTATATGAGTCAAGGGAATAAAATGGTGTCTAAAATTCCAACCTTCACTCTCCCACTCCCATGGTAAGAGTCTCGATCCTAGTCAAGGGGTGCCCTCAAAAGGTTGCCTCTCCCGAGTTTAACCCAAATTAGCGAACAAAAACCCCCTTAACAAACCCAAATATCACAACTCGATAACTTGTCTAAAGAAATTTAATCACAAGGATTAAACCATACTAGGGATTAATCAAACCCTAAAAATATAACTACTCACTAATCATAATCAAATCGACACTAATCATAATGATAAAAGACAAAAATAACATAAAACTAAGAGCAATTAATAATAAAGATTAAAACTTTGGCTCAATATTAACACATAAGAGTAAAATAAGACATAATCTCTAACTTTAACATAAATAAAATAGACTAAATCTACACATAAATTATCAATTAAACTAATAAACTAAAGATTAAAGAGTAATTAAAGTTAAATATAACTAAAATAAAGAAGAAATTACAAAATGAAATGGAGGAAAAATTGACTCTACGTCTACTGCTACTCCACGGCTGTTTCTGCTCTATTATTCTACTGCGTGCTCTGTCTTCTTCACTACTCTATTTTCTTGCTTTTGTTTGCTGCCCTTTTCACTTTTTGGGCCTCTCTCTTCTTGTATTCTTTTTTGGGTCAAGTTCTTTTAATTGCTTTTGATCCATTTACTTATCATTTTTGACCCGCTTCATTTTTCCGTCTTTTATTTCAACTCGACTTTCTTCGATCCCAAAATAATTTATCTACCAATTGGTACCTATAAAATATAATAACAGATAGCAGTACCAAAATCTCGAGGAAATAGATGAAGTACGATAAAAATATGACTGAGCCCACTTATTCGTAATCGACTACAAATTGAGCTATTTAACCAATTAAGACCGCAAAACGGATCAAATAAGAGTGAAAGTGCGGGTACATAATGGGTAAAAATATTGTTTATCAGCCGCCGCCATCCGGGCCGCCGCCCTCGCACCGCACCACCACCTGTGGCCACCTTGTATGATGCTGTCACTTTCATCGACTTCCACCTCCGATCACCACTCTCACATATGCCCCAATTTTTGTAAACCCTAATCCCCAAATTAATTTTGATGGGTTCAATGATTAATCAATTCTTCGATTTTGGGGTTGAATTTCACACATGGGTCGTGATTTTCGAAAATGGAACAACTTTGATGATCGATTGGCTCGACTTTCTGAGATTTGGTGATGGGCTGATTCGATTCGTAAAAGTTCTGAAATCGTGTGTCATTCCAGGTTTGCTTTGCTGATTCTTTTGTAATTTAAGGTGGTCGACTTTTCTGTGGAGACGGGTCCTAGAATTTGCTCTGAATTTGTGAATGGAAGCTCGAGTATTTTATGTTCGATGCTCATGTTATGTGCTGCTTCACAATTGTTGTCTGTGACTCGATGACGAGGCACTATCGGCCTTAATTTGTAGCTACTCATGCGTATATCTGTTGCCTGCACCTGCACTTGTGCTACGTGTCCTTTACTCACTGCCGCCGGTTCAGTGAGCTTCATTACGCGATTCTCGAGTTTCATTTGCTCGATTCCTGTTATATCGTGTCGGTTTAATTCAATTAGGTTGCTCTTTGCTGCGATTTTGGGCTGATTGTTGTCATGTCTCAACTTGCTGATGTCGAGTTTTGACTTGGGAAATGAGTAACTTCGCTGCTTGTCACTGTATTTGGTGCACCTGTTTTCGGTAAATGAGCTCGATATCGAATTTCTTTGGATTTTTATTCTTGCTATACTGTCAAGCGAATTGAGGCGAGCGAGTTTGGGTTCAGTAACTATTATACGGGTAACATACGGGTCGGGTGTATTTCAGGTTCGGGTAGTATACAGGTCGGGTGTACACGGGTTCCAGGTCGGGTTAGGGTCAAAATACGGGTTAATCAACGTCTTTTTATCCATTTTTTTTTTCTTTTTTTTGTATAACGAATTAATTTTCAGTAAAAAAAACAACTCTCTTCCTTTATAGTAAAACTTTACCTGATGCCAAAACACAAATATTAAGATTAGTGGAAGTTGTCCCTTGTAACTGTACTTCATCAATCATTACTGACAAGTGGGTGAATTACTAATATGAAGACTTTGGGTGGTACTGATACGTTTTCACTATTTTCCTCCCAAATTTAGGATGTAGAAGCACTTAACTTCTCCCTACATTTATTCCTTGATTTTACATCCCACCAAATCAAAAAATTTACGGAGTAACTTTTTAATTAGTTTCCCTCCAAATGCACTATTTACACTTTTAGAGTGCTTTAACAAAAAAAAAAAAGAAAAAAGAAGTCATATATATGGTGCCTCCAAAAAACCAACTCTAATTGATATATTATTGAAAAATTAATATTTTTTTAATTATAAGTTCCAAAACTGAAAACTTTTGAAATAAGTTTATAGATGCGTGTGTGCCTATTAAATCGATATTTATAATATTAGATCCATATATGTAGTTTCCAAGTTGTATATTCAAATTTAAAATGTTAACTCGAACTACCGACTTAAAAATACTCCGTATATCATTTTCTTTTTCTCATTTTTCTCATTTATTCTCCACATATATTTTGTTTCAAAATTTAATAATAATAATTTAGATGCCTCAAATTCATAATGTCAAATGTAACTTACAAACACTATTAAAATTATTGATTCTATAATTATTGAATAATAAAGATTATTATTTAAGTGAAAATTTTCAATTATGAAAAATTTATTAGATGTGAAATGTTTAAAAATTAGTGTGTCGTAGAAATTTTACATGTAAATTGAAACTGATAAAGACATTTTATATATAGGAACGTAAGTTTTTTTACTCAACGGGTTTACCCGCTACGGGTCGGGTTTTGACCCATTGTTTTCGGGTCATTTCGGGTTCGGGTAGATTTTGGGTTCGGGTCGAAAAAGGCAGGTTTATTTCGGGTCATTTACGTGCCGGTTTAGGCGGTTTATCGGGTCGGTCGATTTTGTGACTCTATTCTTTGCCCACGAGATTATTGTTACTTCAATACTGCTCAAGTTTTGCTTCCTCGAATCCTTGGTATATTGAGTCAATTTCTGCTGCTCTTTGACTCGATTTGGGGCCGCATCCATGCCTATTAGCTGCTGCCTGTGACGTGCTTTTCTGCTACTTTACTCGGTGAGCTCGTTTCCTTCCCTTAATTTATTATTTTAGTCCCTTGTTTTATTATCCTCATTTGTTCACAATGAGGACATTGTCTTGTTTAAGCATAGGGGAGGGACCTTTGTCGAGTTTGGATTGTTGTTTACTGATTATGTGCTGAACGTTTTAAAAAATGGTTGAATTTTCTTGTTTGGAGAAATGATTAGTGCCTAATTTTGATCTTTAGTATCTTTGAGTTGAATACCTATTGCCTTAGCTTGCACGATTAGTTTGTTTCCTAGAAATATATTGCGAATCTCAAACACTAACCCACATGTATTTGCTCAATTCTTATCGCTTTTCGTTCTTTTACTTTCGATATTGGTATTCTTGCAAGGCATTGGTTTGTGGAATGTTTGGAATGTTGGAATGTGGAATGTATGGAAAGATTTATAATGTTGGAGCAATGCTTCGATGCTCTCGGAGGGGACTCATTGAGTTGAGTAACCACAATGGCCATGAATTTGGTTGTGACCGAGAGTATGAGCAATGATGTAACCCTTAAGGAAATATGTTTACTGAGCTCAATAATCGATTAAATGTCATGCTAAACGGTATAACATACGAGGGATGCTTCACATTTGGAAAAAAAAAAAGAAATAAAAAGGAATATGGAAAGAAAATGGTTGAAAGGAAAGTGGTTCGAATGGTAGGCCTTGCTTGAATTTAAATATCCTTTATCGTTAGTTTTATTTTTGCGAAAGCGTGAGATGCGACTGATATTTTGTTGGCGTGAATGGTTGTGTTCCGTGATCTATCTTTGGTGAAATAGACTATGGTGGTAAGTCTTTGTGTATAGGTCGTCAAGTCTGAGATACTAATGTGATAAATTAGCCACACTTTGATTTTCTCCGATCTTTGTTGCTCGAGGACGAGCAAAAGTTCAGCATGGGGGAGTTTGATGAGTCGATATTTTACCTATATTTTATATATTCTCTCCCCGTCATTTTGTACATATATTTTCGGCATTTTCGCTATATTTTGTGATGAATTTTCTCTTGTACGGTTTACTACGAATATTTTATATTTCTTGCAGGACGGAGTATTTTATGCCGAAAATACCGACGCGAAATAATAACGAGCTCGAAGACAAGTTTATGTGCAATACAAGACCCGAGATTACTAAAAACCAATCAAGTGGGCTCGAGCTTAAAATAAAATAGGAAGCCCAATTTGTACATAAGCTTGTAAATAAAACAAACAAAGGCCAGACATCATTTTTATCTAAGTTTTACGTTAGTTTTAGTTTTAGGTTTAGAGAATTCACAGCTTTTACTCTTTTGTTCAATCGATTTCAAGATGTTCATCCTTTCAATTTCAATAAAAAGTTAAGTTCTTTATCTTGCTCTTTTTTATGTTTGTTATCTATTTTGTTGTTATTGTTATAGTTAATCTTATGATTGAGTAGTAGTTTTATTCTAGGGTTTAGTTGAACCTTTTTATGAATTAGTTGTTAAATTGACTCCAACTTATTGAGTTTTTTATTGGGTTGTGCGTTATTGTTGATTTTGTTGATTGTGGTTTTATGATTGATTATTTGTTTAAGATCGCGTACGAGAGTCGGGTCTTAATTTGTAAGTTTTCTGTGAACCTATGTCGGAATTGTGTACGAGAGTCAAATTCCGTCTTAGAGAACCCCAGTAAGCTATTTGATAAGTCGTTAACGGAGTTAGTGCGTCGACTGATTCGTATTGGTTATGATACCTTCGCCCTAGTATTTCTTATTTTTATCGTTTTATCGCGTCTTTATTCAGTTCAAATTTATATTTTAAGTTATTAGATTAGATTTATAATCGGTTTATGGATTGCGTAGATAACTTGTAATCTTAGACGACACTAGTACTTAGTCCCTGACCTCCCTGAGACCGACTCGTAAGTGCTACAACTGACCCGTACGCTTGCGGTAATTTTATAACTCATCAACTAAAAATGCCAAAATTTAGACCCTTTCGAATTCCCGAAAATTTGGTACCAAATGTAAAATCGGACTTTCGGACTGATTTCGAGGGCCGTTCGTTTATGATATTTTGAAGTTTAGAGCATGAAATGTCATCATTTATCATTAATAAGAACCCTGTGAAATCAAAATGCCATAATTTAGATCTTTTTGAAATCCCGAAAATTTGGGTCCTAAACATAAAAGCGGACTTTCGGGCTGATTTCGGGGGCCTCCCGTTTATGATCTTTCAAAACTCAGAACACGAAAATGTCTTCATTTATCATGAATAAGAACCCTTTCAACTCAAAATGGCAAAATTTAGACTTTTTCGAAATCCCGAAACTTTGGTCTTTAAACGTAAAAGCGGACTTTCGACCTGATTTCGAGGGCCGTCCGTTTATGATCTTTCGAAACACAGAACACGAAAATGTCTTCGCATTGTATGAATAAGAACCCTGTGAATTAAAAACGCCAAAATTTAGACCTTTTCGAAATCCCGAAAATTTAGCCCCAAACGTAAGGGCGGATTGTTGGGCTGATTTCGGGGGCCGTCCGTTTAAGATCTTTCGAAACTCAGAAAACGAAAATGTTTTCATTTATCAAGAATAAGAACACTGTCAACTCAAAATGCCAAAATTTAGAACTTTTCGAAATTCCGAAAATTTGGTCCCAAACGTAAAAGCGGACTTTCGCGCTGATTTCGGGAGCCATCTGTTTATGATCTTTCGAAACTCAGAAAACGAAAATGTCTTCATTTATCATGAAAAAGAACCCTGTCAACTCAAAATGGCAAAATTTAGGCCTTTTAGAAATCCCGAAAATTTGGTCCCTAAACGTAAAATCGGACTTTTGGGCTGATTTCGGGGGCCTTCCGTTTATGATCTTTCAAAACTCATAACACGAAAATGTTTTCATTTATCATGAATAAGAACCCTATCAACTCAAAATGGCAAAATTTAGACTTTTTCGAAATCCCGAAAATTTGGTACCTAAACGTAAATGCGGACTTTCGGGCTGATTTCGAGGGCCGTCCTTTTATGATCTTTCGAAACTCAGAACACGAAAAAGTCTTCATTTATTATGAATAAGAACCCTGTGAACTAAAAATACCACAATTTAGACCTTTTCGAAATCCCGAAAATTTGGCCTGAAATGTAAGGGCGGACATTTGGGCTGATTTCGGGGGCCGTCCGTTTATGATCATTCGATACTCAGAACACGAAAATGTCTTCATTTATCATGAATAAGAACTCTGTCAACTCAAAATGCCAAAATTTAGACCTTTTCTAAATCCCGAAAATTTGGTCCCTAAACGTAAAAGCGGACTTCAGGGCTGATTTCGAGGGCCGTCCGTTTATGATCTTTCGAAACTCAGAACACGAAAATTTATTCGTTTATCATGAATAAGAACCTTGTTAACTAAAAATGCCAAAATTTAGAGCTTTTCGAAATCCCGAAAATTTGGCCCCAAACGTAAAGCCGGACTTTCGGGCTGATTTCGGGGGCTGTCCGTTTATGATCTTTCGAAACTCAGAATACGAAAATTTCTTCATTTATCATGAATAAGAACCCTATCTACTCAAAATGCCAAAATTTAAACCTTTTCGAAATCCCGAAAATTTGGTCCCTAAACTTAAAAGCGGACTTTCGGGCTGATTTCGGGGGCCGTCCGTTCATGATCTTTCCAACCACAGAACACGTAAATGTCTTCATTTATCATGATTAAGAACCCTGTCAAATAAAAATGCCAAAATTTAGACCCTTTCGAAATTTCGAAAATTTGGGCCCTAACCATAAAAGCTGATTTTCGGGCTGATTTCGGGGGCCGTCCGTTCATGATCTTTCCAGCCTCAGAACACGAAAATATCTTCATTTATCATGATTAAGAACCCTGTCAAATAAAAATGACAAAATTTAGACCCTTTCGAAATACCGAAAATTAGGGCCCTAAACGTAAAAGCGGACTTTTAGGCTGATTTCGGGAGCCGTCCGTTTATGATCTTTCCAACCTAAGAACACGAAAATGTTTTCATTTATCATGATTAAGAACCCTGTCAAATAAAAATGCCAAAATTTACACCATTTCGAAATCCCGAAAATTTGGGCCCTAAACGTAAAAGCGGACTTCCGCGTTGATTTCGGGGGCCGTCCATTTATGATCTTTCCAAACTTATACCACGAAAATGTTTTCATTTATCATGAATAATAACCGTCAACTTAAAATGCCAAAATTTTAACCTTTTCGAAATCCCAAAAATTTGGTCCCTAAACGTAAAAGCGAACTTTCGGGCTGATTTCGGGGGCCGTCCGTTCATGATCTTTCCAACCTCAGAACACGAAAATGTGTTCATTTATGATGAATAAGAACCCTGTCAACTGAAAATGCCTAAAATTAGACCCTTTCGAAATTCCGAAAATTTGGGCCCTACACGTAAAAGCGGACTTTCGGGCTGATTTCGGGGGTCGTACGTTTATGATCTTTCCAACCTCAGAACATAAAAATGTCCTAATTTATCATGATTAAAAACCCTGTCAAATAAAAATGCAAAAATTTAGACCCTTCCGAAATCCTGAAAATTTTGGCCCTAAACGTAAAAGCGGACTTTCGGGCTGATTTCGAGGGCCGTCCGTTTATGATGTGTCCAACCTCAGAAAACGAAAATGTGTTCATTTATCATGATTAAGAACCCTGTCAAATAAAAATGCCAAAATTTAAACCCTTTTGAAATCTCGAAAATTTGGACCTTAAACGTAAAAGCGGACTTTCGCGCTGATTTCGGGGGCCGTCCATTTATGATCTTTCGAAACTTAGACCACGAAAATGTTTTCATTTATCATGAATAATAAACCTGTCAACTTAAAATTTCAAAAATTAAACCTTTTCGAAATACCAAAAATTTGGTCCCTAAACGTAAAAGCGGACTTTCGGGCTTATTTCGAGGGCCGTCCGTTCATGATCTTTCCAACCTCATAACACGAAAATGTCTTCATTTATGATGATTAAGAACCCTGTCAACTAAAAATGCCAAAAATTAGATCCTTTCGAAATCCCGAAAATTTGGGCTCTACACGTAAAAGCGGACTTTTCGGGCTGATTTCGAGGGCCGTACGTTTATGATGTGTCCAACCTCAGAACACGAAAATGTTTTCATTTACCATGATTAAGAACCCTGTCAAATAAAAATGCCAAAATTTAGACCCTTTCGAAATCCCGAAAATTTGGGCCTTAAACGTAAAAGCGGACTTTCGGACTGATTTCGGGGGCCGTCCGTTCATGATCTTTCCAACCTCAGAACACGAAAATGTTTTCATTTAGCATGATTAAGAACCCTGTGAAATAAAAATGCCAAAATTGAGACCCTCTCGAAAACCCGAAAATTTGAGCGCTAAACGTAAAAGCGGACTTTCGTGCTGATTTCGAGGACTGTCTGTTTATCATCTTTCCAACCTCAGAACACGAAAATGTATTCATTTATCATGATTAAGATCCTTGTCATATAAAAATGCCAAAATTTAGACCCTTTTGAAAGCCCAAAAATTTGGGCACTAAACGTAAAAGGGGACTTTCGGGTTAATTTCGGGGGTCGTCCGTTTATGATCTTTCCAACCTCAGAACACGAAAATGATTTTATTTAGCATGATTAAGAACCCTGTCAAATAAAAATGCCAAAATTTAGACCCAGTCGAAATTCCGAAAACTTGGGCCCTAAACGTAAAAGCGGACTTTCGGGCTGATTTCGGGGGTCGTACGTTTATGATCTTTCCAATCTCAGAACACGAAAATGTCTCCATTTATCATGATTAAAAACCCTGTCAAATACAAATGCCAAAATTTAGACTCTTTCGATATTCCGAAAATTTTGGCCCTAAACGAAAAAGCGGAATTTGAGACTGATTTCGGGGGCCGTCCGTTTATTATGTGTCCAACCTTAGAACACGAAAATGTCTTCATTTATCATAATTAAGAACCCTGTCAAATAAAAATGTCAAAATTTAGACCCTTTCGAAATCCCGAAAATTTAGGCCCTAAACATAAAGCGGACTTTTGGGCTTATTTCGGGGGCCGTCCGTTCATGATCTTTCCAACCTCCGAAGACGGAAATGTCTTCATTTACCATGATTAAGAACCCTGGCAAATAAAAATACCAAAATTTAGACCCTTTCGAAATCCCAAAAATTTAGGCCCTAAACGTAAAAGCGGACTTTCAGCCTGATTTTGGAGGCCTTCCATTTGTGATGTTTCAAAACTCAGAACACGAAAATTTTTTCATTTATCATGAATAGGAACCTTGTCAACTCATAATGCCAAACTTGTGACCTTTTCGAAATCCCGGAAATTTAGGCCCTAAACGTAAATGCGGACTTTCGTGCTGATTTCGGAGGCTTTCCATTTATGATATTTCGAAACTCATAACACGAAAATTTCTCCATTTTGCATGAATAAGAACCCTATAAACTCATATTGCCGAAATTTGGACCTTTTCGAAATATCGAAAATTTGGGCCCTCAAAGTAAATACGGAATTTCGGGCTGATTTCGGAGGCCTTACATTTGTGATCTTTCGAAAATCAGAATACGAAAATTTCTTAATTTATCATGAATAAGAACCATATCAACTCATAATGCCAAAATTGTGACCTTTTCAAAATCTGAAAATTTAGGGCCTAAATGTAAAAGCGGACTTTCAGGCCGATTTCGTTGGACTTTAATTTGTGATTTTTCGAAACTTAGAACATGAAAAGTTCTTCATTTATCATGAATAAGAACCCTGTCAATTCATAATGCCAAAATTTGGAACTTTTCGAAATCCCGAAAATTTAGGCCCTAAACGTAAAAGCGGACTTTCGGGCTGATTTCGGAGGCCTTCCATTTGTGATCTTTCGAAACGCAGAACACGAAAATTTCTTCATTTATTATGAATAAGAACCCTGTCAACTCATAATGCCAAAATTTGAACGTTTTCGAAATCCAGAAAATTTGGGCCCTAAACGTTCGAGCGGACTTTAAAGCTGATTTCGGAGGCCTCCCATTTGTGATCTTTCGAAACTCAGAACACGAAAATTTCTTCATTTATCATGAATAAAAACCCTGTCAACTCATAATACCAAAATTTGGACCTTTTCAAAATCCCGAAAATTTGAGCTCTAAACGTAAAAGCGAACTTTCGAGCTGATTTCAGAGGACTTCCATTTGTGATCTTTCGAAACTCAGAACACGAAAATTTCTTCATTTATCATGAATAACAATCATGTCAACTCATAATGCCAAAATTGTAAACTTTTCGAAATCCCGAAAATTTGGGCCTCGAAACGTAAAAGCGGACTTTCGGGCTGATTTCGGAGGCCTTCCGTTGGTGATCTTTCGAAACTCTGACCAGGAAAATTTCTTTATTTATCATGAATAAGAACCCTGTCAACTCATAATGCCAAAATTTGGACCTTTTCGAAATCCCGAAAATTTAGGCCCTAAACGTAAAAGCGGACTTTCGGGCTGATTTCGGAGGCCTTCAATTTGTGATCTTTCGAAACGCAGAATACGAAATTTTTTTCATTTATCATGAATAAGAATCCTTTCAACTCATAATGCCAAAATTTAAATCTTTTCGAAATCCTGAAAATTTGGGCCCTAAACGTAAGAGTGGACTTTCGGGCTGATTTCGGAGGCCTTCCATTTGTGATCTTTCGAAACTCAAAACACGAAAATTTTTTCATTTATCCTGAATAAGAACCCTCTCAACTTTTAAAGCCAATATTTGGACCTTTTCGAAATCCCGAAAATTTGGGCCTAAACGTAAATGCGGACTTTCGGGCTGATTTCGGAGGCCTTCCATTTGTGATCTTTCGAAACGCAGAACACGAAAATTTCTTCATTTATCATGAATAAGAACCCTGTCAACACATATTGCCAAAATTTGGAACTTTTCGAAATCCCGAAAATTTGGGCACTAAACTTTAAAGCGGACTTTCGGGCTGATTTCGGAGGCCTTCCCTTTGTGATCTTTCGAAACTTAGAATACGAAAATTTCTTTATTTATCATGAATAAAAACCCTTTCAACTCATAATGCCAAAATTTGGAACTTTTCGAAATTACGAAAATTTGAGCCCTAAACGTAAAAGCGGACTTTCGGGCCGATTTCGTTGGACTTTCATTTGTGATTTTTCGAAACTTAGAACATGAAAAGTTCTTCATTTATCATGAATAAGAACCCTGTCAATTCATAATGCCAAAATTTGGAACTTTTCGAAATCCCAAAAATTTAGGCCCTAAACGTAAAAGCGGACTTTCGGGCTGATTTCGGAGGCCTTCCATTTGTGATCTTTCGAAACGCAAAACACGAAAATTTCTTCATTTATTATGAATAAGAACCCTGTCAACTCATAATGCCAAAATTTGAACGTTTTCGAAATCCCGAAAATTTAGGCCCTAAACGTTCGAGCGGACTTTAAAGCTGATTTCGGAGGCCTTCCATTTGTGATCTTTCGAAACTCAGAACACGAAAATTTCTTCATTTATCATGAATAAAAACCCTGTCAACTCATAATACCAAAATTTGGACCTTTTCAAAATCCCGAAAATTTGAGCTCTAAACGTAAAAGCGAACTTTCGAGCTGATTTCAGAGGACTTCCATTTGTGATCTTTCGAAACTCAGAACACGAAAATTTATTCATTTATCATGAATAACAATCATGTCAACTCATAATGCCAAAATTGTAAACTTTTCGAAATCCCGAAAATTTGGGGCTCGAAACGTAAAAGCGGACTTTCGGGCTGATTTCGGAGGTCTTCCGTTGGTGATCTTTCGAAACTCTGAACACGAAAATTTCTTTATTTATCATGAATAAGAACCCTGTCAACTCATAATGCCAAAATTTGGACCTTTTCGAAATCCCGAAAATTTAGGCCCTAAACGTAAAAGCGGACTTTCGGGCTGATTTCGGAGGCCTTCCCTTTGTGATCTTTCGAAACTCAGAATACGAAAATTTCTTTATTTATCATGAATAAAAACCCTTTCAACTCATAATGCCAAAATTTGGAACTTTTCGAAATTACGAAAATTTGAGCCCTAAACGTAAAAGCGGACTTTCGGGCCGATTTCGTTGGACTTTCATTTGTGATTTTTCGAAACTTAGAACATGAAAAGTTCTTCATTTATCATGAATAAGAACCCTGTCAATTCATAATGCCAAAATTTGGAACTTTTCGAAATCCCGAAAATTTAGGTCCTAAACGTAAAAGCGGACTTTCGGGATGATTTCGGAGGCCTTCCATTTGTGATCTTTCGAAACGCAGAACACGAAAATTTCTTCATTTATTATGAATAAGAACCCTGTCAACTCATAATGCCAAAATTTGAACGTTTTCGAAATCCCGAAAATTTGGGCCCTAAACGTTCGAGCGGACTTTAAAGCTGATTTCGGAGGCCTCCTATTTGTGATCTTTCGAAACTCAGAACACGAAAATTTCTTCATTTATCATGAATAAAAACCCTGTCAACTCATAATACCAAAATTTGGACCTTTTCAAAATCCCGAAAATTTGAGCTCTAAACGTAAAAGCGAACTATCGAGCTGATTTCAGAGTACTTCCATTTGTGATCTTTCGAAACTCAGAACACGAAAATTTCTTCATTTATCATGAATAACAGTCATGTCAACTCATAATGCCAAAATTGTAAACTTTTCGAAATCCCGAAAATTTGGGCCTCGAAACGTAAAAGCGGACTTTCGGGCTGATTTCGGAGGCCTTCCGTTGGTGATCTTTCGAAACTCTGAACACGAAAATTTCTTTATTTATCATGAATAAGAACCCTGTCAACTCATAATGCCAAAATTTGGACCTTTTCGAAATCCCGAAAATTTAGGCCCTAAACGTAAAAGCGGACTTTCGGGCTGATTTCGGAGGCCTTCAATTTGTGATCTTTCGAAACGCAGAATACGAAAATTTTTTCATTTATCATGAATAAGAATCCTTTCAACTCATAATGCCAAAATTTAAATCTTTTCGAAATCCTGAAAATTTGGGACCTAAACGTAAGAGTGGACTTTCGGGCTGATTTCGGAGGCCTTCCATTTGTGATCTTTCAAAACTCAAAACACGAAAATTTTTTCATTTATCCTGAATAAGAACCCTCTCAACTTTTAAAGCCAATATTTGGACCTTTTCGAAATCCCGAAAATTTGGGCCTAAACGTAAATGCGGACTTTCGGGCTGATTTCGGAGGCCTTCCATTTGTGATCTTTCGAAACGCAGAACACGAAAATTTCTTCATTTATCATGAATAAGAACCCTGTCAACACATAATGCCAAAATTTGGAACTTTTCGAAATCCCGAAAATTTGGGCACTAAACTTTAAAGCGGACTTTCGGGCTGATTTCGGAGGGCCTTCCCTTTGTGATCTTTCGAAACTCTGAATACGAAAATTTCTTTATTTATCATGAATAAAAACCCTTTCAACTCATAATGCCAAAATTTGGAACTTTTCGAAATTACGAAAATTTGATCCCTAAACGTAAAAGCGGGCTTTCGGGTTGATTTCGGAGGCCTTCCATGTGATCTTTTGAACTCAGAACACGAAAAATTCTTCATCTATCATGAATAAGAACCCTGTCAACTCATAATGCGAAAATTTAGAACTTTTCGAAATCCCGAAAATTTGAGCTCTAAACGTAACAGCGGACCTTCGGGCTGCTTTCGGAGGACTTCCATTTGTGATTTTTCAAAACTTAAAATACGAAAATTTTTTCATTTATCATGAATAAGAATCATGTCAACTCATATTGCCAAAATTGTGACCTTTTCGAAATGCCTAAAATTTGGGCCCTAAACGTAAAAGCGGACTTTCAGGCTGATTTTGAAGGCCTTCCGTTTGTGATCTTTCGAAATTCAGAGCACGAAAATTTCATTATTTATCATGAAAAAGAACCCTGTCAACTCATAATGCCAAAATTTGGACCTTTTCGAAATCCCGAAAATTTGGACCCTAAACGTAAATGCGGAATTTCGGGTCGATTTCGGAGGCCTTCCATTTGTGATCTTTCGAAACGCAGAACACGAAAATTTCTTCATTTATCATGAATAAGAAATTTGTCAACTCATAATGCTAAAATTTAAACCTTTTCAAAATCCCGAAAATTAGGGCCCTAAACGTAAGAGCGGACTTTCGGGCTGATTTCGGAGGCCTTGCATTTGTGATCTTTCGAAACTCAGAACACTAAAAATTCTTCATTTATCATGAATAAGAACCCTGTCAACTTTTAATGAAAAAATTTGGACCTTTTCGAAATCCCGAAAATTTGGGCCTAAACGTAAATGCGAACTTTCGTGCTGATTTCAGAGGCCTTCCATTTGTGATTTTTCGAAACTCAGAACACGAAAAAATCATCATTTATCATGAATAAAAACCCTGTCAACTCATAATGCCAAAATTTGGACATTTTCGAAATCTCGACATTTTAGGCCCTAAACGTAATTACGGACTTTCGGGCTAATTTCGGAGGCCTTCCATTTGTGATTTTTTGAAACTCAGAACACGAAAATTTCTTCATTTTTCATGAATAAGAACCCTGACAACTCATAATGCCAAAATTTGGACCTTTTCAAAATCCCGAAAATTTAGGCCTAAACGTAAATGCGGACTTTCGGGCTGATTTCGGAGGCCTTCCATTTGTGATCTTTAGAAACGTAGAACACGAAAATTTTTTCATTTATCATGAATAAGAACCCTGTCAACGCATAATACAAAAATTTAAAACTGTCCGAAATCCCGAAAATTTGGGCCCTAGACGTAAAAGCAGACTTTCGAGCTGATTTCAAAGACCTTCCATTAGTGATCTTTCGAAACTAAGAACACGAAAATTTCTTCAATTATCATGAATAAGAATCATGCCAACTCATAATGCAAAAATTGTGACCTTTTCGAAATCCCGAAAATTTGAGCCCCAAACGTAAAAGCAGACTTTCGGGCTGATTTCGGAGGCCGTCCGTTTGTGATCTTTCGAAACTCAGAAAATGAATAATTATTCATTTATCATGAATAAGAACCCAGTCAACTCATAATGCCAAAATTTGAACCTTTTAGAAATCCCGAAAATTTGGGCCCTAAATGTAAAAGTGAACTTTCGGGCTGATTTCGGAGGCCTTCTATTAGTGATCTTTCGAAACTCAGAACACGAAAATTTTTTCATTTATCATGACTAAGAATCTGGTCAACTCATAATGCCAAAATTGTGACCTTTTCGAATTCCCGAAAATTTGGGCTCTAATTGTAAATGCGGACTTTCGAGCTGATTTCGCAGGCCTTCCATTTGTGATTTTTCGAAACTTAGAACACGAAAATTTCTTTATTTTTCATGAATAAGAACCCCGTCTACTAATAATGCCAAAATTGTGACCTTTCCAAAATCCCAAAATTTAGGCCTTAAACGTAAAATCGGACTTTCGGGCTGATTTCGGAGCCTTTCATGTTGGGGTTAGTGTCCTCCACAGTCAGTGCAATAACATAAATAAATCTTTAAAGGTACACAGGGTACATTTCGTATTTAATCAGTTGATTAACGTTTATCAATAACGGTTGGCTTGCTAGATAAGTTTGACGTTATTGTCATACAGATGGCGGTGATCAACTGGTCCCTAAGAGTCACACCTAAAGGATGTGTTTGAGAAATATGATTATTTGAGAAAATGATCATATTGATGCCTTATTTAATGACTAAACGGTTAGTCAGTGTTGTAGACTAAACAGTTAGTCGGTTGTGACTAAGAGGTTAGTCAAATATGATAATGAATATTATTTAATAAAGATTAAATAATATTAGATGAGAGGAATTAGCTGTAATTCGGAAATTGAATATAAAAGGTTATATTTAATTATTACGTATAATGTAGGCTAATTTATTTTAATCAGTTATAATTAATTAGCAAATTATAAATATACGGATATTTATGATTAATTATAATATATGGATATTATAATTATATTATACATAATGGCTAAAGTATACTAATTAAATGGGTTTGATAAACCTTTTTAAGTTAGATTGGGCTTTTAAATTTGAAGTTGAAAAAGTCCACCCCGGGACTCCTTCACTTTGGACGTGTGATACAAGGGGAGGGAGAGAGGTTTCTTCCTCTCTACTTAACCTAATCACAATATAACTCTCATCTAGACCTAATTCATTATTTCACTTTTTACAACACGAAACTTAAAGAAAAAGAAACTGTTCTTTTCTCTCTAATTCTCTAGCAAACTCAAGGCATATCTCAAATCATCTTGGGTGAGATTATTAGGAGATACCATATTTTTGGTATTGATCTTAGGCCAATTCATAAGGATTAAAAGGTTAATTCTTATTCTTTTATTATGTTATGCAATTTTGATTTATGACTTTAAATCTTATAAAAGTTTTCATTATAATCCTGTGATTTTAATGGTCTATATACGGATATAAACCTACAAGTGGTATCAGAGACTTAGGGCACATGAAATTTTTATAAGGTTTTCATAAAAATCGATTTTGTATAAATTATAAACAAATTAAATTGATGGTCGAATTGTTTTGGCCGTATGTTTGCTTTAATTGATTTGGCCGTACGTATGTTTTTGATTAATCAAGGTTTTTTATGAAATCTTCATAAATTTTAATGGGCACGTGGTGTTGCATGATTTCCAAATCAATTTGTTTTTGCCATATGTTTTGACTAATTGACCGTATGTGTTTTAATCAAAGATTGATTTTGGATAAGATTAAATCAATTTTATATGTTGGCCGAGTATGATACATGGTCATGCCGTGATGTTTTTCAATCTTTTTGGCTTAATTTGGTCCTTTTGATTCATAATTATCGATGTTTTAAGTTGTTAAAATTATCTCATATGAATTTGTATTAGTTTTGTTTCAATACTGATTGAATTAAAAGATAAAAGGATCAAAATTGTATATGTTAATGAACATATTGTTTGCTTTTCATTAGATCTATCAGTTTTAAGTTGTTTAATTTAAAAGGTTAAATTGAATATCTTAAGTCAATGTTTAATACGGATTAAAATTGAGTTAGGATAGAACTAATTATTCGCATAATCGAATTAAATCAGTTTAATTCGTTATTTTTGAGTTGGCCGAATTATTTTGTTTTTTGGTAATTTTTATTTTTATAATTGGCCAAATATATTTCTAATTTAAAAAAAAAAAAAAAAAAAAAAAAATTTATTTCGGCAATTTTATCTTTTTGGCCGTTTATTATTTTTTTAAATTTGATTTTTGGAAATTTATGATATATTATAAAGATAATATATTTTGTTTTATTGTGAAGTAGTTCATAATAAAAATGATACCTAATATTTTAAAGCAGTTTAAATATTTTGAGATCGAATTTATGTTATACCGATAATATAAATTGATTTGGATTATTATATTGATTAAGATATTATGAACAATTAAGGAATTGTTGCATAATGATAATCAATTTTAAAAGAGGTGGTTTGGATTAAAATCAATTCATATGCATTGTTTTATTATGTTTAGTTGATGCTATTTTTGTGAATGAATGTTTTTGAAAGGTTTAATTTACGCATTAATTATTGTACAATCGGTTGTAATTTACTAGTGTGGCCTTAGAAAATTGTGTTTTCGTAATGAAGGAAACACAATTTTGGTTGTATTTTTGAGATCTCGAATCTCCAATTTTGTAATATTTTTAATTTTGGCATATTTTGAATTAGAATGTAAATAGGTTTATTTTGTAATTTAAAAATGTAATTTTAAGAAGATTTCAAGATGAAGATTCAAGATGGACTCCCACTTAAAGCCCAAGATGAAGAATGAAGACTTGCTTAGGGTCCATGGATGGATTCCACTTTGTATTGTCTTTATTTTCATAGGGATAGGCCACACTAGGTGTTTTTTTTTTTTTTCCTTTTTGCGTTTTTCCTTTACCGTTTTTATTGCATTCATGTTAGATAGTAGCATCATATTCCGCCTAAACTAAACCAAACCACCTAATATGCATGAAAATGGATCATATAGTTGCATCCTAGATCATAGACATACGGATGTCACTTGTTTAGGGCTATCACCTCAATTTAATCATTCACGATAATGCTAGATATTAGTTCACTTAAAATGAATTAAAATGAGTTGATGGGATCTTCCTCTAATACTGAAATTGAGAATTAGTCTTTATAAGTCGAACCACTATGAATCCCTTCTTCGTCGGTAGGCATAATATGACCCCTTCTACGTTGGGTAAGTAGTGGTTGTCGACTTAGTTTACCTCAACACTATAGTTCGAGTAATATCTCGTAGTTATGGTGGACTAATAGATAGGATTTACTGAAATCTATCGACCAAGAATTCTAACAGTAGAATTAGCCAAGAGGTTGGCTTATCAATTTAAAGAAATTGAGTCTTGGGATCATTTATATAATTCTCGAGGGAGGTCAATTATATAAGTGCACGAGTCATTGCATTAAATCGTTATTGCTTTATGACTTAAACTTTTAAAACCATGATTTCTTATCTTTTCTCTTCTTCTTCTTTCTTTTTCACAGTTTCGAATACGTTATATACAGATATAACTACTATAACAAATGGCTGTCCGTACAGACGAACCAATGCCAAGTGCCACACTAATGCGAGAATCATGGCTTAGAATTTTCATGGGCACCATGAATCAGTCAACTCGACTGAAAAGTGATGGGTCCAATTTTTCTGATTGGGAGGCCGCATTACGGAATGCTGCCATTGCTGACGGTAAGCTCAAGTTCTTAACTGAGCCACCGCCGGCTCTACCAGCTCCCGATGCAGAAGAAGCTGAAACCTTTACTTATAACGATTTCATGATGGAAGCGGGTGCGTTACAGAACGTACTCATCTATGCAATGGAACCCAATTTGCAAAGACGTTTCATTACCCAAGGTGCAAACAAGATTTTCACCACCCTTACTAAGGAATTCTCGAAAGCTCCGAGAATTAAGAGTTACGAGTATACTACTCGTTTCTTTGAAGCTAGACTCCAAAAGGGCCAACCGGTTGGTCCACACCTTCTCGCCATGATCGAGAACGTTGAGAAATTGGAGGAGCTTGGTTGCACGATCGATGAGAAGATCATCATTGATCGAGTGCTTCACTCTCTTCATGATGGGTATGCCCTCTTTAGGGCAAACTATTACATGAATGACATGCAGAAAAGTCTGCATGAACTACATTCACTCCTCGTACAGACGGAGAGTGATCTGAAGTTGAGTGGGAGCACGAAGTAAGATGTTCTCATGATTGGGAACAAGAAGGGTAAGGGTAAGGTTCCGGCTAACCTAGCTGTAGGTAAGCCAAAATTCAAGAAGCCAGTGGTTGCTAAGAGTGGGCCTGGTGAGTCTAGCGGTAGCTCACAAGGCAAGGCAAAAGCTAAGCAGAGCATGGAGTGCCACCATTGCCACAAGTCTGGGCATTGGAGGCGTAATCGTCCGTGTATCTTTGAGGACATAAAATCAGGCCGCGTCGCTCCTGTTGGTATGTCTTCTTTTATTCATATGATTGAGATTAACCATGCAAGTTTCGGAACTTGGGTACTTGATCTTTGGATGTGGTTCTCATCATTGCAATCATTTGCGAGGCCTAAGAAACATCAGATGTCTGGCAAGAGGTGACGTAGACCTGCGAGTGGGGAATGGAGCAAGAGTTGCTGCCGTTTCAGTAGGAACATATGTAATCCAACTCCCAAGTGGATTTGAGTTATTTCTAAATAACTGTTACTATGTACCTAGTTTATCCAAAAACATTATTTCTGTATCCGTTCTTGATAAAGAAGGATTTTCATTTTCAATAAAGAATAATAGCTGTATTTTCTCATTGAACGATATGATTTATGGTAAAGCAGTTTCCATGAACGGAATTTATGTTTTAGATCAAACCACAGAAATTATGCATGTGAGTAACAAGAAAGCAAAGGTTGGTGACAAAGATCAATCATTTGCAGGGCCTAAGAAGCATCAGAACTCTGGCAAGAGGTGATGTAGACCTGCGAGTGGGGAATGGAGCAAGAGTTGCTGCCGTTTCAGTAGGAACATATGTAATCCAACTCCCAAGTGGATTTGAGTTATTTCTAAATAACTGTTACTATGTACCTAGTTTATCCAAAAACATTATTTCTGTATCCGTTCTTGATAAAGAAGGATTTTCATTTTCAATAAAGAATAATAGCTGTATTTTCTCATTGAACGATATGATTTATGGTAAAGCAGTTTCCATGAACGGAATTTATGTTTTAGATCAAACCACAGAAATTATGCATGTGAGTAACAAGAAAGCAAAGGTTGGTGACAAAGATCAAACGTATTTATGGCATTGCCGAATGGGACACATAAATGAGAAACGCGTGAAAAAGCTCATTGATAATGGGACTATCGCCCCATTTGACTATGAAACTTTTGGCACGTGTGAATCATGTCTCGAATTACTTTCAAAGGTGTTGGAATGCGCGCTGCTGACCTATTAGGACTCATACATACTGATGTGTGCGGACCTATGTCAATCAACGCTAGAGATGGCTATAGGTATTTTATCACCTTCACGGACGATTTGAGTAGATATGGACATGTCTACTTAATGAAGCATAAAAGTGAGTCCTTTGATAAATTCAAGGAATTCCAGAATAAGGTTGAGAACCAATTGGATAGAAAGATAAAAGCACTACGTTCAGATCGTGGTGGCGAATATCTTTCAACTGAGTTTGATCGACACCTGAAAGACCGCGGGATAGTACTACAGTTAACTCCACCTGGAACACCACAACTGAATGGTGTGTCCGAACGCAGGAATCGAACATTACTTGATATGGTTCGATCCATGATGAGTCACACGGTAGTACCTGACTCATTGTGGGGCTATGCTCTTTTGTCAGCTGCTCTTATACTTAACCGAAGTCCGTCTAAAGCTGTAGACAAGACTCCATACGAGTTATGGAAGGGAACGGTCCCTAACTTGTCCTTTATTCGGGTTTGGGGGTGCGAGGCTTATGTCAAGTGGAGACACGAGGATAAGCTCGGCCCGCGATCGGTCAAGACATACTTTATTGGTTATCCCAAAGGAATGTTTGGTCATTACTTTTATTCGCCAACCGAACAACGCGTTTTTGTTGCGGCTAGTGCGACGTTCTTAGAGAAAGAGTTTCTCGAAGACAAGAGAGGTAATAGAACCTTCGATCTGTCGGAGATTCCTGAACCAACAACCGAGCAACCTATGGAGGAAACTGTTCCTTCTTCGTCTGCTGCGGTTAATATTCCCTTGGAACCCAGGAGGTCGGGTAGACTCTCCATTCCTCCAGATCGATATATCGGTATAGTCGAGGAGAATGGGAGAGACGACGTTTTACTCCTTGAGAGTAACGAACCCGTAACCTATAAAGGTGCCATGACGTGTTCTGACTCAAAGCTTTGGCAAGAAGCCATGCAATCCGAGATGGACTCGATGTACGAGAACGATGTATGGGATCTGGTTGACCTACCTGATAAGGTTAGGCCTCTTCAGTGCAAATGGCTTTACAAGATAAAGCGATCTGTAGAAGGACAACCAGATATATACAAAGCGCGATTAGTGGCAAAGGGTTTCACTCAAGTGCAAGGGTTGCACTATGATGAGATCTTTGCACCCGTAGTCATGCTTCGTTCCATTCGGATACTCTTAGCGATTGTCGCCTTTCATGACTATGAAATTTGGCAAATGGACGTGAAAACCGCCTTCTTAAACGGTTATTTGGAGGAGGAGTTGTACATGGTACAACCCGAAGGTTACATTGATCCTGAAAATCCTAAGAAGGTTTGCAAGCTTAAGCGTTCCATCTATGGACTTAAGCAAGCTTCACGGAGTTGGAATCATCGCTTCGACCAAGTGATAAAGGAGAATGGATTCACTCGATCAGTCGAGGAACCATGCCTATATATCAAGTCGAGTGGGAGCAAGATTGTCTTCCTAATACTGTACGTCGATGACATACTCTTGATTGGGAATGACATACCTCTCTTAACTTCGGTAAAAGTATGGTTAAAGAACCATTTCCGGATGAAAGATCTGGGTGAGGCACAGCGTATGTTGGGGCTCCGTATCTATAGAGATAGATCACGACGGATGTTATCCCTCAGTCAGGAGTCTTATATAGATAAGATTCTTGAGAGGTTCAAAGCATGACCAACTCCGAAGGGAACCTTCCAATGATCTCGAAGTGCACTTGAGTAAAGCTCAAGCACCAAAGACATCGGAAGAGGTCGGCGCATGAGTCGGATTCCATATGCTTGGCAATAGGATCGATCATGTATGCCATGATATGCACACGTCCTGGCGTGGCATATGCATTAGTATGACGCGAGTCGATACCAAGGCAATCCAGGTGAAGCACATTTGGATGGTCAGAAAGAATATTCTTAAGTACCTACGAGGACTAAAGATTGGGTATTGACTTATGGAGGAGACAACGAGCTATCTTGTGATCGATTCTGCAGATGCTAGTTTCCAAAGCGGATCGAGATGACTCGAAGTCTCAATCTGGATTCGTTTTTACTCTTAATGGTATTTGCGGTCGGTGGAAAAGCTCCAAACAAAGCTGTTATAGCAGATTCAACGGCCGAGTCCGAAGTACTATCTTGCTCGTGAGGCTGCGAAGGAAGCTATATGGATCGTCGATTCTTACAAGGACTAAGCGTAGTTCCTAGTTCGAATGACCCGATCACCATCTATTGTGACAATAGTGGTGCCATCTTCAGCGAAGGAGCCTAAGTCCAAAGAACAAGTCTCGACGCGTGCAAAGGAAGGCTCACATGATCGGGATTACGTGGGCGAGAAGGAGATAGTGATTGACAAGATTGCTACGGATGATAACATAGCAGATCCTCTCACTAAGCCGTTGAGACAAGATAAGCATGAAGGGCACGTTAAATCCATGGGAATTAAGCGTGTTCCTGAGTTGTATTAGTTGTTTGTATGGATTTGACACTTGTATTTCCTAAAACTTCTAATAAAATCATCGTTTTGTTATATATATATTGTTTTTCATGAGGGTTGTGCAGACAACATTGAACACCTCAAAGTGAACTGAATTGCTTTATATTTTGTTTTGGTCCGTGATCGCCTACACGAGCTGATAACTCTGGCAATCATTTTGTGACGTCGATTGATGGTGGGTTCAACGAGCCATAAGTCAAGCAGCTTGGTGATCGATCACGCAGATGCAGTTCTTGAAATCCCGCAGGACATGTTTGTTACGACAACATGGAGTCCTAAATGTTTCAGAACATTAGGTGCCTGGTCGTGGATAGGACATCCATAGTGTTCCTAGAGTCGATTCTTTTGACTATCGACTGTCTCTTGAGATTAAGGCAGATTTTGGGTGACTTTGGTTTCTTTCTCACGATCGGCCAGTAACGAGGAGGCCAAGCGATTTTCACTTTGGGTCATTTCATGCTGCGCTTACATCTGCGAGGATTCGAGTTGAGGAAATATCCAAACTTCTATCGAGTTATAATATTTATTCTCGGGGCCACTCGAGGGTATGGCGAAAATGCATGGCCATGCTCGAATATTGATTCGTTTATCGGTTAAGTTACTCTCTACAGTCGGAAACCACTCTTGATTACGATCGCTTGTGAACTACGACCTTTGAAAGTCTGAGACTTTGCAAATTGGTTTACATTGAGTGGGAGAAATTTATTATGGATATGAGAATCGGTTATCGTACCTACACTTGTACGGACAAGTGGGAGATTGTTGGGGTTAGTGTCCTCCACAGTCAGTGCAATAACATAAATAAATCTCTAAAGGTACACAGGGTACATTTCGTATTTAATCAGTTGATTAACGTTTATCAATAACGGTTGGCTTGCTAGATAAGTTTGACGTTATTGTCATACAGATGGCGGTGATCAACTGGTCCCTAAGAGTCACACCTAAAGGATGTGTTTGAGAAATATGATTATTTGAGAAAATGATCATATTGATGCCTTATTTAATGACTAAACGGTTAGTCAGTGTTGTAGACTAAACAGTTAGTCGGTTGTGACTAAGAGGTTAGTCAAATATGATAATGAATATTATTTAATAAAGATTAAATAATATTAGATGAGAGGAATTAGCTGTAATTCGGAAATTGAATATAAAAGGTTATATTTAATTATTACGTATAATGTAGGCTAATTTATTTTAATCAGTTATAATTAATTAGCAAATTATAAATATACGGATATTTATGATTAATTATAATATATGGATATTATAATTACATTATACATAAAAGCTAAAGTATACTAATTAAATGGGTTTGATAAACCTTTTTAAGTTAGATTGGGCTTTTAAATTTGAAGTTGAAAAAGTCCACCCCGGGACTCCTTCACTTTGGACGTGTGATACAAGGGGAGGGAGAGAGGTTTCTTCCTCTCTACTTAACCTAATCACAATATAACTCTCATCTAGACCTAATTCATTATTTCACTTTTTACAACACGAAACTTAAAGAAAAAGAAACTGTTCTTTTCTCTCTAATTCTCTAGCAAACTCAAGGCATATCTCAAATGATCTTGGGTGAGATTATTAGGAGATACCATATTTTTGGTATTGATCTTAGGCCAATTCATAAGGATTAAAAGGTTAATTCTTATTCTTTTATTATGTTATGCAATTTTGATTTATGACTTTAAATCTTATAAAAGTTTTCATTATAATCCTGTGATTTTAATGGTCTCTATACGGATATAAACCTACATTTCATTTGTGATCTTTCGAAACGCAGAACACGAAAATTTCTTCATTTATCATGAATAAGAACCCTGTCCACTCATAATGCCAAAATATTGATGTAACACCCCGTGTTTTTAAGGTTAAATTAAAATATATTTTAATTCACAAATTTATTTAAAACTGTATTTATTTTTCATATTTTATATGTTTAATATTTTTAAATAATTTTTATGATCTTTTAAATAACATATTTACTACTTTTATACTAAAAGTTAATAAAATTACTTATTTAATGTTTACCCTTATTGAATAATATAATTATTTTCTAATTTAAAATAGTCAAATAATAATTTTGATCTGGATTTCTATAGTTATAAAGTATGCCTACTAAATTTTATAAAATAACACATTTAACTTATTTTGTATGTTTTCAACTATTTAGATCAATATTTGATTAAAGTTAAATTAAATTTATTTATTTTAACAAAAGTATTAGACTTTTAATAAGAGTAAAAGATAACCTAATACTCCTTATTAATAACGTATATATATATATATATATATATATATATATATATATATATATATATAGAAACAAGTTCAATTAAGTTACACTATATTTGCTAAGTTTAAATGCATTTGAGCTGGAGAAACTTGAAAGCTGTTATCTTTGTCTGAATGAAAGCTATTATGTATAAAGCATTAAACTGTTGTCAGAAAAAGGCCAAAACACGGCCGTAGGTCATTCTGACCGGGACAGTAACTTTTTAAGTGAGATTTAATCTCAACCATTGATCTTGTTAATCCAAAGGCTAAGATTGAAACTTACGAACTTAAAATATTTAAGCAACTTAATTGAACTTGACTCTATATATATATATATATATATATATATATATAGATATATATATATATATAGAAACAAGATCAATTAAGTTGACAAATATTGGTAAAAATTTGACAGCTGGTGGTGGCCCCATTATTAATGTTTTATGAAAGCTGTTGTTCTTTTTAAATGAAAGCTGTATTTCTCTCTTTATTAGTACAGTATTAGATTTACAGTTTCATTTACAAAGAACAATAGTTTCTAAAACATTAATATGATTTCACCAAATAGCTTACCAATATTTGTCAACTTAATTGAACTTGACTCTATATATATATATATATATATATATATATATATATATATATATATATATATATTTATAAAACCCTAATTGATTATTTGCTCCGTGTACCACCTTCGTCATCGTCTTCTCTTCTTCGACTCAAACTCCATTAACACTCCTCTTAAATCCTTCTTTACTCCTTCGTTTCTTAATCGTTTTACTCCGTTCTTGCGCCATAATTATCCTCTCTTCATCCTCTTCACATTAAGGTAAGCTATACTCCGTTTCGTCTCAGTCGCTCGGATCGCCGTCGATATTGTAACTCTTATTTATACTCGTTTTCTCCCCTGATCGATCGTAGGTCTGAACCAGGACGACTCTGACGCTGACACGTACGTGGTGGACGACTCAATTGAGGATTAGCGCGAAAAGGTAACGGTGATGACGTTACTCGGTATTACATTCCTTTAGGGTTTATGTGTGTGTCGTGCGAGTTATGAGACAGTTCTTACATGTGTGATGTACTTGCTGAATTTGCGAGTATTGTATGCTGTGTATCCTCAACCTTAGGATTCTTAATTAGTGAAAAGGATGCGGGTTTGCTTAAATAGATCATATGGCCGAACAAACTCTGTTTTTTTTACTTGAATTTGCAGGGGTTATTAACACTCGTAAACTTGTGTTATTATTGATTGTTTATTGTTTATTATACATGGGTGGAAGTAATCATTGTCCTAGTTGGTTATAGTTAAAGTGTGTTGTAAACTCATGTGATTGACTTGGGTTTATTTCTTGTCATTGACTTGGGTGATTAAGTAAAATTTATGTATATACGATGGATCTCTATGTACTATATATTCGTATGGTTGTAGGGTTGTTGGCTTCTGTCCTCGATAAATCGATTATTTGATTTAGTAAGTTACTTTGATATTTACTCCGTATAAATTGTTATTGTTTCGAGAATTATAATACATGTTGAGATTTGGCTTGAGTTCGTATTGTATTGACCTTGACTTTGTATTGATTTGATTGAGCTTGAGTTGAGTGTGCGTACGTGCACTGTTGGGCACGTGCGTGAGGAGATACAACGTCCATTGTGGGACGGATACCGCCCTTAGGGGTTCCCATCCGCTTTTGTCACGGATAGGGACTATGGTTTGATTATATGTCGACACCGTTTTTGTCGCGGTGACACCGTCTTTGTTAGCGGTGGGTTTGGCCAAATTTAGACAGTTGAGGAACTTTTGTCGTTCCGCCATAGGGTTGGGACTTTTGTCGTTCCGGGGTGATTCTTGTTGCTTCACCCAGTCCTCCGTGCTTACTCTTGCATTGGTTTGATTGATGATCAGATTGACTTATGATTGTTTGACTTGAGGTCGTCATATTAATGCTAGTGTTGATGTTTGTGTGTGCTATTGTTGTTGCATTTGTTGTTGTACTTTGATCATAGGCCGTAGGTCAGGTAAGGTACTTGTTGAGTTGTATTGAGATTGACTTAGTATTGTTAACCGTTACGTTTATTGGCTTGTGGTTATTATTATTATTATTATTATTATTGAGCTGTTTTATTTACTTGTTAACTTTATTGTGATGTAATATGGCTGGGAGAACGTCTGAGTTACTCCCAGCATTAATGGTATCCACATGTTTTGTGGCGGTATCTTGTGAACGCAGGTTTGTGTGAGAAGCCGTGAGGATTGTGACCCCGTAGCTAGCTTTGATGAGAACCTTGAATGATTTTATTTAGACTCGTTGGTTTAGATTTGTTTTTATTTCCCGTACTTATGTTTTGGGATTATGGTTTGTAAGGGGTATTTATTCCCCATTTTGCTAGGCCTCAAGGCTTACCTTGTCATTTTGGTTTGATTAGACTGTTTGTGTGAGTGACAGCTCGGATTCACGGTGTTTCATACCAGTGGCTTTCATTTTTAATTCATTTTCTTACCTAAAACCTTTTTAAAACGTATTTTATTTTATTTGGAAAATTCGGGTTGTTACAGTTGGTATCAGAGCGAACACGCTCCCAACTCTCCTAGATGAGTGAGTAGAAGTTGACTTAGAACCTTGAGTGGAGTGTTGGGTAGACACCTTAGGGGGTTACGTTGCTTTTGTATGCGTTTGAGTAGTTGTTTGGAAGTGGCATGTTTAGTAAGTGCTACCATTAACAATGCTTTTGTGTTGCAGATGGCCAGGAACGGGAATGCAAACAACGACCTTCAACGCATGCGCCGAATCGAGGATGCAATCATAGCTTTGACGGAGGCACGTGAGAACAACCAGTCCGTCTTTGATCGTTTTAACCGTCATCATCCCCCTACGTAATCTTTCGAAACTCAGAATACGAAAATTTCTTCATTTATCATGAATAAGAACCGTGTCAACTCATAAAGCCAAAATTTAGACCTTTTCGAAATCCCAAAAATTTGAGCGCTAAACGTAAGCGCGGACTTTCGGGCTGATTTCGGAGGACTTCCATTTGTGATCTTTCGAAACTCAGAAGACGAAATTTTTTTCATTTATCATGAATAAGAATCTGGTCAACTCATAATGCCAAAATTGTGACCTTTTCGAATTCCCGAAAATTTGGGTCTAATTGTAAATGCGGACTTTCGAGCTGATTTCGGAGGCCTTCCATTTGTGATTTTTCGAAACTTAGAACACGAAAATTTCTTTATTTTTCATGAAGAAGAACCCCGTCTACTAATAATGCCAAAATTGTGACCTTTCCAAAATCCCAAAATTTAGGCCTTAAACGTAAAATCGGACTTTTGGGCTGATTTCGGAGCCTTTCATTTGTGATCTTTCGAAACGCAGAACACAAAAATTTCTTCATTTATCATGAATAAGAACCCTGTCCACTCATAATGCCAAAATATTGACCTTTTCGAAATCCCAAAAATTTGAGCGCTAAACGTAAGAGCGGACTTTCGGGCTGATTTCGGACGACTCCCATTTGTGATCTTTCGAAACTCAGAACACGAAATTTTTTTCATTTATCATGAATAAGAATCATGTCGACTCATAATGCCAAAATTGGGACCTTTTCGAAATCCCGAAAACTTGGGCCCTAAACGTAAATGCGGACTTTCGGGCAGATTTCGGAGGCCTTTCATTTGTGATTATTCGAAACTCAGAACACAAAAATTTCTTCATTTTTCATGAGTAAGAACCCTGTCTACAAATAATGCCAAAATTTGTACCTTTTCAAAATCCCGAAAATTTGGGGCCTAAACGTAAAAGCGGACTTTCGGGCTGATTTTGGAAGCCTTACATTTATGATCTTTCGAAACTCAGAACACGAAAATTTCTTCATTTATCATGAATAAGAACCGTGTCAAATCATAATGCCAAAATTTGGACCTTTTTGAAATCCCAAAAATTTGAGCTTTAAACATAAGAGTAGACTTTCGGGCCGATTCAGAGGACTTCCATTTGTGATCTTTCGAAACTCAGAAGACTAAATTATTTTCATTTATTATGAATAAGAATCATGTCAACTCATAATGCCAAAATTGTGACCTTCGAAATCCCGAAAATTTGGGCCCTAAACTTAAAAGCGGACTTTCGGGTTGATTTCGGAGTCCTTCCGTCCGTGATCTTTCGAAAGTCAGAACACGAAAATTTCTTCATTTATCATGAATAAGAACCCTGTCAACTCATAATACGAAAATTGTGACTTTTTCGAAATCCCGAAAATTTAAACCCTAAAAGTAAATGCGGACTTTCGGGCTGATTTCGGAGGCCTTCCATTTGTAATCTTTCGAAACTTATAACACGAAATATTTATCATTTATCATGTATAAGAACCCTGTCAACTCTTAATGCCAAAATTTGGACCTTTTCAAAATCCCGAAAATTTGGGCCTAAACGTAAATGCGGACTTTCGAGCTGATTTCGGAGGCCTTCCATTTGTGATCTTTAGAAACGCAGAACATGAAAATTTCTTCATTTATCATGAATAATAACCCTGTCAACGCATAATGCAAAAATTTAAAACTGTCTGAAATCCCGAAAATTTGGACCCTAAACGTAAAAGCGGACTTTCGAGCTGATTTCAAAGACCTTCCATTAGTGATCTTTCGAAACTCAGAACACGAAAATTTCTTCATTTATCATGAATAAGAATCATGCCAACTCATAATGCAAAAATTGTGACCTTTTCGAAATCCCGAAAATTTGAGCCCCAAACGTAAAAGCGGACTTTCGGGCTGATTTCGGAGGCCGTCCGTTTGTGATCTTTCGAAACTCAGAAAACGAATAATTATTCATTTATAATGAATAAGAACCCTGTCCACTCATAATGCCAAAATTTGAACCTTTTAGAAATCCCGAAAATTTGGGCCCTAAATGTAAAAGTGAACTTTCGGGCTGATTTCGGAGGCCTTCTATTAGTGATCTTTCGAAACTCAGAATACGAAAATTTTTTCATTTATCATGAATAAGAATCTGGTCAACTCATAATGCCAAAATTGTGACCTTTTCGAATTCCCGAAAATTTGGGCTCTAATTGTAAATGCGGACTTTCGAGCTGATTTCGGAGGCCTTCCATTTATGATTTTTCGAAACTTAGAACACGAAAATTTCTTTATTTTTCATGAATAAGAACCCCGTCTACTAATAATGCCAAAATTGTGACCTTTCCAAAATCCCAAAATTTAGGCCTTAAACGTAAAATCGGACTTTCGGGCTGATTTCGGAGCCTTTCATCTGTGATCTTTCGAAACGCAGAACACGAAAATTTCTTCATTTATCATCAATAAGAACCCTGTCCACTCATAATGCCAAAATATTGACCTTTTCGAAATCCCAAAAATTTGAGCGCTAAACGTAAGAGCGGACTTTCGAGCTGATTTCGGACGACTCCCATTTGTGATCTTTCGAAACTCAGAACACGAATTTTTTTTCATTTATCATGAATAAGAATCATGTCGACTCATAATGCCAAAATTGTGACCTTTTCGAAATCCCGAAAACTTGGGCCCTAAACGTAAATGCGGACTTTCGGGCAGATTTCGGAGGCCTTTCATTTGTGATTTTTCGAAACTCAGAACACTAAAATTTCTTCATTTTTCATGAGTAAAAAACCTGTCTACTAATAATGCCAAAATTTGTACCTTTTCGAAATCCCGAATATTTGGGGCCTAAACGTAAAAGCGGACTTTCGGGCTGATTTTGGAAGCCTTACATTTATGATCTTTCGAAACTCAGAACACGAAAATTTCTTCATTTATCATGAATAAGAACAGTGTCAACTCATAATGCTAAAATTTAGACCTTTTCGAAATCCCAAAAATTTGAGCGCTAAACGTAAGAGCGGACTTTCGGGCTGATTTCGGAGGACTTCCATTTGTGATCTTTCGAAACTCAGAAGACGAAATATTTTTCATTTATCATGAATAAGAATCATGTCAACTCATAACGCCAAAATTGTGACCTTATCGAAATCCCGAAAATTTGGGCCTTAAACTTAAAAGCGGACTTTCGAGCTGATTTCGGAGTCCTTCCGTTCGTGATCTTTCGAAACTCAGAACACGAAAATTTCTTCATTTATCATGAATAAGAACCCTGTCAACTCATAATGCCAAAATTGTGACTTTTTCGAAATCCCAAAAATTTGGGCCCTAAACGTAAGATCGGACTTTCGGGCTAATTTCGGAGGCCTTCCATTTGTAATCTTTCGAAACTTAGAACACGAAAAATTTATCATTTATCATGAATAAGAATCCTGTCAACTCTTAATGCCAAAATTTGGACCTTTTCAAAATCCCGAAAATTTGGGTCTAAACGTAAATGCGGACTTTCCCGCTGATTTCGGAGGCCTTCCATTTCTTATCTGTCGACACTCAGAACACGAAAAAATCTTCATTTATCATGAATAAAAACCCTGTCAACTCATAATGCCAAAATATGGACATTTTCGAAATCTCGAAATTTTAGGCCCTAAACGTAATTACGGACTTTCGGGCTAATTTCGGAGGCCTTCCATTTGTGATTTTTTGAAACTCAGAACACGAAAATTTCTTCATTTATCATAAATAAGAATCCTGTCAACTCATAATACCAAAATTGTGACCTTTTCAAAATTCCGAAAATGTAGTCCCTAAACGTAAAAGCGGACTTTCGGGCTGATTTCAAAGGCCTTCCATTAGCGATCTTTCGAAACTCAGAACTCGAAAATTTCTTCATTTATCATGAAGAAGAATCATGTCAACTCATAATTTTAAAATTGTGACCTTTTCGAAATCCCGAAAATTTGAGCCCCAAACGCAAAAGCGGACTTTCGGGCTGATTTCGGAGGCCGTCCGTTTGTGATCTTTCGAAACTCACAAAACGAATAATTATTTATTTATCATGAATAAGAACCCTGTCAACTCATAATGCCAAAATTTGAACCTTTTACAAATTCCAAAAATTTGGGCCCTAAACGTAAAAGTGAACTTTCGGGTTGATTTCGGAGGCCTTCCATTAGTGATCTTTCGAAACTCAGAACACGAAATTTTTTTCATTTATCATGAATAAGAATCAGGTCAACTCATAATGCGAAAATTGTGACCTTTTTGAATTCCCGAAAATTTGGGCCCTAAACGTAAAATAGGACTTTCGGGCTGATTTCGGAGGCTTTCCGTTTGTGATCTTTCGAAACTCAGAAAACGAAAAAATCTTCATTTATCATGAATAAGAACCCTGACAACTCATAATGGCAAAATTTAGACCTTTTCGAAATCCCGAAAATTTGGGCCTAAACGTAAATGCGGACTTTCAGGCTGATTTCGTAAGCCTTCCATTTGTAATCTTTCGAAACGCAGAACACGAGAATTTCTATATTTATCATGAATAAGAACCCTGTCAACTTTTAATGCAAAAATTTAAACATTTCCGAAGTCCCGAAAGTTTGGGCCTTAAACGTAAAAGCGGACTTTCGGTCTGATTTCGGAGGCCTTCTACTTGTGATTTTTCGAAACTCAGAATATGAAAATTTCTTTATTTATCATGAATTAAAACCCTGTCAACTCATAATGGCAAAATTTGGACCTTTACGAAATCCCGAAAATTTAAACCCTAAAAGTAAATGCGGACTTTCGGGCTGATTTCGAAGGCCTTCCATTTGTGATTTTTCGAAACTCTGAACACGAAAATTTCTTCATTTTTCATTCATAAGAACCCTGTCAACTCAAAATGCTGAAATTTAGACCTTTCCAAAATCCCGAAAATTTGGGCCCTAAACATAAATGCGGACTTTCGGGCTGATTTCGGAGGCCTTCCAATTGTGATCTTTCGAAACTAAGATGACGAAAAAATCTTCATTTTTCATGAATAAAAACCCTGTCAACTCATAATGCCTAAATTTGGACCTTTTCGAAATCCCTAAAATTTGGGCCCTAAACGTAGTTGCGGACCTTCGGGCTGATTTCGGAGGCCTTCCATTTGAGATTTTTCGAAACTCAGAACACTAAAATTTCTTCATTTTTCATGTATAAGAACCCTGTCAACTCATAATGCCAAAATTTGGAACTTCTCGAAATCCCGAAAATTTGGGCCCTAAACGTAAAAGTGGACTTTCGGGCTGATTTCGGAGGCCTTCTATTTGTGATCTTTCGAAACGCAGAACACGAAAATTTCTTCATTTATCATGAATAAGAACCCTGTCAACGCATTATGCAAAAATTTAAAACTTTTCGAAATCCCGAAAATTTGGGCCCTAAACGCAAAAGCGGACTTTCGACCTGATTTCGGAGGCCTTTCATTTGTGATCTTTCGAAACTCAGAACACGAAAATTTCTTCATTTATCATGAATAAGAACCCTGTCAACTCATAATGCCAAAATTGTGACATTTTTAAAATCCCGAAAATTTGGGCCCTAAACGTAAGAGCGGATATTCGGGCTGATTTCGGTGGCTTTCCATTTATGGTCTTTCGAAACTGAGAACACGAAAATTTCTTCATTTATCATGAATAAGAACCCTGTTAACTCATAATGCTAAAATTTGGACCTTTTTAAAATCCCGAAAATTTAGGCCCTAAACTTAAAAGCGTAATTTCGGGCTGATTTCAGAGGCCTTTCATTTGTGATCTTTCGAAACTTAGAGCAGGAAAATTTCTTCATTTATCATGAATAAGAACCCTGACAACTCATAATGCAAAAATTTGGACTTTTTCGAAATCCCGAAAATTTGGCCCTAAACATAAATGCGGACTTTCGGGCTGAGGGTTTAGGGTTTAGGGTTCAGGGTTCAGGGTTTAGGGTTTAGGGTTTCAGGGTTCAGGGTTTCGGGTTTAGGGTTCAGGGTTCAGGGTTCAGGGTTTAGGGTTTAGGGTTCAGGGTTTAGGGTTCAGGGTTCAGGGTTTAGGTTAGGGTTGATTTAAAATTGATTTAGGGTTGAGGTTATTTAAAAGGGTTTAGGGTTAGGGTTTAAAAGGGTTTAGGGTTTAGGGTTTAAAATTTAGGGTTTAGGGTTTAGGGTTTAGGGTTAGGGTTTAAAATTTAAATTTAAATTTATTTATTTAAAATTTAAAATTTAAAATTTAAAATTTAAATTTAAAATTTAAAATTTAAAATTTAAAATTTAAAATTTAAAATTTAAAATTTAAAATTTAAAATTTAAAATTTAAAATTAAAATTTAAAATTTAAAATTTAAAATTTAAAATTTAAAATTTAAAATTAAAATTAAATTTAAAATTAAATTAAAATTTAAAATTTAAAATTTAAAATTTAAAATTTAAAATTTAAAATTTAAAATTTAAAATTAAATTTAAAATTTAAATTAAATTTAAAATTTAAAAATTTAAAATTTAAAATTTAAATTTAAAATTAAAATTTAAAATTTAAAATTTAAAATTTAAAATTTAAAATTTAAAATTTAAAATTTAAAATTTAAATTAAAATTTAAAATTTAAAATTTAAAATTTAAAATTTAAAATTTAAAATTTAAAATTTAAAATTTAAAATTTAAAATTTAAAATTTAAATTTAAAATTTAAAATTTAAAATTTAAAATTTAAAATTTAAAATTAAATTTAAAATTTAAAATTTAAAATTTAAAATTTAAAATTTAAAATTAAAATTTAAAATTTAAATTTAAAATTTAAATTTAAAATTTAAAATTTAAATTTAAATTTAAAATTAAATTTAAAATTTAAAATTTAAAATTTAAAATTTAAAATTTAAAATTTAAAATTTAAAATTTAAAATTTAAAATTAAATTTAAAATTAAATTTAAAATTTAAAATTTAAAATTTAAAATTTAAAATTAAAATTTAAAATTTAAAATTTAAAATTTAAAATTTAAAATTTAAAATTTAAAATTTAAAATTAAAATTTAAAATTTAAAATTTAAATTAAAATTTAAAATTTAAAATTTAAAATTTAAAATTTAAAATTTAAATTTAAAATTTAAATTTAAAATTTAAAATTTAAAATTTAAAATTTAAAATTTAAAATTTAAAATTTAAAATTTAAAATTTAAAATTTAAAATTAAAATTTAAAATTTAAAATTTAAAATTTAAAATTTAAAATTTAAAATTTAAAATTAAATTAAATTTAAAATTTAAAATTTAAAATTTAAAATTTAAAATTTAAAATTTAAAATTTAAAATTTAAAATTTAAAATTTAAAATTTAAAATTTAAAATTTAAAATTTAAAATTTAAAATTTAAAATTTAAAATTTAAAATTTAAAATTTAAAATTTAAAATTTAAAATTTAAAATTTAAAATTTAAAATTTAAAATTTAAAATTTAAAATTTAAAATTTAAAATTTAAAATTTAAAATTTAAATTTAAATTTAAAATTTAAAATTTAAAATTAAAATTTAAAATTTAAAATTTAAAATTTAAAATTTAAAATTTAAAATTTAAAATTTAAAATTTAAAATTAAAATTTAAAATTTAAAATTTAAAATTTAAAATTTAAAATTTAAAATTTAAAATTTAAAATTTAAAATTTAAAATTTAAAATTTAAAATTTAAAATTAAATTTAAATTTAAAATTTAAAATTTAAAATTTAAAATTTAAAATTTAAAATTTAAAATTTAAAATTTAAAATTTAAAATTTAAAATTTAAAATTTAAAATTTAAAATTTAAAATTTAAAATTTAAAATTTAAAATTTAAAATTTAAAATTTAAAATTTAAAATTTAAAATTTAAAATTTAAAATTTAAAATTTAAAATTTAAAATTTAAAATTTAAAATTTAAAATTTAAAATTTAAAATTTAAAATTTAAAATTTAAAATTTAAAATTTAAAATTTAAATTTAAAATTTAAAATTTAAAATTTAAATTTAAAATTTAAAATTTAAAATTTAAAATTTAAAATTTAAAATTTAAAATTTAAAATTTAAAATTTAAAATTTAAAATTTAAAATTTAAAATTTAAAATTTAAAATTTAAAATTTAAAATTTAAAATTTAAAATTTAAAATTTAAAATTTAAAATTTAAAATTTAAAATTTAAAATTTAAATTTAAAATTTAAATTTAAAATTTAAAATTTAAATTTAAAATTTAAAATTTAAAATTTAAAATTTAAAATTTAAAATTTAAAATTTAAAATTTAAAATTTAAAATTTAAAATTTAAAATTTAAAATTTAAATTTAAATTTAAAATTTAAAATTTAAATTTAAAATTTAAAATTTAAATTTAAAATTTAAATTTAAAATTTAAAATTTAAAATTTAAAATTTAAAATTAAATTTAAATTTAAATTTAAAATTTAAAATTTAAAATTTAAAATTTAAAATTTAAAATTTAAATTTAAAATTTAAAATTTAAAATTTAAAATTTAAAATTTAAAATTTAAAATTTAAAATTTAAAATTTAAAATTTAAAATTTAAAATTTAAAATTTAAAATTTAAAATTTAAAATTTAAAATTTAAAATTAAAATTTAAAATTTAAAATTTAAAATTTAAAATTTAAAATTTAAAATTTAAAATTTAAAATTTAAATTTAAAATTTAAAATTTAAAATTTAAAATTTAAAATTTAAAATTTAAAATTTAAAATTTAAAATTTAAAATTTAAAATTTAAAATTTAAAATTTAAAATTTAAAATTTAAAATTTAAAATTTAAAATTTAAAATTTAAAATTTAAAATTTAAATTTAAATTTAATTTAAATTTAAAATTTAAAATTAAAATTTAAAATTTAAAATTTAAAATTTAAAATTTAAAATTTAAAATTTAAAATTTAAAATTTAAAATTTAAAATTTAAAATTTAAAATTTAAAATTTAAAATTTAAAATTTAAAATTTAAAATTTAAATTTAAAATTTAAAATTTAAAATTTAAAATTTAAAATTTAAAATTTAAAATTTAAAATTTAAAATTTAAAATTTAAAATTTAAAATTTAAAATTTAAAATTTAAAATTTAAAATTTAAAATTTAAAATTTAAAATTTAAAATTTAAAATTTAAATTTAAAATTTAAAATTTAAAATTTAAAATTTAAAATTTAAAATTTAAAATTTAAAATTTAAAATTTAAAATTTAAAATTTAAAATTTAAAATTTAAAATTTAAAATTTAAAATTTAAAATTTAAAATTTAAAATTTAAAATTTAAAATTTAAAATTTAAAATTTAAAATTTAAAATTTAAAATTTAAAATTTAAAATTTAAAATTTAAAATTTAAAATTTAAAATTTAAAATTTAAAATTTAAAATTTAAAATTTAAATTTAAAATTTAAATTTAAAATTTAAAATTTAAAATTTAAAATTTAAAATTTAAAATTTAAAATTTAAAATTAAATTTAAAATTTAAAATTTAAAATTTAAAATTTAAAATTTAAAATTTAAAATTTAAAATTTAAAATTTAAAATTTAAAATTTAAATTTAAAATTTAAAATTTAAAATTTAAAATTTAAAATTTAAAATTTAAAATTTAAAATTTAAAATTTAAAATTTAAAATTTAAAATTTAAAATTTAAAATTTAAAATTTAAAATTTAAAATTTAAAATTTAAAATTTAAAATTTAAATTTAAAATTTAAAATTTAAAATTTAAAATTTAAAATTTAAAATTTAAAATTTAAAATTTAAAATTTAAAATTTAAAATTTAAAATTTAAAATTTAAAATTTAAAATTTAAAATTTAAAATTTAAAATTTAAAATTTAAAATTTAAAATTTAAAATTTAAAATTTAAAATTTAAAATTTAAAATTTAAAATTTAAAATTTAAAATTTAAAATTTAAAATTTAAAATTTAAAATTTAAAATTTAAAATTTAAAATTTAAAATTTAAAATTTAAAATTTAAAATTTAAAATTTAAAATTTAAAATTTAAAATTTAAAATTTAAAATTTAAAATTTAAAATTTAAAATTTAAATTTAAAATTTAAAATTTAAAATTTAAATTTAAAATTTAAAATTTAAAATTTAAAATTTAAAATTTAAAATTTAAAATTTAAAATTTAAATTTAAAATTTAAAATTTAAAATTTAAAATTTAAAATTTAAAATTTAAAATTTAAAATTTAAAATTTAAAATTTAAAATTTAAAATTTAAAATTTAAAATTTAAAATTTAAAATTTAAAATTTAAAATTTAAAATTTAAAATTTAAAATTTAAAATTTAAAATTTAAATTTAAAATTTAAAATTTAAAATTTAAAATTTAAAATTTAAAATTTAAAATTTAAAATTTAAAATTTAAAATTTAAATTTAAAATTTAAAATTTAAAATTTAAAATTTAAAATTTAAAATTTAAAATTTAAAATTTAAAATTTAAAATTTAAAATTTAAAATTTAAAATTTAAAATTTAAAATTTAAAATTTAAAATTTAAAATTTAAAATTTAAAATTTAAAATTTAAAATTTAAAATTTAAAATTTAAAATTTAAAATTTAAATTTAAAATTTAAAATTTAAAATTTAAAATTTAAATTTAAAATTTAAAATTTAAAATTTAAAATTTAAAATTTAAAATTTAAAATTTAAAATTTAAAATTTAAAATTTAAATTTAAAATTTAAAATTTAAAATTTAAAATTTAAATTTAAAATTTAAATTTAAAATTTAAAATTTAAAATTTAAAATTTAAAATTTAAAATTTAAAATTTAAAATTTAAAATTTAAAATTTAAAATTTAAAATTTAAAATTTAAAATTTAAAATTTAAAATTTAAAATTTAAAATTTAAAATTTAAAATTTAAAATTTAAAATTTAAAATTTAAAATTTAAAATTTAAAATTTAAAATTTAAAATTTAAAATTTAAAATTTAAAATTTAAAATTTAAAATTTAAAATTTAAAATTTAAAATTTAAAATTTAAAATTTAAATTTAAAATTTAAAATTTAAAATTTAAAATTTAAAATTTAAAATTTAAAATTTAAAATTTAAAATTTAAAATTTAAAATTTAAAATTTAAAATTTAAAATTTAAAATTTAAAATTTAAAATTTAAAATTTAAAATTTAAAATTTAAAATTTAAAATTTAAAATTTAAAATTTAAATTTAAAATTTAAAATTTAAAATTTAAAATTTAAAATTTAAAATTTAAAATTTAAAATTTAAATTTAAAATTTAAAATTTAAATTAAAATTTAAAATTTAAAATTTAAATTTAAAATTTAAAATTTAAAATTTAAATTTAAAATTTAAAATTTAAAATTTAAATTTAAATTTAAAATTTAAATTTAAAATTTAAAATTTAAAATTTAAAATTTAAAATTTAAATTTAAAATTTAAAATTTAAAATTTAAAATTTAAAATTTAAAATTTAAATTTAAAATTTAAAATTTAAAATTTAAAATTTAAAATTTAAAATTTAAAATTTAAAATTTAAAATTTAAAATTTAAAATTTAAAATTTAAAATTTAAAATTTAAAATTTAAAATTTAAAATTTAAATTTAAAATTTAAAATTTAAAATTTAAAATTTAAAATTTAAAATTTAAAATTTAAAATTTAAAATTTAAAATTTAAAATTTAAAATTTAAAATTTAAAATTTAAAATTTAAAATTTAAAATTTAAAATTTAAAATTTAAAATTTAAAATTTAAAATTTAAAATTTAAAATTTAAAATTTAAAATTTAAAATTTAAATTTAAAATTTAAAATTAAATTTAAAATTTAAAATTTAAAATTTAAAATTTAAAATTTAAAATTTAAATTTAAATTTAAAATTTAAAATTTAAAATTTAAAATTTAAAATTTAAAATTTAAAATTTAAAATTTAAAATTTAAAATTTAAAATTTAAAATTTAAAATTTAAAATTTAAAATTTAAATTTAAAATTTAAAATTTAAAATTTAAAATTTAAAATTTAAAATTTAAAATTTAAAATTTAAAATTTAAAATTTAAAATTTAAAATTTAAAATTTAAAATTTAAAATTTAAAATTTAAATTTAAAATTTAAAATTTAAAATTTAAAATTTAAAATTTAAATTTAAAATTTAAAATTTAAAATTTAAAATTTAAAATTTAAAATTTAAATTTAAAATTTAAAATTTAAAATTTAAAATTTAAATTTAAAATTTAAAATTTAAAATTTAAAATTTAAAATTTAAAATTTAAATTTAAAATTTAATTTAAAATTTAAATTTAAAATTTAAAATTTAAAATTTAAAATTTAAAATTTAAAATTTAAATTTAAAATTTAAAATTTAAAATTTAAAATTTAAAATTTAAAATTTAAAATTTAAAATTTAAAATTTAAAATTTAAAATTTAAAATTTAAAATTTAAAATTTAAAATTTAAAATTTAAAATTTAAAATTTAAATTCATTTAAAATTTAAAATTTAAAATTTAAAATTTAAAATTAAGAATTTAAAATTTAAAATTTAAAATTTAAAATTTAAAATTTAAAATTTAAAATTTAAAATTTAAAATTTAAAATTTAAAATTTAAAATTTAAAATTTAAAATTTAAAATTTAAAATTTAAAATTTAAAATTTAAATTTAAAATTTAAAATTTAAAATTTAAAATTTAAAATTTAAAATTTAAAATTTAAAATTTAAAATTTAAAATTTAAAATTTAAATTTAAAATTTAAAATTTAAAATTTAAAATTTAAAATTTAAAATTTAAAATTTAAAATTTAAGAATTTAAATTTAAAATTTAAAATTTAAAATTTAAAATTTAAAATTTAAAATTTAAAATTTAAATTTAAAATTTAAAATTTAAATTTAAAATTTAAAAATTTAAAATTTAAAATTTAAAATTTAAAATTTAAAATTTAAAATTTAAAATTTAAAATTTAAAATTTAAAATTTAAAATTTAAAATTTAAAATTTAAAATTTAAAATTTAAAATTTAAAATTTAAAATTTAAATTTAAATTAAAATTTAAAATTTAAATTAAAATTTAAAATTTAAAATTTAAATTTAAAATTTAAAATTTAAAATTTAAAATTTAAAATTTAAAATTTAAATTTAAAATTTAAAATTTAAATTTAAAATTTAAAATTTAAATTTAAATTTAAATTTAAATTTAAATTTAAGAATTAAATTTAAATTTAAAATTTACAAATTTAAAATTTAAAATTTAAAATTTAAAATTTAAAATTTAAAATTTAAAATTTAAAAATTTAAATTTAAAATTTAAAATTTAAATTTAAAATTTAAATTTAAAATTTAAAATTTAAGAATTTAAAATTTAAAATTTAAAATTTAAAATTTAAAATTTAAAATTTAAAATTTAAAATTTAAAATTTAAAATTTAAAATTTAAAATTTAAAATTTAAAATTTAAAATTTAAAATTTAAATTTAAAATTTAAAATTTAAAATTTAAAATTTAAAATTTAAAATTTAAAATTTAAATTTAAAATTTAAAATTTAAAATTTAAAATTTAAAATTTAAAATTTAAAATTTAAAATTTAAAATTTAAAATTTAAATTAAATTTAAAATTTAAAATTTAAAATTTAAAATTTAAATTTAAAATTTAAATTTAAAAATTTAAAATTTAAAATTTAAAATTTAAAATTTAAAATTTAAATTAAGTTATTATTTAAAATTTAAAATTTAAAATTTAAAATTTAAAATTTAAAATTAAATTTAAAATTTAGAATTTAAAATTTAAAATTTAAAATTTAAAATTTAAAATTTAAAATTTAAATTTAAAATTTAAAATTTAAAATTTAAAATTTAAAATTTAAAATTTAAAATTTAAAATTTAAATTAAATTTAAAATTTAAATTTAAAATTTAAGAATTTAAAATTTAAAATTTAAAATTTAAAATTTAAAATTTAAAATTTAAAATTTAAAATTTAAAATTTAAAAATTTAAAATTTAAAATTTAAAATTTAAAATTTAAAATTTCAAAATTTAAATTTAAAATTTAAAATTTAAATTTAAGAATTTAAATTTAAAATTTAAATTTAAAATTTAAATTTAAATTTAAAATTTAAAATTTAAATTTTAAATTTAAAATTTAAATTTAAAATTTAAAATTAAAATTTAAAATTTAAAATTTAAATTAAAATTTAAAATTTAAAATTTAAGAATTTAAAATTTAAATTTAAAATTTAAAATTTAAAATTTAAAATTTAAAATTTAAATTTAAAATTTAAAATTTAAAATTTAAAATTTAAAATTTAAAATTTAAAATTTAAATTTAAAAATTTAAAATTTAAAATTTAAAATTTAAAATTTAAAATTTAAAATTTAAAATTTAAATTTAAATTTAAAATTTAAAATTTAAAATTTAAAATTTAAATTTAAAATTTAAAATTTAAAATTTAAAATTTAAAATTTAAAATTTAAAATTTAAAATTTAAAATTTAAATTTAAAATTTAAATTTAAAATTTAAAATTTAAAATTTAAAATTTAAAATTTAAAATTTAAAATTTAAATTTAAAATTTAATTTAAATTTAAAATTTAAAATTTAAATTTAAAATTTCAAAATTTAAAATTTAAAATTTAAATTTAAAATTTAAAATTTAAAATTTCAAAATTTAAAATTTCAAAATTTAAAATTTAAAATTTAAAATTTAAAATTTAAAATTTAAAATTTAGAATTTAAAATTGTTAAAATTTAAAATTTAAAATTTAAAATTTAAATTAAATTTAAAATTTAAAATTTAAAATTTAAAATTTAAATTAAAATTAAAATTTAAAATTTAAAATTTAAAATTTAAAATTTAAAATTTAAATTTAAATTTAAGAATTTAAAATTTAAAATTTAAAATTTAAAATTTAAAATTTAAAATTTAAAATTTAAAATTTAAAATTTAAAATTTAAAATTTAAAATTTAAAAGAGAATTAAAATTTAAAATTTAAAATTTAAAATTTAAAATTTAAATTTAAAATTTAAAATTTAAAATTTAAAATTTAAAATTTAAAATTTAAAATTTAAAATTTAAAATTTAAAATTTAAAATTTAAAATTTAAAATTTAAAATTTAAAATTTAAAATTTAAAATTTAAATTTAAAATTTAAAATTTAAAATTTAAAATTTAAAATTTAAATTAAATTTAATTTAAAATTTAAAATTTAAATTTAAAATTTAAAATTTAAAATTTAAATTTAAAATTTAAAATTTAAATTTAAAATTTAAAATTTAAAATTTAAAATTTAAAATTTAAAATTTAAAATTTAAAATTTAAAATTTAAAATTTAAAATTTAAAATTTAAAATTTAAATTTAAGAATTAAAATTTAAAATTTAAAATTTAAAATTTAAAAATTTAAATTTAAAATTTAAAATTTAAAATTTAAAATTTAAAATTTAAAATTTAAAATTTAAAATTTAAATTTAAATTTAAAATTTAAAATTTAAAATTTCAAATTTTAAAAATTTTAAAATTTAAAATTTAAAATTTAAATTTAAATTTAAATTTAAATTTAAAATTTAAAATTTAAAAATTTAAAATTTAAAATTTAAAATTTAAAATTTAAAATTTAAATTTAAAATTTAAAATTTAAAATTTAAATTTAAAATTTAAAATTTAAAATTTAAAATTTAAAATTTCAAGAATTTAAAATTTAAAATTTAAAATTTAAAATTTAAAATTTAAAAATTTAAAATTTAAATTTAAATTTAAAATTTAAAATTTAAGAATTAAATTTAAGAATTTAAATTTAAAATTTAAAATTTAGAAATTTAAAATTTAAAATTTAAAATTTAAAATTTAAAATTTAAAATTTAAATTTAAATTTCAAAATTTAAAATTTAAATTTAAAATTTAAAATTTAAAATTTAAAATTTAAAATTTAAAATTTAAAATTTAAAATTTAAAATTTAAAATTTAAAATTTAAAATTTAAAATTTAAGAATTTAAATTTAAAATTTAAAATTTAAAAATTTAAAATTTAAAATTTAAAATTTAAAATTTAAAATTTAAAATTTAAAGTTACAAAATTTAAAATTTAAAATTTCAAAATTTAAAATTTAAAATTTAAAATTTAAAAATTTAAAATTTAAAATTTAAAATTTAAAATTTAAATTTAAATTTAAAATTTAAAATTTAAAATTTAAAATTTAAATTTAAAATTTAAAATTTAAAATTTAAAATTTAAAATTTAAAATTTAAAATTTAAAATTCAAATTTAAAATTTAAATTTAAAATTTAAAATTTAAATTTAAAATTTAAATTTAAAATTTAAATTTAAAATTTTAAATTTAAAATTTAAAATTTAAAATTTAAAATTTAAAATTTAAATTTAGAATTTAAAATTTAAAATTTAAAATTTAAAATTTAAAATTTAAAATTTAAAATTTAAAATTTAAATTTAAAATTTAAAATTTAAATTTAATTTGAATTTAAGAATTTAAAATTTAAAATTTAAAATTTAAATTTAAAATTTAAGAATTTAAATTAAAATTTAAAATTTAAATTTAAATTTAAAATTTAAAATTTAAAATTTAAAATTTAAAATTTAAATTTAAAATTTAAAATTAAAATTTAAAATTTAAAATTTAAAATTTAAAATTTAAAATTTAAAAATTTAAAATTTAAAATTTAAAATTTAAAATTTAAATTTAAAATTTAAAATTTAAAGTTTAAATTTAAAATTTAAAATTTAAAATTTAAATTTAATTTAAAATTTAAAATTTAAAATTTAAAATTTAAAATTTAAATTTAATTTAAAATTTAAAATTTAAAATTTAAAATTTAAAATTTAAAATTAAAATTTAAAATTTAAAATTTAAATTTAAAATTTAAAATTTAAGAATTTAAAATTTAAAATTTAAAATTTAAAATTTAAAATTTAAAATTTAAAATTTAAAATTTAAAATTTAAAATTTAAAATTTAAAATTTAAAATTTAAAATTTAAAATTTAAAATTTAAAATTTAAAATTTAAATTTAAAATTTAAGAATTTAAAATTTAAAATTTAAAATTTAAAATTTAAAATTTAAAATTTAAAATTTAAAATTTAAATTTAAAATTTAAAATTCTAAAATTTAAAATTTAAAATTTAAAATTTAAAATTTAAAATTTAAATTTAAAATTTAAAATTTAAAATTAAATTTAAATTTAAAATTTAAAATTTAAAATTTAAATTTAAAATTTAAAATTTAAAATTTAAAATTTAAATTTAAAATTTAAAATTTAAAATTTAAAATTTAGAATTTAAAATTTAGGGTTTAAAATTTAAATTTAAATTTAGGGTTTAAAATTTAAAATTTAAAATTTAAAATTTAAAAATTTAAAATTTAAAATTTAAATTTAAAATTTAGGGTTTACAATTTAAATTTAAATTTAAAATTTAAAATTTAAGAATTTAAAATTTAAAATTTAAATTTAGGGTTTAGGGTTTAAAATTAAATTAAAATTAAAATTTAAATTTAAAATTTAAAATTTAAAATTTAAATTTAAAATTTAAGGTTTAGAATTTAAAATTTAAGAATTTAAAATTTAAGAATTTAAAATTTAAAATTTAAAATTTGAGTTTAAAATTTGGGTTTAAATTTAAAATTTAAAATTTAAAATTTAAGAATTTAGGGTTTAAAATTGGGTTTGGGTTAGGGTTTGATTCAGGGTTTAGGGTTTAAAATTTAAATTTTAGGTTTAGGGTTGGGTTTAAGGGTTTAGGGTTTAGGTTTAAAATTTAGAATTTAAAATTTAAAATTTAGGGTTTAAAATTTAAAATTGAAATTTAAATTAAAATTTAAATTTAAAATTTAAAATTTAAAATTTAAATTTAAAATTTAAAATTTAAAATTTAAAATTTAAATTAAAATTTAAAATTTAAAATTTAAAATTTAAAATTTAAATTTAAAATTTTTAAAATTTAAAATTTAAAATTTAAAATTTAAAATTTAAAATTTAAAATTTAAAATTTAAAATTTAAAATTTAAAATTTAAAATTTAAAATTTAAAATTTAAAATTTAAAATTTAAAATTTAAAATTTAAAATTTAAATTCAAATTAAAATTTAAATTTAAAATTTAAAATTTAAAATTTAAAATTTAAAATTTAAAATTTAAAATTTAAAATTTAAAATTTAAATTTAAAATTTAAAATTTAAAATTTAAAATTTAAAATTTAAAATTTAAATTTAAAATTTAAAATTTAAAATTTAAAATTTAAAATTTAAAATTTAAAATTTAAAATTTAAAATTTAAAATTTAAAATTAATTTAAAATTTAAATTTAAAATTTAAAATTTAAAATTTAAAATTTAAAATTTAAAATTTAAAATTTAAAATTTAAAATTTAAAATTTAAAATTTAAATTTAAAATTTAAAATTTAAAATTTAAAATTTCAAAATTTCAAATTTAAAATTTAAAATTTAAAATTTAAAATTTAAAATTTAAAATTTAAAATTTAAAATTTAAAATTTAAAATTTAAAATTTAAAATTTAAAATTTAAATTTAAAATTTAAAATTTAAAATTTAAAATTTAAAATTTAAAATTTAAAATTTAAATTTAAAATTTAAAATTTAAAATTTAAAATTTAAAATTTAAAATTTAAAATTTAAAATTTAAAATTTAAAATTTAAAATTTAAAATTAAAATTTAAAATTTAAAATTTAAAATTTAAAATTTAAAATTTAAAATTTAAATTTAAAATTTAAAATTTAAAATTTAAAATTTAAAATTTAAAATTTAAAATTTAAAATTTAAAATTTAAAATTTAAAATTTAGAATTTAAAATTTAAAATTTAAAATTTAAAATTTAAAATTTAAAATTTAAAATTTAAAATTTAAAATTTAAAATTTAAAATTTAAAATTTAAAATTTAAAATTTAAAATTTAAAATTTAAAATTTAAAATTTAAATTTAAAATTTAAAATTTAAAATTTAAAATTTAAAATTTAAAATTTAAAATTTAAATTTAAAATTTAAAATTTAAAATTTAAAATTTAAAATTTAAAATTTAAAATTTAAAATTTAAAATTTAAATTTAAAATTTAAAATTTAAAATTTAAAATTTAAAATTTAAATTTAAAATTTAAAATTTAAAATTTAAAATTTAAAATTTAAAATTTAAAATTTAAAATTTAAAATTTAAAATTTAAAATTTAAAATTTAAAATTTAAAATTTAAATTTAAAATTTAAAATTTAAAATTTAAAATTTAAAATTTAAAATTTTAAAATTTAAAATTTAAAATTTAAAATTTAAAATTTAAAATTTAAAATTTAAAATTTAAATTTAAAATTTAAAATTTAAATTAAAATTTAAAATTTAAATTAAAATTTAAAATTTAAAATTTAAAATTTAAAATTTAAAATTTAAAATTTAAAATTTAAAATTTAAAATTTAAAATTTAAAATTTAAAATTTAAAATTTAAAATTTAAAATTTAAAATTTAAAATTTAAAATTTAAAATTTAAAATTTAAAATTTAAAATTTAAAATTTAAAATTTAAAATTTAAAATTTAAAATTTAAAATTTAAAATTTAAAATTTAAAATTTAAAATTTAAAATTTAAAATTTAAAATTTAAAATTTAAAATTTAAAATTTAAAATTTAAAATTTAAAATTTAAAATTTAAAATTTAAAATTTAAATTTAAAATTTAAAATTTAAAATTTAAAATTTAAAATTTAAAATTTAAAATTTAAAATTTAAAATTTAAAATTTAAAATTTAAAATTTAAAATTTAAAATTTAAAATTTAAATTTAAAATTTAAGAATTTAAAATTTAAAATTTAAAATTTAAAATTTAAAATTTAAAATTTAAAATTTAAAATTTAAAATTTAAAATTTAAAATTTAAAATTTAAAATTTAAAATTTAAAATTTAAAATTTAAAATTTAAAATTTAAAATTTAAAATTTAAATTTAAAATTTAAAATTTAAAATTTAAATTTAAAATTTAAAATTTAAATTTAAAATTTAAAATTTAAAATTTAAAATTTAAAATTTAAGAATTTAAAATTTAAAATTTAAAATTTAAAATTTAAAATTTAAAATTTAAAATTTAAAATTTAAAATTTAAAATTTAAAATTTAAAATTTAAAATTTAAAATTTAAAATTTAAAATTTAAAAATTTAAAATTTAAAATTTAAAATTTCAAAATTTAAAATTTAAAATTTAAAATTTAAAATTTAAAATTTAAAATTTTAAAATTTAAAATTTAAAATTTAAAATTTAAAATTTAAAATTTAAAATTTAAAATTTAAAATTTAAATTTAAAATTTAAAATTTAAAATTTAAAATTTAAAATTTAAAATTTAAATTTAAATTTAAAATTTAAAATTTAAAATTTAAAATTTAAAATTTAAAATTTAAAATTTAAAATTTAAAATTTAAAATTTAAATTAAATTTAAAATTTAAAATTTAAAAATTTAAAATTTAAAATTTAAAATTTAAAATTTAAAATTTAAATTTAAAATTTAAAATTTAAAATTTAAAATTTAAAATTTAAAATTTCAAAATTTAAAATTTAAAATTTAAAATTTAAAATTTAAAATTTAAAATTTAAAATTTAAAATTTAAAATTTAAAATTTAAAATTTAAAATTTAAAATTTAAATTTAAAATTTAAAATTTAAAATTTAAAATTTAAAATTTAAAATTTAAATTTAAATTTAAAATTTAAAATTTAAAATTTAAAATTTAAAATTTAAAATTTAAAATTTAAATTTAAAATTTAAAATTTAAAATTTAAAATTTAAAATTTAAAATTTAAAATTTAAAATTTAAAATTTAAAATTTAAAATTTAAAATTTAAAATTTAAAATTTAAAATTTAAAATTTAAAATTTAAAATTTAAAATTTAAAATTTAAAATTTAAATTTAAAATTTAAATTTAAAATTTAAAATTTAAAATTTAAATTTAAAATTTAAAATTTAAAATTTAAAATTTAAAATTTAAAATTTAAAATTTAAAATTTAAAATTTAAAATTTAAAATTTAAAATTTAAAATTTAAAATTTAAAATTTAAAATTTAAAATTTAAAATTTAAAATTTAAAATTTAAAATTTAAAATTTAAAATTTAAAATTTAAAATTTAAAATTTAAAATTTAAAATTTAAATTTAAAATTTAAAGTTGATTTCCAAAATTTAAAATTTAAAATTTAAAATTTAAAATTTAAAATTTAAAATTAAATTTAAAATTTAAAATTTCAAAATTTAAAATTTAAAATTTAAATTTAAGAATTTAAGAATTTAAAATTTAAAATTTAAAATTTAAAATTTAAAATTTAATTAAAATTTAAAATTTAAAATTTTAAAATTTAAAATTTAAAATTTCAAATTTAAAATTTAAATTGATAAAATTTAAAATTTAAATTTAAATTTAAAATTTAAGAATTTAAAATTTAAAATTTAAAATTTAAAATTTAAAATTTAAAATTTAAATTTAAAATTTAAAATTTCAATTTAAAATTTAAGAGACTAGAATTTAAATTTAAAATTTAAAATTTAGAAATTTAAAATTTAAAATTTAAAATTTAAAATTTAAAATTTAAAATTTAAAGTTCTCAGAATTGAATTTAAAATTTAAAATTTAAAATTTAAAATTTAAAATTTAAAATTTCAAATTTAAATTTAAAATTTAAAATTTAAAATTTTAAAATTTAAAATTTAAAATTTCAAAATTTAAAATTTAAATTTAAAATTTAAAATTGATTAAAATTTAAAATTTAAAATTTAAAATTTAAAATTTAAAATTTAAAATTTAAAATTTAAAATTTAAGAATTTCCAAAGAATTTCAAGAATTTAAAAATTTAAAATTTAAAATTTAAAATTTAAAATTTAAAATTTAAAATTTAAAATTTAAATTTAAATTTAAAATTTAAAATTTAAAATTTAAAATTTAAGAATTTAAAATTTTTAAAATTTAAAATTTAAAATTTAAGATTCATTTAAAATTTAAGATTTACAAATTTAAAATTTTAAAATTTAAAATTTAAAATTTAAGAATTTAAATTTAAAATTTAAAATTTAAAATTTAAATTTAAAATTTAAATTTAAAATTTAAAATTTAAAATTTAAATTTAAAATTAGTAAGAATTTAAAATTTAAAATTGAATTAAAATTTAAAATTTAAAATTAAAATTTAAAATTTAAAATTTAAATTTAAAATTTAAAATTTAAAATTTAAAATTTAAAATTTAAAATTTAAGAATTTCAAAATTTAAAATTTAAAATTTAAAATTTAAAATTTAAAATTTAAAATTTTAAAATTTAAGAATTAAGTAAAATTTAAATTTAAAATTTCAGAAAATTTAAAATTTAAAATTTAAAATTTAAAATTTAAAATTTAAAATTTAAAATTTCAAAATTTAAAATTTAAAATTTAAATTTAAAATTTAAAATTTAAAATTTAAAATTTAAAATTTAAGAATTAAGAAGTTAAATTTAAAATTTAAAATTTAAAATTTAAAATTTAAAATTTAAAATTTAAAATTTAAAATTTAAAATTTAAAATTTCAAATTTAAAATTTAAAATTTAAAATTTAAAATTTAGAAATTTCAAAATTGATAAAATTTAAAATTTAAAATTTAAAATTTAAAGATTTAAAATTTAAAATTTAAATTTAAAATTTAAATTTCAAAGTTGATTTAAAAATTTAAAATTTAAAATTACTAAAATTTAAAATTTAAAATTTAAAATTTAAAATTTAAAATTTAAAATTTAAAATTTAAAATTTAAAATTTAAAATTTAAAATTTAAAATTTAAAATTTAAAATTTAAAATTTAAAATTTAAATTTAAAATTTAAAATTTCAAATTTAAAATTTAAAATTTAAAATTTAAAATTTAAAATTTAAAATTTAAAATTTAAAATTTAAAGTTTAAAATTTAAGAATTTAAGAATTTAAAATTTCAAAATTTAAAATTTAAAATTTAAAATTTAAAAATTTAAAATTTAAAATTTAAAATTTAAAATTTAAAATTTACAAATTTAAAATTTAAGATTTGATCTAAGAATTTAAGAATTTAAAATTTAAAATTTAAAATTTAAAATTTAAAATTTTAAAATTTAAAATTTAAAATTTAAAATTTAAGAATTTAAAATTCAAGAATTTAAAAATTTAAAATTCATTAAAATTTGATTAAATTGAATTTAAAATTTAAAATTTAAAATTCTCATTAAATTTAAATTTAAAATTTAAAATTTCAATAAAATTTAAAATTTCAAAATTTAAAATTTACAAATTTAAAGAATTTAAAATTTAAAATTTAAAATTAATTTAAAATTTAAATTTAGATTTAAAATTTAAAATTTAAAATTTAAAATTTAAATTTAAAATTTAAATTTCACAAAATTTAAAATTTCATTTAGAATTTAAATTAAAATTTAAATTTAAAATTTAAAATTTAAAATTTAAAATTTAGAAATTTAAGAATTTAAAATTTAAAATTTAAAATTTCAAAATTTAAAATTTAAAATTTAAAATTTAAAATTTAAAATTTAAATTTAAATTTAAATTTAAAATTTAAAATTTAAAGATTTAAAATTTAAAATTTAAAATTTAAAATTCAAATTTAAAATTTCAGAATTTAAATTTAAAATTTAAAATTTCAAAATTTAAAATTTAAAATTTAAAATTTAAAATTTAAAATTTAAAATTTAAAATTTAAAATTTAAAATTTAAAATTTAAAATTTAAAATTTAAGAATTTAAATTTAAAATTTAGAAATTTAAAATTTAAAATTTAAAATTCAAAATTTAAAATTTAAATTTAAAATTTAAAATTTAAAATTTAAAATTTAAAATTTAAAATTTAAAATTAAAATTCAAAATTTAAATTTAAAATTTAAAATTTAAGGAATTTAAAATTTAAATTTAAATTTAAAATTTAAAATTTAAGAATTTAAAATTTAAAATTTAAAATTTAAAATTTCTAAAATTTAAAATTTAAAGAGATTAAAATTTAAAATTTAGAGAATTTTAAAATTTAAAGAATTTAAAATTTAAAATTTAAGAATTTCAAAATTTAAAATTTAAAATTTAAAATTTAAATTTAAAATTTCAAAATTTAAAATTTAAAATTTAAAATTTAAAAATTTAAAATTTAAAATTTAAAATTTAAAATTTAAAATTTCAAAATTTAAAATTTAAAATTTCAAAATTAAATTTAAAATTTAAAATTTACAAAATTTAAATTTAAATTTAGAATTTAAAATTTAAAAATTTAAAATTTAAAATTTAAAATTTAAGAATTTAAAATTTAAAATTTAAAATTTAAAATTTAAAATTTAAAATTTAAAATTTAAAATTTAAAATTTAAAATTTAAATTTAAAATTTAAGTTGAATTTAAAATTTAAAATTTAAAATTTAAAATTTAAAATTTAAAAATTTAAAATTAAAATTTAAAATTTAAAATTTAAAATTTAAAATTCTCAAAATTTAAAATTTAAAATTTAAAATTTAAAATTTCAAAATTTAAATTTAAAATTTAAAATTTAAAATTTAAAATTTAAATTTAAAATTTAAAATTTAAAATTTAAATTTAAAATTTAAATTTAAAATTTAAAATTTAAAATTTAAAATTTAAAATTTAAAATTTAAAATTTAAAATTTAAATTTAAAATTAAAATTTTCAAATTTAAAATTTAAAATTTAAAATTTAAAATTAAAATTTAAAATTTCAAAATTTAAAATTTAAAATTTAAAATTTAAATTTAAAATTTAAAATTTAGAAATTTAAAATTCTAAAATTTAAATTTAAAATTTAAATTTAAAATTTAAAATTTAAATTTAAAATTTAGAATTAAAATTTAAAATTTAAAATTTAAAATTTAAAATTTAAAATTTAAAAATTTAAAATTTAAATTTAAAATTTAAAATTTAAATTTAAAATTTAAGAATTTAAAATTTAAAATTTAAAATTTAAAATTTAAATTTAAAATTCTAAAATTTAAAATTTAAAATTTAAGATTTAAGAATTTAAATTTAAATTTAAAATTTAAAATTTCTAAATTTAAATTTAAAATTTAAATTTAAAATTTAAATTTAAAATTTAAATTTAAATTTAAAATTTAAAGTTCAGAATTTAAAATTTAAAATTTAAATTTAATTTAAATTTGAATTTAAAATTTAAAATTTAAAATTTAAGAATTTAAAATTTAAAATTTAAGAATTTAAAATTTCTAAAATTTAAAATTTAAAATTAAAAATTTAAAGTTAAATTTAAGAATTTAAAATTTAAAATTTAAAATTTAAAATTTAAAATTTAAAATTTAAATTCAAAATTTAAAATTTAAAATTTAAAATTTAAAATTTAAAATTTAAAATTTAAAATTTAAGTTATTTAGAATTTAAAATTTAAAATTTCAAATTTAAATTAAATTTAAAATTTAAAATTTAAAATTTAAAATTTAAAATTCATTTAAAATTTAAAAATTTAAAATTTAAAATTTAAAATTTAAAATTTAAAATTTAAAATTTAAAATTTAAAATTTAAAATTTAAAATTTTCAAAATTTAAAATTTAAAATTTCAAAATTTAAAATTTAAATTTAAAATTTAAATTAAAATTTAAAATTTAAAATTTAAGAATTTAAATTTAAAATTTAAATTTAAATTTAAATTTAAAATTTAATTTAGAATTTAAAATTTAAAATTTAAAATTTAAGATTAAATTTAATTTGAAATTAAAATTTGAAATTTGAAATTAAAATTTCAAAATTTAAATTAAGAATTTAAAATTTAAATTTAAAATTTAAAATTTAAAATTTAAAATTTAAAATTTAAAATTTAAAATTTAAAAGTTAAATTTAAAAATTTAAAATTTAAAATTTAAAATTTAAAATTTAAAATTTCAAAGGAATTTAAAATTTAAAATTTGGAATTTGAAATTTGAAATTTAAAATTTAAATTTAAGAATTTAAAGAATTTAAAATTGGAATAAAATTTAAGAATTTAAAATTTAAGAAATTTAAAATTTAAAATTTAAAATTTAAAATTTAAAATTTAAAATTTAAAATTTAAAATTTAAATTTAAAATTTAAATTTAAAATTTAAAATTTAAAATTTAAAATTTAAAATTTAAAATTTAAAATTTAAAATTTAAGAATTTAAGAATTTAAATTTAAAATTTAAAATTTAAAATTTAAAATTTAAAATTTAAAATTTAAATTTAAAAATTTAAAATTTAAAATTTAAAATTTAAAATTTAAAATTTAAAATTTAAAGATTTAAATTTAGAATTTAAAATTTAAAATTTAAAATTTAAAATTTAAAATTTAAAATTTAATTGAATTTAAAATTTAAAATTTAAAATTTAAAATTTCAAAATTTAAAATTTACAAAATTTAAAATTTCAAAATTTCAGATTAAAAATTAAAATTTAAAATTTAAAATTTAAATTTAAATTTAAAATTTAAAATTTAAAATTTAAAATTTAAAATTTAAAATTTAAATTTAAAATTTAAAATTTAAAATTTAAATTTAAAATTTAAAATTTAAAATTTAAAATTTAAAATTTAAATTTAAAATTTAAAATTTAAATTTAAAATTTAAATTTAAATTTAGAAATTTAAATTTAAAATTTAAAATTTAAAATTTAAAATTTAAAATTTAAAATTTAAAATTTAAATTTAAATTTAAAATTTAAAATTTAAATTTACAGAATTTAAAATTTAAGAAATTTAAAATTTAAAATTTAAAATTTAAAATTTAAATTTAAATTTAAATTTAGAAATTAAAATTTCAAAATTTAAAATTCCAAATTTAAAATTTAAAATTTAAATTTAAAATTTAAATTTAAAATTTAAAATTTAAAATTTAAATTTAAAATTTAAAATTTAAAATTTAAGAATTAAAATTTAAAATTTAAATTTAAATTTAAAATTTAAAATTTAAAATTACAAAATTTCACAAAATTTAAAATTTAAAATTTAAAATTTAAAGATTTAAAATTTAGAAATTTAAAATTTAAAATTTAAAATTTAAAATTTAAAATTAAAATTTAAATTCTAAGAATTTAAAATTTAGAAATTTAGAATTTAAATTTAAGAATTTAAATTTAAAATTTCAGGAATTTAAAATTTAAATTTAAAATTCCAAATTTAAATTTAAAGTTAAAATTTAAAATTTAAAATTTAAAATTTAAAATTTAAAATTTAAAATTTCAAAATTTAAAATTTAAATTAAAATTTAAAATTTAAAATTTAAAATTTAAAATTTAAATTAAATTTAAAATTTAAAATTTAAATTTAAAATTTAAAATTTAAAATTTAAAATTTAAAATTTAAAATTTAAAATTTAAATTTAAAATTTAAAATTTAAAATTTAAAATTTAAATTTAAAATTTAAAATTTAAATTTAAAATTTAAAATTTAAATTTAAAATTTAAAATTTAAATTTAAATTTAAAATTTAAAATTTGAATTTAAAATTTAAATTTCAGAAATTTAAAATTTAAAATTTAAATTTAAAATTAAATTTAAATTAAAATTTAAAATTTAAAATTTAAAATTTAAAATTTAAGAATTAAATTTAAATTTAAATTTTAAAATTAAAATTTAAAATTTAAAATTTAAAATTTAAAATTTAAAATTTAAAAATTTAAAATTTAAAATTTATTTAAATTTAAAATTTAAAATTTAAAATTTAAAATTTAAAATTTAAAATTTAAAATTAAATTTAAAATTTAAAATTTAAAATTTAAAATTTAAAATTTAAATTTCAAAATTTAATTTAAATTTAAAATTTAAAATTTAAAATTTAAAATTTAAATTAAATTAGAATTCTAAAATTTAAAATTTAAAATTTAAGAATTTAAAATTTAAAATTTAAAATTTAAAATTTAAAATTTAAAATTTCAAATTTAAAATTTAAATTTAAAATTAAATTAGAATTAAATTTAAATTAAAATTAAATTTAAATTAAAATTTAAAATTTAAATTTAAAATTTAAATTTAAATTTAAAATTTAAATTAAATTTAAAATTTAAAATTTAAATTTAAAATTTAAAATTTAAATTTAAATTTAAAATTTCAAAATT
>CM041522.1:0-10000 GCA_023091065.1 Dianthus caryophyllus
TAAACCTAAACCCTAAACCTAAACCTAAACCTAAACCCTAAACCTAAACCCTAAACCTAAACCCTAAACCTAAACCTAAACCTATAACCTAAACCTAAACCCTAAACCTAAACCCTAAACCCTAAACCTAAACCTAAACCTAAACCTAAACCCTAAACCTACAACCCTAAACCCTAAACCTAAACCTAAATAGCCACTGAAACCTAAACCTAAACCTAAACCCTAAACCTAGAAACCTAAACCCTAAACCACTAAACCTAAACCTAAACCCTAAACCTAGGCACACAAACCCCTAAACCCTAAACCACTAAAACCCTAAACCCTAAACCTAAACCCTAAACCCTAAACCTAAACCTAAACCTAAAGCCTAAGAAGCCTAGAAACCTAGAAGCACTAAACCTAGGCACAGGCTCAGGCCTAAACCCTGACCACAAACCTAAGCCTAAACCCTAAACCTAGAGCCTAGAGCCTAGGCCTAGGCACAGGCCACTGGGCCTAGGCCTAGGCCTAGGCCTAGGCACACAGGCCTAGGCCTAGGCCTGAAGCCTAGGCCTGGAGCCTAGGCCTGGGCCTGGCCTGGGCCTGGGCCTGGAGCCTGGGCCTGGCCTGGGCCTAGGCCTAAACAAACCCAGGCCTAAACCTAGCCTAAACCCTAGGCCTGGGCACTAGAAGCTTACTAAACCTAAACCTAAGCCTAAACTACTAAACCTAGCCTAGGCTAACCCTAAACCTAGAGCCTAACACTAAGCCTAAACCTAAACCTAAAGCCTAAAGGCCTAGAAGCCACTAAAGCCCTAAACCTAAACTACTAAGCCTAAACCTGGGCCCAGGCCTAAACCTAAACCACTAAACCTACAAGCCTAAAGGCCTAAGCACTATGAGCCTAAAGCCTGAAACCCTAAACCCACTGGCTTACTGAAGCCTAAACCTAAACCTAAACCTAGAGCCTAGGCCTAAACCCTGAGCCCTAAAGCCTAAACCTAAACCCTAAACCTAAACCTAAGCCTAAACCACTAAACCTAAAGCCCCTAAAGCCTAAACCTAAGAGCCTAAACCTAAACCTAAACCTAAACCTAAAGCCACAAACCTAAAGCCCTAAACACTGAGCCACAAACCTAAAGCCTGAAACCTAAACCTAAACACTAAACCTAAACCTAAACTAAACCTAAACCTAAACCTAAACCTAAACCTAAACCTACACCTAAACCTAAACCTAAACCTAAACCTAAACCTAAACCTAAACCCTAAACCTAAACCTAAACCTAAACCTATTACTAAACCTAAACCCTAAGCCTAAAACCTAAACACTAAACCTAAACCTAAACCTAAACCTAAACCTAAACCCTGACCTAAGAAGCCTAAACCCTAAACCTAAACCCTAAACCTAAACCTAAACCTAAATACAAACCCTAGCCTAAACCTAAAGCCTAAACCTAAACCTAAACCTAAACCTAAACCTAAACCTAAACACAAACCTAAACCTAAACCTAAACCTAAACCTAAACCTAAACCCTACAAACCTGAGCCTATAAACCTAAACCTAAACCTAAACCTAAACCTAAACCTAAACCTAAACCTAAACCACTACAAACCTAGGCCAAGCCCTAGAGCCTAAACCTAGGCCTACACCCTAAACCTAGGCCACTAGGCCTAGGCCTAGGCCTAAACCTAGGCCTAGGCCTAAAGCCTAGGCCTAAACCTAGGCCTAGGCCTAGAGCCTAGGCCTGAGCCCTAGGCCTGAGCCTAGAGCCTAGGCCTGAGCCTAGGCCTAGGCCTAGGCCTAGGCCTAGAGCCTACTGACCCTGGCCTAAAGCCTGGGCCTAAACCACTGAAGCCTAAACACTAGAGCCTAAACCCTAAGCCTAAGCCTAAACCTAAACCCTAAACCCTAAACCCTAAACCTAAACCTAAACACAACCACTACTAGCCTAAACCTAGAAACCTAAACCTAAACCTAAACCTAAACCTAAACCTAAACCCTAAAGCCCTACAAACCTAAACCCTAAACCTAAACCTAAACCTAAACCATAACCTAAACCTACACAAACCCTAAACCTAAATACTAAACCTAAACCTAAACCTAAACCTAAACCTAAACCTACAACCTAAACCTAAACCTAAACCTAAACCTAAACCTAAAGCCTAAACCTAAACCTAAACCTAAACCCCTAAAGCCTAGAGGCCCTAAACCACAAACACTAAAGCCTAAACCTAGGCCTAAACCTAAGCCTAGGCCTAAAGCCTAAACCCTAAACCTAAACCTAGGCCTAGGCCTAGGCCTAGGCCTGGGCCTAATACCTAAACCTAAACCTGAGCCTCAGGCCTAAGCCTAAACCTAAACACAAACCACTGAGGCCTGGGCCTAAACCCTAAACCTAAACCTAAACACTGGGCCTAAACCTAAAGCCTGGGCCTAAACCTAAAGGCCTAAACCTAAGCCTGAGCCACTCCAGGCCTAGGCCTAGGCCTAGGCCTAAACTGAGCCTAGGCCTAGAGCCTAAGCCTAGGCCTAGGCCTAGAAGCCTGGGCCTGGGCCACTGAGCCTAGAGCCACTGACAGCCTAAGAGCCCATAAACCTGAGCCTATAGGCCTAGGCCTAGGCCCTAGGCCTAGAGCCTAAGCTAGGCCTAGGCACAGGCCTAGGCCCTAGGCCTAGGCCTAGGCCTAACCTAGAGCCTAAACCTGAGCCACTAGGCCTAAACCTAGAGCCTAAAGCCTAAACCTAGGCCTAAAGCCTAAGAGCCTAAACCTAAACCTAAACCACTAAACCTGGCCTAAACCTAGAAGCCTAAACCTAAACCTAAACCTAAGGCCTACAAACCTAAAGGCCTAAACCTAAACCTAAACCTAGGCCTAGGCCTAGGCCTAAACCTGAGCCTAAACCTAAGCCTAAACCTAAACACAAACCCTAAACCTAAACCTAAACCTAAACCTAAACCTAGGCCACAAACCACAAACCTAAACCTAGCCTAAACCTAAACCTAAACTACTAAACCTAAACCTAAACCTAAACCTAAACCTAAACCACTAAACCTAAAGCCTAAACCTAAACCTGACCTAAACCTAAATACAAACCTAAACCTAGGCCTAGGCACAGGCCTAAACCTAGGCCTAAACCTAAAGCCTAAACCTAAGCCTAAGCCTAAACCACTAAACCTGAGCCTAAAAGCCTAAACCTAGGCCACAAACCTAAACCTGAAAGCCTAAACCTAAACCTAGGCCTGAAGCCTAAACCTAAACACTAAACCACTAAGCCTAGGCCTAAACCTAAACCTAAAGCCTGAACCACTAAACCTAAACCTAGGCCTAAGCCTAAACCTAAACCTAGGCCTAGGCCTAAACCTAAACCTAAACCCTAAACACTAAACCTGAGCCTAAGAGCCTAGAAGGCACAGGCCTAAAGCCTATAACCTAAACAACCTAAACCTAAAGCCTAAAGCCTAAAACCTAGGCCTAGGCCTAGGCCTGAGCCTAAGGGCCACTGGCCTAGGCCTAAACACTAAACCTAAACCTAAACCTAGAGCCTAAACCTAAACCTAAACCCTAAACCTAAAGCCTAAACCTAGCTAAACCTAAACCTAAACCCTAAACCTAGCCTAAACCTAAACCCTAAACCACAAACCTAAACCTAAACCTAAACCTAAACCTAAACCCTAAACCTAAAGCCTAAACCTAAACCTAAACCTAAACCTAAGCCTAAACCTAAACCTAAACCTAAACCTAAACCCTAAACCTAAACCTAAACCTAGCCTAAACCTAAACCCTAAACCCTAAACCTAAACCTAAACCTAAACCCTAAGCCTAAACCTAAACCTAAACACTAAACCTAAAGCCTAAACCTAAACCCTAAACAAACCTAAACCTAAACCTAAACCCTAAACCTAAACCTAAACCTAAACCTAGAGCCTAAACCTAAACCTAAACCTAAACCTAAACCTAAACCTAAACCTAAACCTAAGCCTAAACCTAGGCCTAAACCTAAACCTAAACCTAAACCTAAACCTAAACCTAAACCTAAACCTAAACCTAAACCTAAACACTAAACCTAAACCTAAACCTAAACCAGCACACCTAAACCCTAAACCTAAGCCTAAACCCTAAGCCTAAACCTAGGCCTAAACCTAGGCCTAAACCTAAACCTAAACCTAAACCTAAACCTAAACCTAAACCTAAACCTAAACCTAGAGCCTAGGCCTAAACCTAAACCTAAACCTAAACCTAAGCCTAAACACAAAGCCTGAGCCTAAACCTAAACCTAAACCTAGAGCCTAAACCTAAACCTAGGCCTAAACCTAAACCTAGGCCTAAACCTAAGCCTAAACCTAAACCTAAGCCTAAGCCTAGAGCCACACAAGCCTAGGCCTAAACCTAGGCCTAAACCTAAACCCTAAAGCCTAAACCTAAACCTAAACCTAAAGCCTAAACCTAAACCTAAACCTAAGCCTAAACCTAAACCTAAACCTAAACCTAAACCTAAACCCTAAACCCTAAACCTAAACCTAAACCTAAACCCTAAACCTAAACCTAAACCTAAACCTAAACCTAAACCTAAACCTAAACCTAAACCCTAAACCTAAACCTAAACCTAAACCTAAACCTAAACCTAAACCCTAAACCTAAACCTAAACCTAAACCTAAACCTAAACCTAAACCTAAACCTAAACCTAGCCTAAACCTAAACCTAAACCTAAGCCTAAACCTAAACACAAACCTAAACCCTAAACCTAAACCTAAACCTAAACCTAAACCTAAACCCTAAACCTAAACCTAAACCTAAACAAACCTAAGCCTAAACCTAAACCTAAACCTAAACCTAAACCTAAACCTAAACCTAAACACAAGCCTAAACCTAAACCTAGAGCCTAGGCCTAAACCTAAACCTAAACCTAAACCTAAACCTAGGCCTAAACCTAGGCCTAAACCTAAACCTAAACCTAAACCTAAACCTAAAGCCTAAACCTAAACCTAAACCTAAACCTAAGCCTAAACCTAAACCTAAACCTAAACCTAAACCTAAACCTAAACCTAAGCCTAAACCTAAACCTAAACCTAAACCTAAACCTAAACCTAAACCTAAACCCTAAACCTAAACCTAAGCCTAAACCTAAGCCTAGGCCTAGAGCCTAAACCTAAACCTAAACCTAAACCTAGGCCTAAACCTAGAGCCTAGGCCTAGAGCCTAAACCTAGGCCTAGGCCTAGGCCTAAACCTAGAGCCTAAACCTAGAGCCTAAACCTAGGCCTAGGCCTAGGCCTAGAGCCTAGGCCTAAACCTAAACCTAAAGCCTAAACCTAAACCTAAACCTAAAGCCTAAACCTAAAGCCTAAACCTAAACTAGCCTAAACCTAAACCTAAACCTAAACCTAAACCTAAAGCCTAAACCTAAACCTAAACCCTAAACCTAAACCTAAACCTAAACCTAAACCCTAAACCTAAACCTAAACCTAAACCTAAACCTAAACCTAAACCTAAACCCTAAACCCTAAACCTAAACCTAAACCTAAACCTAAACCTAAACCTAAACCTAAACCTAAACCTAAACCTAAACCTAAACCTAAACCTAAACCTAAACCTAAACCTAAACCCTAAACCTAAACCTAAACCTAAACCTAAACCTAAACCTAAACCTAAACCTAAACCTAAACCTAAACCCTAAACCTAAACCTAAACCTAAACCTAAAGCCTAAACCTAAACCTAAACCACTAAACCTAAACCTAAACCTAAACCTAAGCCTAAACCTAAACCTAAGCCTAGGCCTAAACCTAAACACAAACCTAGGCCTAAACCTAAGCCTAAACCTAAACCTAAACCTAAACCTAAACCTAAACACACAGAGCCACAAACCTAAACCTAAACCTAAGCCTAAACCTAAACCTAAAGCCTAGAGCCTAAAGCCTAAGCCTAAACCTAAACCTAGGCAAACCTAGGCCTAAACCTAAACCTAAGCCTAAAGCCTAGGCCTAGGCCTAGGCCTAGGCCTAGGCCTAGGCCTAGGCCTAGGCCTAGAGCCTAGGCCTAGAGCCTAGAGCCTAGGCCTAAACCTAAGCCTAGGCCTAGGCCCTAGGCCTAAACCTAGGCCTAGAGCCTAAACCTAGAGCCTAAACCTAAACCTAAAGCCTGAGCCTAAACCTAAACCTAGGCCTAAACCTAAACCTAAGCCTAAGCCTAAGCCTAAACCTAAACCTAAACCTAAACCTAAACCTAAACCTAAACCTAAACCTAAACCTAAACACAAGCCTAAACCTAAACCTAAACCTAAACCTAAACCCTAAACCTAAACCTAAACCTAAACCTAAACCTAAACCCTAAACCTAAACCTAAACCTAAACCTAAACCTAAACCTAAACCTAAACCTAAACCTAAACCTAAACCTAAACCTAAACCTAAACCTAAACCTAAACCTAAACCCTAAACCTAAACCTAAACCTAAACCTAAACCTAAACCTAAACCTAAACCTAAACCTAAACCTAAACCTAAACCTAAACCTAAACCCTAAACCTAAACCTAAACCTAAACCTAGGCCTAAACCTAAACCTAAACCTAAACACAAACCTAAACCTAAACCTAAACCTAGGCCTAAACCTAGGCCTAAAGCCTAAACCTGAAGCCTAGGCCTAGGCCTAAACCTAAACCTAAACCTAAACCTAAAGCCTAGGCCTAAACCTGAGCCTAAACCTAAACCTAGGCCTAAACCTAGGCCTGAGCCTAGGCCTAGGCCTAAGCCTAGGCCTGAGCCTAAGCCTAGGCCTAGGCCTAGGCCTGAGCCTAGGCCTAGGCCTGAGCCTAGGCCTAGGCCTAGGCCTAGAGCCTAGGCCTAAACCTAGGCCTAGGCCTAGGCCTAGGCCTAAGCCTAGGCCTAGAGCCTAGAGCCTAAACCTAGGCCTAAACCTAGAGCCTAGGCCTAGGCCTAAACCTAGAGCCTAAACCTAAACCTAGGCCTAGAGCCTAGAGCCTAGGCCTAAACCTAAACCTAAACCTAAACCTAAACCTAAACCTAAACCCTAAACCTAAACCTAAACCTAAACCTAAACCTAAACCCTAAACCTAAACCTAAACCTAAACCTAAACCTAAACCTAAACCTAAACCTAAACCTAAACCTAAACCTAAACCTAAACCTAAACCTAAACCTAAACCCTAAACCTAAACCTAAACCTAAACCTAAACCTAAACCTAAACCTAAACCTAAACCTAAACCTAAACCTAAACCTAAACCTAAACCTAAACCTAAACCTAAACCTAAACCTAAACCCTAAACCTAAACCTAAGCCTAAACCTAAACCTAAACCTAAACACAAACCTAAGCCTAAACCTAAACCTAAACCTAAACCTAAACCTAAACCTAAACCTAAACCTAAACCTAAACCTAAACCTAAACCTAAACACAAAGGCCTAAACCTAAACCTAAAGCCTAAACCTAAACCTAGCCTAAACCTAGGCCTAGGCCTAAAGCCTAAACCTAGGCCTAAACCTAAACCTAAAGCCTAAAGCCTAAGGGCCTGGGCCTAAACCCTAAAGCCTAAAGCCTAAAGCCTAAAGGCCTAAAGCCTAGGCCTGAGGCCTAGGCCTAGGCCTAGGCCTAAGGCCTAAAGCCTAGGCCTGGCCTAGAGCCTGAGCCTAGGCCTAGAGCCTAGGCCTAGGCCTAAGGCCTAGGCCTAGGCCTAGGCCTAGAGCCTAGGCCTAGGCCTAGGCCTAGGCCTAAACCTAAACCTAGAGCCTAGAGCCTAAGCCTAAAGCCTAAAGCCTAGGCCTAAACCTAAACCTAAGCCTAAACCTAGAGCCTAAACCTAAACCTAAACCTAAACCTAAACCTAAAGCCTAAACCTAAACCTAAACCTAAACCTAAACCTAAACCTAAACCTAAACCTAAACCTAAACCTAAACCCTAAACCTAAACCTAAACCTAAACCTAAACCTAAACCTAAACCTAAACCTAAACCTAAACCTAAACCTAAACCTAAACCCTAAACCTAAACCTAAGCCTAAACCTAAACCTAAACCTAAACCTAAACCTAAACCTAAACCTAAACCCTAAACCTAAACCTAAACCTAAACCTAAACCCTAAACCCTAAACCTAAACCTAAACCTAAACCTAAACCTAAACCTAAACCTAAACCTAAACCTAAACCTAAGCCTAAACCTAAACCTAAACCTAAACCTAAACCTAAACCTAAACCCTAAACCTAAACCCTAAACCTAAACCTAAACCTAAACCTAAACCTAAACCTAAAGCCTAAACCTAAACCTAAACCACAAACCTAAACCTAAACCTAAACCTAAACCTAGGCCTAAACCTGAGCCTAGGCCTAAACCTAAACCTAAACCTAAACCTAAACCTAAACCTAAACCTAAACCTAAACCTAGGCCTAAACCTAAACCTAAGCCTAGGCCTAAACCTAAAGCCTGAGCCTAGGCCTGAGCCTAGGCCTAGGCCTAAGCCTAGGCCTAGGCCTAAACCTAGGCCTAGAGCCTAGGCCTAGGCCTAGGCCTAGGCCTGAGCCTAGGCCTAGGCCACAAGCCTAGAGCCTAGGCCTGAGCCTAGGCCTAGCCTAGGCCTAGAGCCTAGGCCTAAGCCTGAGCCTAGGCCTAGGCCTAGGCCTAGGCCTAAGCCTAGAGCCTAAAGCCTAAACCCTAGAGCCTAAACCTAAGCCTAAACCTAGAGCCTAAGCCTAAACCCTAAACCTAAACCTAGAGCCTAAACCCTAAACCCTAAGCCTAAACCTAAACCTAAACCTAAACCTAAACCCTAAACCTAAACCTAAACCTAAACCTAAACCTAAACCTAAACCTAAACCTAAACCTAAACCTAAACCTAAACCTAAACCTAAACCTAAACCCTAAACCTAAACCTAAACCCTAAACCTAAACCTAAACCTAAACCTAAACACAAACCCTAAACCTAAACCTAAACCTAAACCTAAACCCTAAACCTAAACCTAAACCTAAACCTAAACCCTAAACCTAAACCTAAACCTAAACCTAAACCTAAACCTAAACCTAAACCTAAACCTAAACCTAAACCTAAACCTAAACCTAAACCTAAACCTAAACCTAAACCTAAACCTAAACCTAAACCCTAAACCTAAACCTAAACCTAAACCTAAACCTAAGCCTAAACCTAAACCTAAACCTAAACCTAAACCTAAACCTAAACCTAAACCTAAACCTAAACCCTAAACCTAAAGCCTAAACCTAAACCTAGGCCTAAACCCTAAGCCACACCTAGGCCTAAACCCTAAACCTGAGCCTACAGGCCTAAACCTACACAAAGCCTAAGCCTAAACCTAAACCCTAAACCTAGCCACTAGGCCTAGGCCTAGGCCTAGGCCTAAACCTAGGCCTAAGCCTAGGCCTAGGCCTAAACCTAAACCTAAACCTAGGCCTAAACCTAAACCTAGAGCCTAAACCTAAACCCTAAACCTAAACCTAAGCCTAAACCTAAACCCTAAACCACAAACCTAAACCTAAACCTAGCCTAAACCTAAACCTAAACCTAAACCTAAACCCTAAACCTAAACCTAAACCTAAACCTAAACCTAAACCCTAAACCCTAAACCTAAACCTAAACCTAAACCCTAAACCCTAAACCTAAACCTAAACCTAAACCTAAACCTAAACCTAAACCTAAGCCTAAACCTAAACCTAAACCCTAAACCTAAACCTAAACCTAAACCTAAACCCTAAACCTAAACCTAAACCTAAACCCTAAACCTAAACCTAAACCCTAAACCTAAACCTAAACCTAAACCTAAACCTAAACCCTAAACCTAAACCTAAACCTAAACCTAAACCTAAACCTAAACCTAAACCACAGACCTAAACCTAAACCTAAACCCTAAACCTAAACCTAAACCTAAACCTAAACCTAAACCTAAACCTAAACCTAAACCTAAACCTAAACACAAACCTAAACCCTAAACCTAAACCACAAACACAAACCCTAAACCTAAACCTAAACCTAAACCTAAACCTAAACCTAAACCTAAACCTAAACCTAAA